>CAHIKZ030003464.1:712500-905000 GCA_903632075.3 Acanthosepion pharaonis | reverse complement strand
ATTAAGTGTACTTAATAAAGAAAATTAAATAAATAGATATAAATAAACACTATAGACACACATAAACATATGCACAAAACACACCCCCACACAATTAATATGCCTCTAACTACAAAAAATTAATTATAATTCAAATACAAATATGCACAGCTATGTAATTATAAATATAATACAAAGGTACACATAAATATGATGGCGTATCGACATATGCAATTGCATAGATATATACTGGGTCTAACAGCAAAATTGTCCAAATCGTGTGACAGCATAATTATTATCCGCACAAAATGGTTACTATCTAAAAACAAAACAAAACAAAAACAACCTCATGAAACTAATCGATTTTCTCTTTTCAAAGTTTTCAGATAAGACGTTTAGTTATTTTGACACCATGTGTCGTAAGCACCACTGAAAAACCTTTTGAGCTATTCAGCCAAAAAGAGAGAAGATTAAAATGCTTTTGTCTCAGAGCCGCTGTCTTCCTAACTGAGCAATGGTGAGAGGAGAAAAGATCATTTAGGCCTTCAGTAATGGTACCAACATTCATACTCTGGCTTCCATCTTCAAATTCCATCCAAGACCCATCAAGAGAATGGTGAATAAGTTTAAAGAAAGAAGCAACAGTAGAGAGGAAATCTGGACCAGGATGTCGCAACAAGAAGAGGGATCATCATTTCAACTTAGAGCTAAAAAGATCAATTAGAAAAGATCCAACTCAATCCATAGGACGTTTGTCCGTGAGAGAGGAGTTTCACCTATGAGAGTCCAAAGAGCAGTGAAAAAAGATTTGAAAATGAAATCGTACGTGAAACCTATGAGGCAGCTTGTTACTCCAGGACAGAAATTTAGAAGGTTAGAGAGGGCAAAGATCATCTTGTATAAGAAGTTGAAAAATGATCCTGTTATAACACACACACACACACACATATATATATATATATATATATATATATATATATATATATATATATATATATATATATGTGTGTGTATATTTCAAAATACACTCTTAAGTAGGCGCCGTAGGGAGTCGTCAGTGTTGTTATTTGACTTGGTTCGTCAGGGAGTTTCGGGACTTTCAACATCATACACCCCATCACCAAGTCGACCCAATCAAGGGAGATCAATCCCTGATTCCCCCTCTCAATCAAACGCTAACAGCTACTCTGGCCTTTTTAAAGAATTAGATGAAGAAAGACCACGTATTCCGCACATCCGATTTTAAATGGCCCACGGTGGGGACTGGTTTCTTTTCTTTTTTTCGGTGGATAGCACTTTCAATGGATAATCGAGGAGGTAATCTTAATGTTCCTAAGTTTGACCCTAAAATATTTTATAATTTAATTTGTTATAAAAGCAACGAAGAATTCCAGTAAGATATATTTAATCATTTCTAAGATACAACGGTTCAGCGCTTAATCTAACAATTGGGCAATTCTGCTGTTACACCTGGTATATGGATACTACCACATAAAAAACTTTGACCCTATATATATCTTTTCATATATTTCATTCACCGACAGCACAACACAATTTTTAGGTGCTTTGTATTATATATATATATATACCGAATATAGTCAATAATCAGCACTAAAGATTGCATAAAACTCTGAATCGGTGAAGGATGTATATTTATCAATATATACTTAATAACTCTGTTTTATTGCATCGAGCACTGCTTTATTAACACCAGCACTATATATATATATATATATATATATATATATATATATATATATATATATATATAAGTGATAGAAATGATTTGAAGTAATAGTAAGTAACTTATAAAATCTAGAAGAATCCTCAACAGAATCCAGAAAACACTGAACGGGCGTTTCGTCCTATATTTGGGACTCATCACGAGTTCGCCTCCACTAACAAGAAGCGTCATACCAACTGTATCAACGGGCCTCAGTGTTGAAGAGGTAACCTATTAGACTTGATAAAGCGCCGCTCTTCACAAATTCCGTGGTGTAACTCAACCGAGTTTCCTTAACCCAACTGACTGTGCCCCCACGAGCCACGTCTTCTATCCCCAATCCATCCAGAGCATTAGAAGCTGGTTCAAGCAAGGATATACACGTGATAGAAATTATTAGAAGGATTTGATAATCATAATAACTAAGATAATCGATATATATATATATATATATATATATATATATTACGATAAACGTGCAATCAATTTACATTAACCTTTTGCATTTGTTTTTGTGTGAATAATTCATGAATATATATATATATATATATATATATATATATATATATATATATAATATAATGGAAAAATTCTAAAGAGCCAGGAACAACCTACCAAGGTTTCACTTAAACGGATCTTCAGGGTAAATACTGTTTCATGTCACTTCCTCTTTAGCCAGATTACCCTGAAGATCCGTTTAGGTGAAACCTTTGTCGGCTGTTCCTGGCTCTTTAGAATTTCATTCGTCCATGCTCTACTTAGCCTATTGAGCATTCTACGTTTTAGCTTTATTACTCGCTAGTGGATTTTTTTGGGGGCTAAAATTTAAGACACTGGCCGATTTATTTCGCCCTGTTCAGATGTTTCTAGTTCTTTCTTTTTTTTCCATTTTTTTTCATCGGGTACCAATTTGTTTTGATAGACTTACAACTTCTGCTATCTGAGGTTTTTATATATATCTCAATTAAACTTCGGTAGTAAGAATTATATTTGATTGAATAATATCAAGATTCTTATTAACTTTTTAATTAACTTTTTTCAAATTTCACAAATAGTTTATTTTATATAATCCGAATACTTCCCAAAGTTCATATTTATTCATATTTTACTTTACATTCGATTGTGTTTTGTGTATGCTTTTTTCTGTAATCGGTTTTGGGTGATGCCGGAGTTAATCAAAAACAGTTCCATAAACAAACACAACACACAAGACTTGAAAACGAATGTATCAACATTCGAAAGTTATTTAATTATTCCTTCGAGCTAGCATGGATAATCACGTGTCAATCGCGCCAACAATCACGGCCCTGTATCAAGGTCGGAAGGTTATTACTGTGGTACCCCGTATCATACCATAATTGGTCAATGTAGGTAGTTGCTGGGCAACCAAATCGTCCTGTGACACAGCTAGGTTTCCACAGCAGTTGATGACTCGCAAGTTCTTGTTTTTGCCGGCGAGCAAAACAATATTCGAAAAAGTAGTCAGGGAAAAAAATAAAATAATATATAAATACGTATGAACTTTGGCAAATTTACTGATTATATAAAACAACTAATTCGGAAATTTTAAAAAGTTTTTAAAAAATTCTCTCTCTCTCTCTCTCTCTCTCTCTCTCTCTCTCTCTCTCTCTCTAAGAGATATATAGGAAATTTTCGACTAAAACATTTGTTATATATATATATATATATATATATATATATATATATATATATATATATATAGGGTGTCCATAAAGTTCGTGTGCACTTTAAAATTTATAACTTTATTTGTATTTGTGATAGAAATAATTTGTAAAAGGATTAGGAAGAAGTAAAACTATATTTTTTAAGGTTTTATTGAAATGTTATTTAAGTTTCCACATGTCCTCCATCATTAGCAATACAAAGGGTAATACGATTTTGCAGTTCACAGAAAACATTTGCCAACTGATTTACAGTAATGCCTGAAATCACATTAGTTATTTTAGCAAAACTTAAAACTAAGTAAATTAAACTTTATAACATTTTTTACAGAGATTATTTCTATTGCAAATACAAATAAAGTTATAAATTTTTAAAAGTGCACACGAACTTTATGGACACACTGTGTGTATATATATATATATATATATATATATATATATATATATATATATATATATACATAAAAAAGTTGAGAGACCATCTGGATTTAATAATTAGTAGGTTTCTTAACTTCTTTGGTTTCATTAACTGCAACGAAGCGAGGATGCTGAAACTATTTAAACCATTAGTATGTAGTGCCCATTTTTTTACAGAGAGAGAGGTGGGGAGTTCATTAAAATTTTAAATCCGCCTGCTCTCAGACTGCCATTAGCCAGCAAAGTTGATTAGGCAAAAAGTGCTAAAATTTTAAGAAGACATCATCCAGTAATGGGTAATTTTCGTTCTTGTTGGTGTTGTTGTTGTTGTTGTTGTCATCATTATTATTATTATTTCCTCTGATTCCTGTTGTATACACATTTCGTTCTGGGACCCAACCAGAGACCTAAGCTCAGAAATGGCTTCATGACATTTTCCACTAATCATTTTATATTTATTATTTCCTTTGATTTCTGTTGTATACACATTTCATTCCGGGTCCCAACCAGAGACCTAAGGTCAGAAATGGCTTCATGACATTTTCCACTAATCATTTTATATTTATTATTATTTCCTTTGATTTCTGTTGTATACCCATTTCCTTCCGGGTCCCAACCAGAGACCTAAGGTCAGAAATGGCTTCATGACATTTTCCACTAATCATTTTATACTTATTATTATTTCCTCTGATTTCTGTTGTATACACATTTCGTTCTGGGTCCCAACCAGAGACCTAAGGTCAGAAATGGCTTCATGACATTTTCCACTAATCATTTTATACTTATTATTATTTCCTTTGATTTCTGTTGTATACCCATTTCCTTCCGTGTCCCAACCAGAGACCTAAGGTCAGAAATGGCTTCATGACATTTTCCACTAATCATTTTATACTTATTATTATTTCCTTTGATTTCTGTTGTATACCCATTTCCTTCCGGGTCCCAACCAGAGACATAAGGTCAGAAATGGCTTCATGACATTTTCCACTAATCATTAGATACTTATTATTATTTCCTTTGATTTCTGTTGTATACCCATTTCCTTCCGGGTCCCAACCAGAGACCTAAGGTCAGAAATGGCTTCATGACATTTTCCACTAATCATTTTATACTTATTATTATTTCCTTTGATTTCTGTTGTATACCCATTTCCTTCCGGGTCCCAACCAGAGACCTAAGGTCAGAAATGGCTTCATGACATTTTCCACTAATCATTTTATACTTATTATTATTTCCTTTGATTTCTGTTGTATACCCATTTCCTTCCGAGTCCCAACCAGAGACCTCAGGTCAGAAATGGCTTCATGACATTTTCCACTAATCATTTTATACTTATCATTATTTCCTTTGATTTCTGTTGTATACCCATTTCCTTCCGGGTCCCAACCAGAGACATAAGGTCAGAAATGGCTTCATGACATTTTCCACTAATCATTTTATTCTTATCATTATTTCCTTTGATTTCTGTTGTATACCCATTTCCTTCCGGGTCCCAACCAGAGACCTAAGGTCAGAAATGGCTTCATGACATTTTCCACTAATCATTTTATACTTATTATTATTTCCTTTGATTTCTGTTGTATACCCATTTCCTTCCGGGTCCCAACCAGAGACCTAAGGTCAGAAATGGCTTCATGACATTTTCCACTAATCATTTTATACTTTATTATTTCCTTTGATTTCTGTTGTATACCCATTTCCTTCCGGGTCCCAACCAGAGACCTAAGGTCAGAAATGGCTTCATGACATTTTCCACTAATCATTTTATACTTATTATTATTTCCTTTGATTTCTGTTGTATACACATTTCCTTCCGGGTCCCAACCAGAGACCTAAGGTCAGAAATGGCTTCATGACATTTTCCACTAATCATTTTATACTTATTATTATTTCCTTTGATTTCTGTTGTATACACATTTCCTTCCGGGTCCCAACCAGAGACCTAAGGTCAGAAATGGCTTCATGACATTTTCCACTAATCATTTTATACTTATTATTATTTCCTTTGATTTCTGTTGTATACACATTTCCTTCCGGGTCCCAACCAGAGATCTAAGATTACAAATAGCTTCATGGCATTTTCCATTTATCATTTTTGTAAAATGAAAAAAAAATATCCTGTGATCCCACAAATTTTATATAGATAAAACGCTTCGTAATATGTAGTTATTTTCCAAGCGCATCTTAGATGTGGCACAAGGCCAAATGTAGGGGCACCCAGTCAGGATCGAACTAACTATTCAGTGGTAATTTTTCTAGCGAGACAAGCTTGCTAACCATTACACCACGCCCAGGTGCCCTAGTGATTTACTAAGCATAGCTTAGACGCGGCACAAGGCCGAATGTATGGGGCACCTAGTGAGGATCTAACTCACTATTCAGTCGTTATTGATCTAGCGAGACAAGTTTGCTAACCATTACACCACGCCGAGGTACCCTAATGCTTCGTAATGTGTAAGCTGTACTTGTGAGTACAATCTTTTGGATTTCTTTTAGGTATGGGCTACCATAAATCCCTTCAGTGAGTGTATCGGAAATTTTTCCAATCAGTCCGAGTGCTCCAACTCCAACTGGAATTATTGATGTCCTTATGTGCCACATTTTTAGATTTCCATTCCAAGATCCTTGTATTTTGATAATTTTTTTGAAGATCTTCAAAGATACATTACGATGTAATGTCAATAAGAAAGCACATTCTGTTTTTGTAGTCTTTGGTCATGATGTCTGTGCAAATAACTTTGATTGTACTGTAAAATTGTTACAGGTCCTATTATCTCTGTAGCCGAATCTCGGTGATGTTCATACCAGTTTCTTGCAGTTTCCTTGCATATGTTCCAGTAAAGATATTAGCTCACTCTATCATGCTGAGTTTGATATTCAGTGGGTATTAGTACGATGCAACCTGATACAAGATAGTCAGTTGTTTCTCGACATTTATAACAGAATCTGCATTTCGGGTTAAAACAATTTTTCAGAATGTTTGCTTGGTAATTTCTGGTTTGCAAGCATTGTTCCTGTGCAGAAAGAGTAAAACCTTTGGTTTCAGCTTTTAAGACTGCACTACGTAACAACTGTTTGATATGTAGTTTGTCTACATCACCTTGTTTGTTTTCGAAAGTAACTAATATGTTGATACAATAGTTGTCAGTGAAAAAGAATATCCTACCGCCCCTTATTAAAATGATTTATAGAAACAAATATTATGAATGGATGTGCTTATAAATCTCCGTAAATTTCAAAATAAGTTAATCCAAAATTCGCTTGAAAATGAAACAGAACAAGGTATTTTAATTTAATTAAATTTCTATAATTGAATTGGAAGTTTTTAGCTTCTGTTTTTTAAACATGGTAATTCCTGTGTAGCGATAGAATCATATTTTTAAAAGAAAATAATTATAATATATATATATATATATATATATATATATATATATATATATATATATATATATTTAAAAAATATGTTTTCATCGCGACACAGAAATTACTACGTTTCGGGACTAAAAGTTTAATTTTCATTTTTACTTCCGAAACATAGTAATTTCTGTGTCATGATGAAAAACATATTTTTTTTAATATATATATATATATATATATATATATATATATATATATATATATATATATATATAGTGTTAGCGCAAACGATAAATTGTCGCCAATTTATATTTTAATTTGGCGCATGCGCGTTGTTTATTTTTTATTTTGTCAACTGCACAATGTAGTAGGGTCAGTTGGGCACCGTCTGTGAGAAAAAGAGCACCATGACATAATTCACTCCACCAGAAATTTGGAAACGGAATGCTGTACTGCTTGGCATTCGCTCCAATACGAGCATTTCAGAATATTTGGGTGTCAATCCGAGGACAATGCAGATGATTTGGAAAGAGTTCGATGAGCCTAATGGTGATTACGAAGGTACGGTAGTCCGGAAAACTCACTCTGATCGTTCTGAACACGAATTTGTTGGTGAGGGACTCAGCTTCATCACGGAGGCCTACATCAAATGACTTGAGGAGGTAGCGCTACTCTGGGTCAAGAGGGTGGCTGCTGAAAGACCCTATGTCTGGCAACAGAACTCCTCACAAAGCCACGTATGCAGAAGAATTCAGTCAGTTCTGTGACCACATTACCCCTTGCATCTGGCCACCTAACTCTCCAGACTGCAATACACTTGATTATTATGTGTGGCGCAAGTTAAGTGAGAGACCAACAAAACTCCTTTGTAACACCAAAGATGAACTGAAGCCAAGGTTTATTGCAGCACCAACTTAAACAAGGAGACGACCCAGAAGAGTTACAGGAGATTCTGAAGTCGTCTGGGGACTGTTGTTGAAGCCAATTGTGATTTTATTGAATAAATTTACTTTTTAGTATTTTAAAATATTTTAGTGTAATTTTAGTAAATATAACCGTTAAAATCAGTGCTATTTTAATTTTTGCGAAATTTAGACAATAATTCATAATTTATCCATCGCACCCTGTATATAGAAATATATATATATATATATATATATATGTGTGTGTGTGTGTGTTTGTGTGTGTGTGTGTGTGTGTTTAATTAATAATCCCTCTCTAATGAATGTTTTATTAAACCTGTCTGACTAGGTGACATGGGATCTTACCCATAATAATAGTAATGGACTATTCCATACTTAATAAATACTGCGCCTCAGGAGTAGGCAGGGAGTCGGTCGTTCACTTTTGAACTGACTGCACGGTTAAACTCTCTTCCTACGGGCGGGAGGAACCCGAAGGAGGCTACGCCGAAGGGCGGAGTCTCCTTCGGGGAGGTAAAACCGGCCCTGAACCCGTTCATACGGGTTCAAATGGGCTATTTTTTGCCGAGCCTAATGGCTCGGGAATGCCCACGTTAAAAAGGCCTTGTGGCTTTATGACACCCTCGTGGGGGGTGACTGAATATTGTCAGTCGTTCACTTTTTGAACCGACTGCACGGTTAAACTCTCTTCCTACGGGCGGGAGGAACCCGAAGGAGGCTACGCCGAAGGGCGGAGTCTCCTTCGGGGAGGTAAAATTGGCCCTGAACCCCGTTTATACGGGTTCAAATGGGCTAAAATCAAATGAGCCTAATGGCTCGGGAATGCCCACGTTAAAAAGGCCTTGTGCCACATGACACCCTCGTGGGGGGTGACTGAATATTGTCAGTCGTTCACCTCTGAACTGACTGTTCGGTTCAACTCTCTACCTACGGGCGAGAGGAACCCGGAGGCTACGCCGAAGGGCGGAGTCTCCTTCGGGGAGGTTAAAACCGGCCCAGAACCCGTTTATGCGGGTTCAAATGGGCTATTTTTGGCCGGGCCTAATGGCTCGGGAATGCCCACGTTAAAAAGGCCTTGTGCCACATGACACCCTCGTGGGGGTGACTGAATATTGTCAGTCGTTCACCTCTGAACTAGACTGTTTTGTTCAACTCTCTTCCTACGGGCGAGAGAACCCGAAGGAGGCTACGCCGAAGGGCGGAGTCTCCTTCAGGGAGGTTAAATCGGCCTTGAACCCGTTTATACGGGTTCAAATGGGCTATTTTTGGCCGAGCCTAATGGCTCCAGGAATGCCCACGTTAAAAAGGCCTTGTGCCACGCGACACCCTCGTGGGGGGTGACTGAATATTGTCAGTCGTTCACCTCTGAACTGACTGTTCGGTTCAACTCTCTTCCTACGGGCGAGAGGAACCCGAAGGAGGCTACGCCGAAGGGCGGAGTCTCCTTCGGGAGGTTTCGCATCTCGCCCAGAACCCGTTTATGCGGGTTCAAATGGGCTATTTTTTTTATGGGCCTAATGGCTCCCCTCGAATGCCCACGTTAAAAAAGGCCTTGTGCCACGCATGACACCCTCGTGGGGGGTGACTGAATATTGTCAGTCGTTCACCTCTGAACTGACTGTTCGGTTCAACTCTCTTCCTACGGGCGGGAACCCGAGGAGGCTACGCCGAAGGGCGGAGTCTCCTTCAGGGAGGTTAAAAACCGGCCCTGGACCCGTTCATACGGGTTCAAATGGGCTATTTTTGAACCGAGCCTAATGGCTCGGGAATTCCCACGTTAAAAAGGCCTTGTGCCGACACCCTCGTGGGGGTGACTGAATATTGTCAGTCGTTCACCTCCTGAGCGACTGTTCGGTTCAACTCTCTTCCTACGGGCGAGAGGAACCCGAAGGAGGCTACGCCGAAGGGCGGAGTCTCCTTCGGGAGGTTAACTCGGCCCAGAACCCGTTTATGCGGGTTCAAATGGGCTATTTTTTGGCCGGGCCTAGTGGCTCCGGGAATACCCACGTTAAAAAGGCCTTGTGCCACATGACACCCTCGTGGGGGTGACTGAATATTGTCAGTCGTTCACCTCTGAACTGACTGTTCGGTTCAACTCTCTTCCTACGGGCGAGAGGAACCCGAAGGAGGCTACGCCGAAGGGCGGAGTCTCCTTCGGGAGGTTAAACCGGCCCAGAACCCGTTTATGCGGGTTCAAATGGGCTATTTTTTGGCCGAGCCTAATGGCTTGTGAATGCCCACGTTAAAAAGGCCTTGTGCCACATGACACCCTCGTGGGGGGGTGACTGAATATTGTCAGTCGTTCACCTTTGAACTGACTGTTCGGTTCAACTCTCTTCCTACGGGCGGAGGAACCCGAAGGAGGCTACGCCGAAGGGCGGAGTCTCCTTCGGGAGGTAAAACCGGCCCAGAACCTGTTTATACGGGTTCAAATGGGCTATTTTTGGCCGAGCCTAATGGCTCCAGAATGCCCACGTTAAAAAGGCCTTGTGCCACATGACACCCTCGTGGGGGGTGACTGAATATCGTCAGTCGTTCACTTCTGAACTGACTGTTCGGTTCAACTCTCATCCTACGGGCGAGGAACCCGAAGGAGGCTACGCCGAAGGGCGGAGTCTCCTTCGGGAGGTAAAATCAACCCTGAACCCGTTTATACGGGTTCAAATGGGCTATTTTTTGCCGAGCCTAATGGCTCCAGGAATGCCCACGTTAAAAAAGCCTTGTGCCACATGACACCCTCGTGGGGGGGTGACTGAATATTGTCAGTCGTTCACTTTTGAACTGACTGTTCGGTTCAACTCTCTTCCTACGGGCGAGAGGAACCCGAAGGAGGCTACGCCGAAGGGCGGAGTCTCCTTCGGGAGGTTAAACGGCCCCTGAACCCGTTTACACGGGTTCGAATGGGCTATTTTTTTGGCCGGGCCTAGTGGCTCGGAAATGCCCACGTTAAAAAGGCCTTGTGCCACATGACACCCTCGTGGGGGTGACTGAATATTGTCAGTCGTTCACTTTTGAACTGACTGCACGGTTCAACTCTCTTCCTACGGGAGAGGAACCCGAAGGAGGCTACGCCGAAGGGCGGAGTCTCCTTCGGGGAGGTTAAATCGGCCCAGAACCCGTTTATACGGGTTCAAATGGGCTATTTTTTTGCCGAGCCTAATGGCTCGGGAATGCCCACGTTAAAAGGCCTTGTGCCACATGACACCCTCGTGGGGTGACTGAATATTGTCAGTCGTTCACCTCTGAACTGACTGTTCGGTTCAACTCTCTTCCTACGGGCGAGAGGAACCTGAAGAGGCTACGCCGAAGGGCGGAGTCTCCTTCGGGAGGTTAAACCGGCCCAGAACCCGTTTATGCGGGTTCAAATGGGCTATTTTTGGCCGGGCCTAATGGCTCGGGAATGCCCACGTTAAAAGGCCTTGTGCCATGACACCCTCGTGGGGGTGACTGAATATTGTCAGTCGTTCACCTCTGAACTGACTGTTCGGTTCAACTCTCTTCCTACGGGCGAGAGGAACCCGAAGGAGGCTACGCCGAAGGGCGGAGTCTCCTTCGGGGAGGTTAAACTCGGCCTTGAAACCCGTTTATACGGGTTCAAATGGGCTATTTTTGGCCGAGCCTAATGGCTCGGGAATGCCCACGTTAAAAAGGCCTTGTGCCACATGACACCCTCGTGGGGGTGACTGAATATTGTCAGTCGTTCACCTCTGAACTGACTGTTCGGTTCAACTCTCTTCCTACGGGCGAGAGGAACCCGAAGGAGGCTACGCCGAAGGGCGGAGTCTCCTTCGAGGTTAAACTCGGCCCAGAACCCGTTTATGCGGGTTCAAATGGGCTATTTTTTTGGCCGGGCCTAATGGCTCGGGAATGCCCACGTTAAAAAGGCCTTGTGCCACATGACACCCTCGTGGGGGTGACTGAATATTGTCAGTCGTTCACCTCTGAACTGACTGTTCGGTTCAACTCTCTTCCTACGGGCGAGAGGAACCCGAAGGAGGCTACGCCGAAGGGCGGAGTCTCCTTCGGGAGGTTAAATCGGCCCAGAACCCGTTCATACGGGTTCAAATGGGCTATTTTTTTGGCCGAGCCTAATGGCTCGGGAATTCCCACGTTAAAAAGGCCTTGTGCCACATGACACCCTCGTGGGGGTGACTGAATATTGTCAGTCGTTCACCTCGTGAGCGACTGTTCGGTTCAACTCTCTTCCTACGGGCGAGGAACCCGAAGGGAGGCTACGCCGAAGGGCGGAGTCTCCTTCGGGGAGGTTAAATCGGCCCAGAACCCGTTTATGCGGGTTCAAATGGGCTATTTTTTTGCCGGGCCTAGTGGCTCGGGAATACCCGTTAAAAAGGCCTTGTGCCACATGACACCCTCGTGGGGGGGTGACTGAATATTGTCAGTCGTTCACCTCTGAACTGACTGTTCGGTTCAACTCTCTTCCTACGGGCGAGAGGAACCCGAAGGAGGCTGCGCCGAAGGGCGGAGTCTCCTTCGGGGAGGTTAAACCGGCCCAGAACCCGTTTATGCGGGTTCAAATGGGCTATTTTTTGGCCGAGCCTAATGGCTTGGGAATGCCCACGTTAAAAAGGCCTTGTGCCACATGACACCCTCGTGGGGGGGTGACTGAATATTGTCAGTCGTTCACTTTTGAACTGACTGTTCGGTTCAACTCTCTTCCTACGGGCGAGAGGAACCCGAAGGAGGCTACGCCGAAGGGCGGAGTCTCCTTCGGGGAGGTAAAACCGGCCCTGAACCTGTTTATACGGGTTCAAATGGGCTATTTTTTGGCAGAGCCTAATGGCTCGGGAATGCCCACGTTAAAAAGGCCTTGTGCCACATGACACCCTCGTGGGGGGGTGACTGAATATCGTCAGTCGTTCACTTAGGGAACTGACTGTTCGGTTCAACTCTCATCCTACGGGCGAGAGGAACCCGAAGGAGGCTACGCCGAAGGGCGGAGTCTCCTTCGGGGAGGTAAAACCGGCCCTGAACCCGTTTATACGGGTTCAAATGGGCTATTTTTGGCCGAGCCCTAATGGCTCGGGAATGCCCACGTTAAAAAAGGCCTTGTGCCACATGACACCCTCGTGGGGGGTGACTGAATATTGTCAGTCGTTCACTTTTGAACTGACTGTTCGGTTCAACTCTCTTCCTACGGGCGAGAGGAACCCGAAGGAGGCTACGCCGAAGGGCGGAGTTCCTTCGGGAGGTTAAACCTGAACCCGTTTATGCCAAATGGGCTATTTTTTGCCGGGCCTAGTGGCTCGGAAATGCCCACGTTAAAAAGGCCTTTGTGCCACATGACACCCTCGTGGGGGTGACTGAATATTGTCAGTCGTTCACTTTTGAACTGACTGTTCGGTTCAACTCTCTTCCTACGGGCGAGGAGGAACCTGAAGGAGGCTACGCCGAAGGGCGGAGTCTCCTTCGGGAGGTTGGCTCGGCCCTGAACCCGTTTATACGGGTTCAAATGGGCTATTTTTTTGGCCGGGCCTAGTGGCTCGGGAAATGCCCACGTTAAAAAGGACTTGTGCCACATGACACCCTCGTGGGGGGTGACTGAATATTGTCAGTCGTTCACTTTTGAACTGACTGCGGTTCAACTCTCTTCCTACGGGCGAGGGAACCCGAAGGAGGCTACGACGAAGGGCGGAGTCTCCTTCTGGGAGGTAAAACCGGCCCTGAACCCGTTTATACGGGTTCAAATGGGCTATTTTTTTGCCGAGCCTAATGGCTCCGGGAATGCCCACGTTAAAAAGGCCTTGTGCCGCGACACCCTCGTGGGGGTGACTGAATATCGTCAGTCGTTCACCTCTGAACTGACTGCACGGTTCAACTCTCTTCCTACGGGCGAGAGGAACCCGAAGGAGGCTACGCCGAAGGGCGGAGTCTCCTTCGGGAGGTTAAACCGGCCCAGAACCCGTTTATGTGGGTTCAAATGGGCTATTTTTTTGCCGAGCCTAATGGCTCGGGAATTCCCACGTTAAAAAGGCCTTTGTGCCGCATGACACCCTCGTGGGGGGTGACTGAATATTGTCAGTCGTTCACCTCTGAACTGACTGCACGGTTCAACTCTTCCTACGGGCGAGGAACCCGAAGGAGGCTACGCCGAAGGGCGGAGTCTCCTTCGGGGAGGTTCGCTCCGGCCCAGAACCCGTTTATGCGGGTTCAAATGGGCTATTTTTTTTGCCGAGCCTAATGGCTCGGGAATGCCCACGTTAAAAAGGCCTTGTGCCACATGACACCCTCGTGGGGGTGACTGAATATTGACAGTCGTTCACCTCTGAACCGACTGCACGGTTCAACTCTCTTCCTACGGGCGAGAGGAACCCGAAGGAGGCTACGCCGAAGGGCGGAGTCTCCTTCGGGAGGTTCGCTCGGCCCAGAACCCGTTTATGCGGGTTCAAATGGGCTTTTTTGGCCGAGCCTAATGGCTCGGGAATGCCCACGTTAAAAAGGCCTTGTGCCACAGACACCCTCGTGGGGGTGACTGAATATTGTCAGTCGTTCACCTCTGAACCGACTGCACGGTTAAACTCTCTTCCTACGGGCGAGAGGAACCCGAAGGAGGCTACGCCGAAGGGCGGAGTCTCCTTCGGGGAGGTTAAACCGGCCCAGAACCCGTTTATACGGGTTCAAACGGGCTATTTTTTGGCCGGGCCTAATGGCTCGGGAATGCCCACGTTAAAAAGGCCTTGTGCCACATGACACCCTCGTGGGGGTGACTGAATATTGTCAGTCGTTCACCTCTGAACCGACTGTTCGGTTCAACTCTCTTCCTACGGGCGAGAGGAACCCGAAGGAGGCTACGCCGAAGGGCGGAGTCTCCTTCGGGGAGGTTAAACCGGCCCTGAACCCGTTTGTACGGGTTCAAATGGGCTATATTTTGGCCGAGCCTAATGGCTCGGGAATTCCCACGTTAAAAAGGCCTTGTGCCACATGACGCCCTCGTGGGGGTGACTGAATATTGTCAGTCGTTCACCTCTGAACCGACTGCACGGTTCAATTCTCTTCCTACGGGCGAGGGAACCCGAAGGAGGCTACGCCGAAGGGCGGAGTCTCCTTCGGGGAGGTAAAACCGGCCCTGAACCCGTTTATACGGTTTCAAATGGGCTATTTTTTTGCCGAGCCTAATGGCTCGGAAATGCCCACGTTAAAAGGCCTTGTGCCACATGACGCCCTCGTGGGGGACGACTAAATATAGTCAGTCGTTCACCTCTGAACTGACTGTTCGGTTGTACTCTCTTCCTACGGGCGAGAGGAACCCGAAGGAGGCTACGCCGAAGGGCGGAGTCTCCTTCGGGAGGGTAAAACCGGCCCAGAACCCGTTTATACGGGTTCAAATGGGCTATTTTTGGCCGAGCCTAATGGCTCGGGAATGCCCACGTTAAAAGGCCTTGTGCCACATGACACCCTCGTGGGGGTGACTGAATATTGTCAGTCGTTCACCTCTGAACCGACTGCACGGTTAAACTCTCTTCCTACGGGCGAGAGGAACCCAAAGGAGGCTACGCCGAAGGGCGGAGTCTCCTTTTGGGAGTTAAACCGGCCCAGAACCCGTTTATACGGGTTCAGATGGGCTATTTTTTTGCCGAGCCCTAATGGCTCGGGAATGCCCACGTTAAAAAGGCCTTGTGCCACATGACACCCTCGTGGGGGTGACTGAATATTGTCAGTCGTTCACCTCTGAACTGACTGTTCGGTTCAACTCTCTTCCTACGGGCGAGAGGAACCCGAAGGAGGCTACGCCGAAGGGCGGAGTCTCCTTCGGGGAGGTAAAACAGCCCTGAACCCGTTCATATGGGGTTCAAATGGGCTATTTTTGGCCGAGCCTAATGGCTCGGGAATTCCCACGTTAAAAAGGCCTTGTGCCACATGACACCCTCGTGGGGGGTGACTGAATATTGTCAGTCGTTCACCTCTGAACTGACTGTTCGGTTCAACTCTCTTCCTACGGGCGAGAGGAACCCGAAGGAGGCTACGCCGAAGGGCGGAGTCTCCTTCGGGAGGTAAAACCGGCCCTGAACCCCGTTTATACGGGTTCAAATGGGCTATTTTTTTGGCCGAGCCTAATGGCTCGGGAATGCCCACGTTAAAAAGGCCTTGTGCCAAAGGCGACACCCCCTCGTGGGGGGTGACTGAATATTGTCAGTCGTTCACCTCTGAACCGACTACACGGTTCAACTCTCTTCCTACGGGCGAGAGGAACCCGAAGGAGGCTACGCCGAAGGGCGGAGTCTCCTTCGGGAGGTAAACTCCAGCCCTGAACCCGTTTATACGGGTTCAAACGGGCTATTTTTGGCCGAGCCTAATGGCTCAGGAATGCCCACGTTAAAAAGGCCTTGTGCCACATGACACCCCCTCGTGGGGGGTGACTGAATATTGTCAGTCGTTCACCTCTGAACCGACTGCACGGTTCAACTCTCTTCCTACGGTCGAGAGGAACCCGAAGGAGGCTACGCCGAAGGGCGGAGTCTCCTTCGGGGAGGTAAAACCGGCCCTGAACCCGTTTGTACGGGTTCAAATGGGCTATTTTTTGGCCGAGCCTAATGGCTCGGGAATTCCCACGTTAAAAAGGCCTTGTGCCACATGACACCCTCGTGGGGGGGTGACTGAATATTGTCAGTCGTTCACCTCTGAACCGACTGCACGGTTCAACTCTCTTCCTACGGGCGAGAGGAACCCGAAGGAGGCTACGCCGAAGGGCGGAGTCTCCTTCGGGAGGTAAACTGGCCCTGAACCCGTTTATACGGTTTCAAATGGGCTATTTTTTGGCCGAGCCTAATGGCTCAAATAATGCCCACGTTAAAAAGGCCTTGTGCCACATGACGCCCCTCGTGGGGACGACTAAATATAGTCAGTCGTTCACCTCCTGAACTGACTGCACGGTTGTACTCTCTTCCCTACGGGCGAGAGGATCCCGAAGGAGGCTACGCCGAAGGGCGGAGTCTCCTTCGGGAGGGGGTCTCGGCCCAGAACCCGTTTATACGGGTTCAAATGGGCTATTTTTTGGCCGAGCCTAATGGCTCGGGAATGCCCACGTTAAAAAGGCCTTGTGCCACATGACACCCTCGTGGGGGGGTGACTGAATATTGTCAGTCGTTCACCTCTGAACCGACTGCACGGTTAAACTCTCTTCCTACGGGCGAGAGGAACCCAAAGGAGGCTACGCCGAAGGGCGGAGTCTCCTTTGGGGAGGTTAAACCGGCCCAGAACCCGTTTATACGGGTTCAGATGGGCTGGCCGAGCCTAATGGCTCGGGAATTCCCACGTTAAAAAGGCCTTGTGCCACATGACACCCTCGTGGGGGTGACTGAATATTGTCAGTCGTTCGTCTCTGAACTGACTGTTCGGTTCAACTCTCTTCCTACGGGCGAGAGGAACCCGAAGGAGGCTACGCCGAAGGGCGGAGTCTCCTTCGGGAGGTTAAACCGGCCCAGAACCCGTTTATGCGGGTTCAAATGGGCTATTTTTGGCCGGGCCTAATGGCTCGGGAATGCCCACACGTTAAAAGGCCTTGTGCCACATGACACCCTCGTGGGGGTGACTGAATATTGTCAGTCGTTCACCTCTGAACTGACTGTTCGGTTCAACTCTCTTCCTACGGGCGAGAGGAACCCGAAGGAGGCTACGCCGAAGGGCGGAGTCTCCTTCGGGGAGAAAAAAGCTCGGCCCTGAACCCGTTTATACGGGTTCAAACGGGCTATTTTTTGGCCGGGCCTAATGGCTCGGGAATGCCCACGTTAAAAAGGCCTTGTGCCGCATGACACCCTCGTGGGGGGTGACTGAATATTGTCAGTCGTTCACCTCTGAACTGACTGTTCGGTTCAACTCTCTTCCTACGGGCGAGTGGAACCCGAAGGAGGCTACGCCGAAGGGCGGAGTCTCCTTCGGGGAGGTAAAACCGGCCCTGAACCCGTTTATATGGGTTCAAATGGGCTATTTTTTTGCCGAGCCTAATGGCTCGGGAATGCCCACGTTAAAAAAGGCCTTGTGCCACATGACACCCCTCGTGGGGGGTGACTGAATATTGTCAGTCGTTCACTTTTTTACCGACTGCACGGTTGTACTCTCTTCCTACGGGCGGGAGGAACCCGAAGGAGGCTACGCCGAAGGGCGGAGTCTCCTTCGGGGAGGTAAAATCGGCCCAGAACCCGTTTATGCGGGTTCAAATGGGCTATTTTTTGGCCGAGCCTAATGGCTCGGGAATTCCCCGTTAAAAAGGCCTTGTGCCACATGACACCCTCGTGGGGGGGTGACTGAATATTGTCAGTCGTTCACCTCTGAACTGACTGTTCGGTTCAACTCTCTTCCCTACGGGCGAGAGGAACCCGAAGGAGGCTACGCCGAAGGGCGGAGTCTCCTTCGGGAGGTAAAAACGGCCCTGAACCCGTTTATACGGGTTCTAATGGGCTATTTTTTGGCCGAGCCTAATGGCTCAGGAATGCCCACGTTAAAAAGGCCTTGTGCCACATGACACCCTCGTGGGGGGTGACTGAATATTGTCAGTCGTTCACCTCTGAACTGACTGCACGGTTCAACTCTCTTCCTACGGGCGAGGGAACCCGAAGGAGGCTACGCCGAAGGGCGGAGTCTCCTTCGGGAGGTAAACTCCGGCAGAACCCGTTTATACGGGTTCAAATGGGGCTATTTATTGGCTGAGCCCTGGGAATTCCCACGTTAAAAAGGGCTTGCCACATGACACCCTCGTGGGGGTGACTAAATATTGTCAGTCGTTCACCTCTGAACTGACTGTTCGGTTCAACTCTCTTCCTACGGGCGAGGAACCCGAAGGAGGCTACGCCGAAGGGCGGAGTCTCCTTCGGGGAGGTAAACTCGGCCCTGAACCCGTTTATACGGGTTCTAATGGGCTATTTTTTGGCCGAGCCTAATGGCTCGGGAATGCCCACGTTAAAAAGGCCTTTGTGCCACATGACACCCTCGTGGGGTGGTGACTGAATATTGTCAGTCGTTCACCTCTGAACTGACTGTTCGGTTCAACCTCTTCCTACGGGCGAGAGGAACCCGAAAGAGGCTACGCCGAAGGGCGGAGTCTCCTTCGGGGAGGTTAAACCGGCCCAGAACCTGTTTATGCGGGTTCAAATGGGCTGGCCGAGCCTAATGGCTCGGGAATTCCCACGTTAAAAAGGCCTTGTGCCACATGACACCCTCGTGGGGGTGACTGAATATTGTCAGTCGTTCACCTCTGAACTGACTGCACGGTTCAACTCTCTTCCTACGGGCAGGAGGAACCCGAAGGAGGCTACGCCGAAGGGCGGAGTCTCCTTCGGGAGGTAAAATCGGCCCTGAACCCGTTTATACGGGTTCAAATTGGGCTATTTTTTTGCCGAGCCTAATGGCTCGGAAATGCCCACGTTAAAAAGGCCTTGTGCCACATTACGCCCTCGTGGGGGACGACTAAATATAGTCAGTCGCTCACTTTCTGAACGACTGTTCGGTTCAACTCTCTGTCTACGGACGTAGAGGAACCCGAATGAGGCTACGCCGAAGGGCGGAGTCTCCTTCGGGAGGTAAAACCGGCCCTGAACCCCGTTTATACGGGTTCAAATGGGCTTATTTTTGGCCGAGCCTAATGGCTCGGAAATGCCCACGTTAAAAAGGCCTTGTGCCATATGACGCCCTCGTGGGGGGACGACTAAATATAGTCTGTCGCTCACTTTCTGAGCGAACGGTTCGGTTTAACTCTCTGCTTTCGGGCGGGAGGAACCCAAAGGAGGCTCCGCCGAAGGACGGAGTCTCCTTCGGGGAGGTAAAACCGGCCCTGATCCCGTTTATACGGGTTCAAATGGGCTATTTTTTGGCCGAGCCTAATGGCTCGGAAAATGCCCACGTTAAAAAGGCCTTGTGCCACATGACACCCTCGTGGGGGGTGACTGAATATTGTCAGTCGTTCACCTCTGAACCGACTGCACGGTTAAACTCTCTTCCTACGGGCGAGAGGAACCCAAGGAGGCTACGCCGAAGGGCGGAGTCTCCTTTGGGAGGATAATCCGGCCCAGAACCCGTTTATACGGGTTCAGATGGGCTATTTTGGCCGAGCCTAATGGCTCGGGAATGCCCACGTTAAAAAGGCCTTGTGCCACATGACACCCTCGTGGGGGGTGACTGAATATTGTCAGTCGTTCACCTCTGAACTGACTGTTCGGTTCAACTCTCTTCCTACGGGCGAGAGGAACCCGTAGGAGGCTACGCCGAAGGGCGGAGTCTCCTTCGGGGGAGGTAAACCGGCCCTGAAACCGTTCATACGGGTTCAAATGGGCTATTTTTTGTTTAGCCTAATGGCTCGGGAATTCCCCACGTTAAAAAGGCCTTTGTGCCACATGACACCCTCGTGGGGGGTGACTGAATATTGTCAGTCGTTCACCTCTGAACTGACTGTTCGGTTCAACTCTCTTCCCTACGGGCGAGAGAACCCGAAGGAGGCTACGCCGAAGGCGGAGTCTCCTTCGGGGAGGTAAAACGGCCCTGAACCCGTTTATACGGTTTCAAATGGGCTATTTTTGGCCGAGCCTAATGGCTCGGGAATGCCCACGTTAAAAAGGCCCCATGACACCCTCGTGGGGGGTGACTGAATATTGTCAGTCGTTCACCTCTGAACCGACTGTTCAAATGGTTCAACTCTCTTCCTACGGGCGAGAGGAACCCGAAGGAGGCTACGCCGAAGGGCGGAGTCTCCTTCGGGAGGTTAAACCGGCCCCAGAACCCGTTTATACGGGTTCAAACGGGCTATTTTTTTGCCGGGCCTAATGGCTCCGGAATGCCCACGTTAAAAAGGCCTTGTGCCACATGACACCCTCGTGGGGGGGTGACTGAATATTGTCAGTCGTTCACCTCTGAACCGACTGCACGGTTCAACTCTCTTCCTACGGTCGAGGAACCCGAAGGAGGCTACGCCGAAGGGCGGAGTCTCCTTCGGGAGGTAAACTCGGCCCTGAACCCGTTTATACGGGTTCAAATGGGCTATTTTTGGCCGAGCCTAATGGCTCGGGAATTCCCACGTTAAAAAGGCCTTGTGCCACATGACACCCTCGTGGGGGTGACTGAATATTGTCAGTCGTTCACCTCTGAACCGACTGCACGGTTCAACTCTCTTCCTACGGGCGGGAGGAACCTGAAGGAGGCTACGCCGAAGGGCGGAGTCTCCTTCGGGAGGTAAAAACCGGCCCAGAACCCGTTTATACGGTTTCAAATGGGCTATTTTTTGGCCGAGCCTAATGGCTCGGGAATGCCCACGTTAAAAAGGCCTTGTGCCACATGACGCCCTCGTGGGGGGACGACTAAATATAGTCAGTCGTTCACCTCTGAACTGACTGCACGGTTGTACTCTCTTCCTACGGGCGAGAGGATCCCGAAGGAGGCTACGCCGAAGGGCGGAGTCTCCTTCGGGGAGGTAAAACCGGCCCAGAACCCGTTTATACGGGTTCAAATGGGCTATTTTTTGCCGAGCCTAATGGCTCGGGAATGCCCACGTTAAAAAGGCCTTGTGCCACATGACACCCTCGTGGGGGGTGACTGAATATTGTCAGTCGTTCACCTCTGAACCGACTGCACGGTTAAACTCTCTTCCTGGGCGAGAGGAACCCAAAGGAGGCTACGCCGAAGGGCGGAGTCTCCTTTTCGAAGGTTAAATCGGCCCAGAACCCGTTTATACGGGTTCAGATGGGCTATTTTTTGGCCGAGCCTAATGGCTCCGGGAATGCCCACGTTAAAAAGGCCTTGTGCCACATGACACCCTCGTGGGGGGTGACTGAATATTGTCAGTCGTTCGTCTCTGAACTGACTGTTCGGTTCAACTCTCTTCCTACGGGCGAGAGGAACCCGAAGGAGGCTACGCCGAAGGGCGGAGTCTCCTTCGGGGAGGGTTAACTTCAACCCAGAACCCGTTTATGCGGGTTCAAATGGGCTATTTTTTGGGCCGAGCCTAATGGCTCGGGAATGCCCACGTTAAAAAGCCTTGTGCCACATGACACCCTCGTGGGGGGGTGACTGAATATTGTCAGTCGTTCACCTCTGAACTGACTGTTCGGTTCAACTCTCTTCCTACGGGCGGAGGAACGAAGGAGGCTACGCCGAAGGGCGGAGTCTCCTTCGGGGAGGTAAATTGGCCCCTGAACCCGTTTATACGGGTTCAAACGGGCTTTTTGCCGAGCCTAATGGCTCCAAAAATGCCCACGTTAAAAAGGCCTTGTGCCACATGACACCCTCGTGGGGGGTGACTGAATATTGTCAGTCGTTCACCTCTGAACTGACTGTTCGGTTCAACTCTCTTCCTACGGGCGAGAGGAACCCGAAGGAGGCTACGCCGAAGGGCGGAGTCTCCTTCGGGGAGGTAAACCGGCCCTGAACCCGTTTATATGGGTTCAAATGGGCTATTTTTGTGCCGAGCCTAATGGCTCAGGAATGCCCACGTTAAAAAGGCCTTTGTGCCATGACACCCTCGTGGGGGGTGACTGAATATTGTCAGTCGTTCATTTTTACCGACTGCACGGTTGTACTCTCTTCCTACGGGCGGGAGGAACCCGAAGGAGGCTACGCCGAAGGGCGGAGTCTCCTTCGGGAGGTAAAACCGGCCCAGAACCCGTTTATGCGGGTTCAAATGGGCTATTTTTGGCCGAGCCTAATGGCTCAAGAATTCCCAAAAAAAGGCCTTGTGCCACATGACACCCTCGTGGGGGGGTGACTGAATATTGTCAGTCGTTCACCTCTGAACTGACTGTTCGGTTCAACTCTCTTCCTACGGGCGAGAGGAACCCGAAGGAGGCTACGCCGAAGGGCGGAGTCTCCTTCGGGAGGTAAACAGGCCCTGAACCCGTTTATACGGGTTCTAATGGGCTATTTTTTGGCCGAGCCTAATGGCCAAAGGAATGCCCACGTTAAAAAGGCCTTGTGCCACATGACACCCTCGTGGGGGTGACTGAATATTGTCAGTCGTTCACCTCTGAACTGACTGCACGGTTCAACTCTCTGCCTACGGGCGAGAGGAACCCGAAGGAGGCTACGCCGAAGGGCGGAGTCTCCTTCGGGAGGTAAAATCAGCCCAGAACCCGTTTATACGGGTTCAAATGGGCTATTTTTTTTGCTGAGCCTAATGGCTCGGGAATTCCCACGTTAAAAAGGCCTTGTGCCACATGACACCCTCGTGGGGGGTGACTAAATATTGTCAGTCGTTCACCTCTGAACTGACTGTTCGGTTCAACTCTCTTCCTACGGGCGAGAGGAACCCGAAGGAGGCTACGCCGAAGGGCGGAGTCTCCTTCGGGAGGTAAAACCGGCCCTGAACCCGTTTATACGGGTTCTAATGGGCTATTTTTTGGCCGAGCCTAAATGGCTCGGGAATGCCCACGTTAAAAAGGCCTTTGTGCCACATGACACCCTCGTGGGGGGTGACTGAATATTGTCAGTCGTTCACCTCTGAACTGACTGTTCGGTTCAACAACTCTTCCTACGGGCGAGAGGAACCCGAAAGAGGCTACGCCGAAGGGCGGAGTCTCCTTCGGGAGGTTAAACCGCCCAGAACCTGTTTATGCGGGTTTCAAATGGGCTATTTTTGGCCGAGCCTAATGGCTCAGGAATTCCCCACGTTAAAAAGGCCTTGTGCCACATGACACCCTCGTGGGGGTGACTGAATATTGTCAGTCGTTCACCTCTGAACTGACTGCACGGTTCAACTCTCTTCCTACGGGCGGGAGGAACCCGAAGGAGGCTACGCCGAAGGGCGGAGTCTCCTTCGGGGAGGTAAACTCAGCCCTGAACCCGTTTATACGGGTTCAAATTGGGCTATTTTTTTGCCGAGCCTAATGGCTCGGAAATGCCCACGTTAAAAAGGCCTTGTGCCACATTACGCCCTCGTGGGGGGACGACTAAATATAGTCTGTCGCTCACTTTCTGAGCGACGGTTCGGTTCAACTCTCTGTCTACGGACGTAGAGGAACCCGAATGAGGCTACGCCGAAGGGCGGAGTCTCCTTCGGGGAGGTAAAACCGGCCCTGAACCCGTTTATACGGGTTCAAATGGGCTATTTTTTGGCCGAGCCTAATGGCTCGGAAATGCCCACGTTAAAAAGGCCTTGTGCCATATGACGCCCTCGTGGGGGGACGACTAAATATAGTCTGTCGCTCACTTTCTGAGCGAACGGTTCGGTTTAACTCTCTGCTTTCGGGCGGGAGGAACCCAAAGGAGGCTCCGCCGAAGGACGGA
Source organism: Acanthosepion pharaonis (assembly GCA_903632075.3). Lineage (NCBI taxonomy): Eukaryota > Metazoa > Mollusca > Cephalopoda > Sepiida > Sepiidae > Acanthosepion > Acanthosepion pharaonis. Next base: position 880,701 of record CAHIKZ030003464.1, on the reverse strand, counting down.
GTCTCCTTCGGGGAGGTAAAACCGGCCCTGATCCCGTTTATACGGGTTCAAATGGGCTATTTTTTGGCCGAGCCTAATGGCTCCGAAATGCCCACGTTAAAAAGGCCTTGTGCCACATGACGCCCTCGTTGGGGGACGACTAAATATAGTCCGCCGCTCAATTTCTGAGCGAACGGTTCGGTTTAACTCTCTGCTTTCGGGCGGGAGGAACCCGAAGGAGGCTACGCCGAAGGGCGGAGTCTTCTTCGGGGATGTAAAACCGGCCCTGAACCCGTTTATACGGTTTCAAATGGGCTATTTTTCGGCCGAGCCTAATGGCTCGGAAATGCCCACGTTAAAAAGGCCCTGTGCCACATGACGCCCTCGTAGGGGGAAGACTAAATATAGTCCGCCGCTCACTTTCTGAGCGACTGTTCGGTTAAACTCTCTTCCTACGGGCGGGAGGAACCCGAAGGAGGCTACGCCGAAGGGCGGAGTCTCCTTCGGGGAGGTAAAATCGGCCCTGAACCCGTTTATACGGGTTCAAATGGGCTAAGAACCGAGCCTAATGGCTCCGGTAATACCCACGTTAAAAAGGCCTTGTGCCACATGACACCCTCGTGGGGGGGTGACTGAATATTGTCCGCCGCTCACTTTCTGAGCGAACGGTTTGGTTTAACTCTCTGCTTTCGGGCGGGGAGGGAACCCGAAGGAGGCTACGCCGAAGGGCGGAGTCTCCCTTCGGGGAGTAAACTCAGCCCTGAACCCGTTTATACGGGTTCAATGGGTATATTTTTGGCCGAGCCCACGGGCTCGGAGTTCCCACGTTAAACCGGCCTTGTGCCACATGACGCTCTCGTGGGGGGACGACTAAATATAGTCCGTCGCTCACTTTCTGAGCGAACGTTTCGGTTTAACTCTCTGCTTTCGGGCGGGAGGAACCCGAAGGAGGCTACGCCGAAGGGCGGAGTCTCCTTCGGGGAGGTAAAACCGGCCCTGAACCCGTTTATACGGGTTCAAATGTTCTATTTTTGGCCGAGCCTAATGGCTCCGGAAATGCCCACGTTAAAAAGGCCTTGTGCCACATGACGCCCTCGTCGGGGGACGACTAAATATAGTCCGTCGCTCACTTTCTGAAACTGTTCGGTTAAACTCTCTTCCTACGGGCAGGAGGAACCCGAAGGAGGCTACGCCGAAGGGCGGAGTCTCCTTCGGGGAGGTAAAACTCGGCCCCTGAACCCGTTTATACGGTTTCAAATGGGCTATTTTTTGGCCGAGCCTAATGGCTCGGAAATACCCACGTTAAAAAAAGGCCTTGTGCCACGCGGCGCCCTCGTGGCGGGACGACTAAATATAGTCCGTCGCACACTTTCTGAGCGACGGTTCGGTTTAATCTCTGTCTACGGACGGAGAGGAACCCGAAGGAGCTACGCCGAAGGGCGGAGTCTCCTTCGGGGAGTAAAACCAGCCCTGAACCCGTTTATACGGTTTCAAATGGGCTATTTTTGGCCGAGCCTAATGGCTCGGAAATACCCACGTTAAAAAGGCCTTGTGCCACGCGACGCCCCTCGTGGGGATGACTAAATATAGTCCGTCGCCCACTTTCTGAGCGACGGTTTGGTTTACCTCTCTGTCTACGGACGGAGAGGAACCCGAAGGAGGCTACGCCGAAGGGCGAGTCTCCCTTCGGGGAGGTAAACTCGGCCCTGAACCCGTTTATACGGGTTCAAATGGGCTATTTTTTTGACCGAGCCTAATGGCTCAATGCCCACATTAAAAGGCCTTGTGCCACATGACGCCCTCGTGGGGGATGACTAAATATAGTCCGTCGCCCACTTTCTGAGCGAACGGTTCGGTTTAACTCTCTGCTTTCGGGCGAGAGGAACCCGAAGGCTACGCTGAAGGGCGAGTCTCCTTCGGGAGGTAAAACCGGCCCTGAACCCCTTTATACGGGTTCAAATGGGCTATTTTTTGGCCGAGCCTAATGGCTCGGAAATGCCCACGTTAAAAGGCCTTCTGCCACATGCGCCCTCGCGGGGGACGACTCTATAGTCCGTCGCCCACTTTTCTGAGCGAACGGTTCGGTTTAACTCTCTGCTTTCGGGCGGGGAGGAACCCGAAGGAGGCTACGCCGAAGGGTGGAGTCTCTTCGGGGAGGTAAAACCGGCCCTGAACCCGTTTATACGGGTTCAAATGGGCTATTTTTTGGCCGAGCCTAATGGCTCGAAATGCCCAACGTTAAAAAGGCCTTGTGCCATGACGCCCTCGTGGGGGACGACTAATATAGTCCGTCGCCCACTTTCTGAGCGACTGTTCGGTTAAACTCTCTTCCTACGGGCGGAGTCTCCTTCGGGGAGGTAAAACCGGCCCTGAACCCGTTTATACGGGTTCAAATGGGCTATTTTTTGGCCGAGCCAAATGGCTCGGGAAATGCCCACGTTAAAAGGCCTTGTGCCACATGACACCCTCGTGGCGGGGTGGGTGACTGAATATCGTCCGTCGCCCACTTTCTGAGCGAACGGTTCGGTTTAACTCTCTTCCTACGGGCGGGAGGAACCCGATGGAGGCTACGCCGAAGGGCGGAGTCTCCTTCGGGGAGGTAAAACTGGCCCTGAACCCGTTTATACGGTTTCAAATGGGCTATTTTTTGCCCGAGCCTAATGGCTCCAGGAATGCCCACGTTAAAAAAGGCCTTGTGCCACATGACACCCTTTGTGGGGGGGGTGACTGAATATCGTCCGTCGCCCACTTTCTGAGCGACTGTTCGGTTAAACTCTCTTCCTAGCGGCGGGAGGAACCCGAAGGAGGCTACGCCGAAGGTGGAGTCTCCTTCGGGAGGTATAACCGGCCCTGAACCCGTTTATACGGGTTCAAAATGGGCTATTTTTGGCCGAGCCTAATGGCTCGGAAAATGCCCGTTAAAAAGGCCTTGTGCCACATGACGCCCTCGTGGGGGACGACTAAATATAGTCTAAATATAGACTTGAGCGACGGTTCGGTTCAACTCTCTGTCTACGGACGGAGAAGAACCCGAAGGAGGCTACGCCGAAGAGCGAATTCTCTTTCGGGGAAGTAAACCGACCCTGAACCCGTTTATACGGGTTCAATGGGCATATTTTTGGCCGAGCCCACGGGCTCAGAGAGCCCACGTTAAAAAGGCCTTGTGCCCCATGGCGCCCTCGTAGCGGGGTGACTGAATATCGCCAGTAGTTCAAGTCGAGTCAGTAATTCAAGTCAAATCAAGAGTCGAGTCAGAGGCAGTTCGAAACAGTGTCGCGTTCAGACAATTAGTGCAAGACATTGGAATAATGATACTGGTCGAGACTACATTGTTCTCTCTACTAAACCTGATTGTTCATACTAAGATTTCTACTTCTCTGTATATATTTCTGTTTGTAATATATCTGTGTTATTCCATACCTGTGTTTGAGTTCTTCTTTATTGGTTCTACCTTGGACTATCACCGTGGTACAAGGAATCGGACCATAACAAGCGGCGACGAAGACTCGAATTCATTCGGTGGAAAAAAGAAAAATTTCGCCACAGCATAACAAGTGGCGACGATTTCTTCTTTATTGGTTCTACCTTGGACTATCACCGTGGTACAAAGAACCGGACCATAACACTCGGTATGTCTCATATTTTTTTGTTATTGTATTTTTGTGTACGAACAAGAGATTTCTTTTTTTTTTATGTATTGAAATTACCCACATGATTCCGATAGCTTTCGGCTAATCTACTCCCCATTAACAAAAGCTTTGTTTGTGCTATTGTACATGGATTATAATTTGCTGAAAGGCAGATATTAACAAATACATAATTATGCCGAGTATATCGCCACTTGCTTATCCGAACGTTCAGACCAGAGCTGCATACGGGCTCATTTAAACCAGCATGATGAATTGACAACTTTCATACGCAGCATGATACTCCAGATACAAAAATTACAGCCACATCTGATATATATATATATATATATATATATATATATATATATATATATCGTTAGCAAAGTTCGAATTACTGTTTATAAACACCACACAATTTTCGACGATTTTTCTCAAGCGATCATTTCTGTTCACGAAATGTATGGTAACGTATCTTAACGTAAAGAATGATAGCATAATATATATTATGAAATGGATTAAGTCCAACAATTATTTAATATATTTTCTGTTTATACGTTATTTTTATAGATACAATTTAGTTTCTAATTAAGCAGTATTAATTACATTTACCGGTCTGAATGTTCGAAAAATTTTGTTATAAATATGCGTTCTCCGACAGGAATCGAATTTGTATTCCTATACGAAAACAGACATTTGACCTGACATGGTGTACTATTCAGCTACAGAGAAGCGTCTGGTTAGCCAAAACCGAATTACTGCTTATAAAAGAAAAAAACATATAGGAATGCAGGCTATGGAATAGGGTTTGAGACAGCATCGTTCCCAATAAACGTTACACCTTACGTCAAAAAAGACTCTTTCAAACCTTCACCGTTACAAAGGATTTTAGGATATAGTCAAAGGTATTCTGCGTACCACGGTTTTTGAAAATGACTGAGATGGTCAAAAGTATTTTTAATCAAACTTGTGACTATATATATATATATATATATATATATATATATATATATATATATATATACACACACATACACACATATATGTGCATATATATATATATATATATATATTAGACATAGTATATTTAAGTATCAATACTTCGTTTAATATTGCATAAAATAGAACGGATGGAGAATGTCTGTTAAGCATTTCCGCAAATGTCATCGAATAAGTGTTTTGATGTCAGATGAAAACATTATGCCCACACTCATACATACATATATATCATATGTAATGGAATAAATTCGACAAATATTTTGATATATTTCCTGTTTATACGCTATTTTTATGGATACAACTTATTTGAGTAAATGGTCTGTTTTTAATTAAACACTATCAATTACATTTACCAGCCTGAATATTCGAAAATTCTCGTAGAAAATATGCGTCCTCCGACAGGAATCGAACCTGTATCCCACACGGAAACCGTCATATAGCATGACGTACTAACAACCGATTTAGCCACTGGGGATTTTCGGTTTAGCAAAGTTCAAATTATTGCTTATAAACACACACATACGACAATCTTTCTCGATAATTCATTTCTGCTCTAACGTAAAAAAATGACAACATCATACTTATAAAACCCAGGTTGTGTGTGTGTGTGTCTGTACGTTTATATATTGGATCGGATTTCCTACATTTTTCAACCGATATCAACAAAACTTCACAGGACTACATAAAATTACCTTGCGGTGGCTCTGATAGCGCCAAAAATTGGAAAAACACAATTGGTTTTGCACGAAATCAATTTGAAAACACAATTAAGAGGCATCGCTGTCGAGAATGAAAGGAGGACAACTCATATCGTGTTATACTTATTATAAAACCCAGGTTGTTTGTGTGTGTGTGTGTGTGTGTGTGTTCGTTTATATATGGGATCGGATTTCCTTCACTTTTTTTGGCAGGTAGTGTTTCTTATTGTCTTGCACACTTTTTTCTTTATTTTTACATTCAGAATGCTTTAACAATTCCATTTACAAGACAATTGTTTATAATAAAATTCTATTCAATCGATAGACTCATAACGATAGAAAACAATATTTTTGTTTGAGTTTGGGTTTGACCAATTCGTAAAAAAAAAGAAAAAAAACTAATTAAGACATGCGTGTCCTTCAACCTTAAACAATAATCTTTGTCAATTTTATTTTTTAGTCTTTATGATGGTCGATCTTGATCTATCTCTTACTTTTACATCCCCGGGCAACGCCGGGCTCTACTGCTAGTATTAGATAAAAAGGATTAAATCCGACAATTATTTTAATATATTTTCTGTTCATACGTTATTTTATGGATCCAACTTATTTGAGTAAATGATCTGTTTTTAATTAAACAGTATTAATTACATTTAGCGACTTGAATATTCGAGAATTTCGCAGGGTTACTGAAACTTGTATAAAAGAAGGATTGCTGCCCAAGTACATATTTTTTAAATTACACGACATGACAGCCAACAAGGAAAATAACACTACAACACTCAGACAAAAAAAAAACCTTGTTTTACGACAAATAACAGCAGTTCAAAATGAAATCCAACTTTTAAATAATGAAATCCCGAAACATAACGTGATACTTAAAAACACTTTGACCGAACCCGAATATAATGAAGAGCAATACCATATCAACCTAAATATTAATAATGATTAAATTAAACACAGACAAAATAATTATGAAATGTTTTGAAATTTATACGAAGGAAAGATTCTAGTTCCCAGCAACAGTGATAAATATATAAACCTGTCTAGTCATAAACTAACAGATAGCAAGAAGGAATTCCTAAATCTAAGACTAAATTGCCATCTCCAGACTAAATTTGACCTCCTCCAAAAGAAGACTGAATTCAAAATCTTACTCCAATCATTAGCCCAACTTGAAAATGAGAAATTAATAAATCTTCATCTAAACCTGAGAAATCTTTTCATGGCAGAAAGTCTAAAAGATCGTATTCCTCGCAATAGCCATAATAACATTCCAATAACAAAACTCAAAACTGTTGCAAAAGAATTAAAAAACAATCCTAATATCCTCAACAGAAGAGCTGATAAATCCAATAATTATGTAATTTTGAACAAATTGAATTATTACAGAAAATAACAGCACTTCATCGATGATCGATCTAAATTTACAAAATTAAACAAAAACACTACTGACACTCTAAAAAGATCCGTCAACAAACTCATAACATCCAACAATGCCGATATAGGATCCTTGAAAATCAATAAAATTATTAGAAATTGCCAACTAAGATACCTATAGGGAAATGTTAATATACACAAATCCAAATATCCATTACGATCTGTTATTTCCCAGATACCAACACCTAAAAACCAAATCTCAAAATATCTCAGTGATATTATTATTCCATATCTACCTACCAATTATAGTATCAAATCAACCAATGAATTCCTCCAAATCCTGCAAACTATAAAACCAAACCAAAGAATTCTAGCGTCATTTGACGTCTAAAATTTATTCACAAACGTCTGTATTGACGAAACCATAAATATAATCCTTAGTTCCGTATATAACTTCCTATTATAGGTTTATTCTTATAGCACACACGCGTACATGGAATAATATAATTCTTTAAGTAATCTCTATACGTAATGCTTTGGTTATTGTCGTAAAGCCTTTATAATTAGTATGAAGACTGACTTCAATACGACTGGTATTGGCTTGGTGCATAATTATCAGGCATTTTTCTAAGTGAGTTATTTGTTAATAAAAATTGCTGTTTTTTTTTACTTTTTTAATAAAAGTATTATTTTATATTCAGCTTATAAAAATGCGTGTCGATAATCATAAGTTCAGGAATAATCATTTAAAAATGTTAATGGTGAATTCTTATATTTCTTTTTTCATAATAAATATTGTTTTAAAAACGCCTGATAATTATGCACCAATCCAATATCTACACATTTCTCCTAATGATATGAAATCAATATTATCGTCGTGGGGAACCCGAGTGTTTCCACCCGGGCCATTGGTCAAATTTGACTCAGCCCCCGCGAAAGAAGACTCGGGTACATTAGTTGTCTGGTTTTCTCAGCCGAAACTCTATCCGAAGACAGAGGCCTAACTGGGTCACCCTCTGCCCGAAGACAGAGGTCTTGTCACCTTCTGCCCGAAGACAGCGGACTTGTCTGTCGCAAGTCCGGCAGCAAACTGCCTGACCACGATGCGACCGGTATCTACTCAGTCAACCGACTGAAATGAGTTGTGACATAAGATCAAGTTTTATGTGGGGGATCAGGGCGTTTCCACACGGGCAACTAGTCAAAATTTATCCAGCCCCAGCGAAATCAGGCTGGGGTACAGTACTTGTCTGTTTCTCTCAGCCGAGTCTCTATCCGAAGACAGATCCCATGTGAGTCACTGAAGATGGAGCTCTTGTCAGTTATAAGCCAAACCGCAAACTGTCTGACTCCTCATTGTCTGTTTTTTTCTCAGCCGAGTCTCTATCCGAAGACAGATCCCATGTGAGTCACTGAAGATGGAGCTCTTGTCAGTTATAAGCCAAACCGCAAACTGTCTGACTCCTCATTGTCTGTTTTTTTCTCAGCCGAGTCTCTATCCAAGACAGATCCCATGTGTCACTGAAGATGGAGCTCTTGTCAGTTATAAACCAAACCAAAACTGTCTGACTCCTCATTGTCTGTTTTTTTCTCAGCCGAGTCTCTATCCGAAGACAGGGTCCCGGGTGAGTCCAGCCTCTGCCCGAAGACAGAAGTCTAGTCACACTCTACTCGAAGACAGGTCTTGTCTGTTGCAAGCCTGGCAGTGAACTGCTTGATTACAACGTGACTAGTATTCACCAAACACCCCACTGAGACGAGATGCGATACAAGGTCAAGTTTACTGTTGGGGAACTCGAGCGATTCCACCTAGGTCATTGGTCAAAATTTTCCCAGCCCCTGCAAAAGCGGGCTCGTGTACAATTCTTGTTTGTTATTCTCAGTCAAGACTATCCGAAAACAGAGCCCGACTGAGTCACCCTCTGCCCGAAAACAGAGGTATTGTCAGTTGCAAGCGAGACAGCGAACTGCCTGACTCCAAACTGTCCATTTTTCTCAGCCGAGTGTCTATCCGAAGACAGAACCCGACTGAGTCGCCCTCCCTCTGAAGACAGAAGTCTTATCACCCTCTGCCCGAAGAGTCTTGTCTCGAGTCTGGGACTGACTCTGATTCGATTGTTATTTACCCAGTCCTCCCAACAAGAAGGGATGTGGCACAAGTTTGGCTTTTATCTGGGGCGATTCCGGGTTCGTAGGCTTGGGAAAAATTCCTCTGAGACCCCACATACACGGGGTGGAGTTTGCCTACTTCCCCAGACGAGAATTCCCGTCGTTATAGCCCCGTCTATGTTCCTCTCTGCCGAAAGGCAGAGTGTTCGATAGATCTGTCGCGAGCCTGGCAGCGAACTGCCTGACTCCGATTCGATCACTCCCGACCGTATACCATGGAACTCTTAGTAGTTCATAGTTACGTCGGTGTACCCTTTACTCCACAACAATAACAATAATTCAATTCCACCCGCCATCCAAAGTCCCCTTCTATGACCATAGCGGTAACATTTACACTCAAACTAATGGAGTAAGTATGGGAAAGCCTCTCAGTCCGTGTTTCTCTAACGATTACACGTAGAAAACAAGGTTTTTTAAAAGGGTTACTAAAACGAAAATATACATCCGCTACCAAGATGATATTTTTTTTATTTTAGCTGAGAACAAAAATTAAATCGATAATCTCAAAATTACATTCGAATAAAATTCCGTCCTCAACTTTAGTTATGAACTTCGCCAAAAAAATAAACACTTGGATGTTCTTGTATAGTATAGTAACAATACATTCACTACTTCGTTATATAAAAAACCCACAATTAAAAACTCTTGCCATCTTAATTTTACAAACCAATGTCCTCTCAGATATAAAATAGGGATTAGTAAAAAATTCTTTATGCTAGCGCACGAGAATTCATCTTCTCGTCCGCTTTTCTTTAAAGAATTTAATGACGTGAAACAAACACTTGTTAACAACGGTTTTCCTAACCATCTTATTGATTACTATATTAGCTTTTATTCCTTCTAAGTTAAGCAATAGCAACACTGAACACGCCGAAAAAAATAACATTAGCATTTTCTAATCAAATGCATAGTAACTATAAGCAAGACGAATCTTCACTTAGAAACATCATAAAGAAATACACAACTCCAGTTGACAAAAACAAGAAAATTAAATTAATTATTTATTACAAAAAATTTAAAACCGCTAACTTCATAGTCAAAAATGATAATTCACCTGGAAGATCTACATTACAGAAAACCAATATTATTTACGAACTTACATATCCCTTAAGGAGCCGTGTTCCTGACCAATACAAATTCGTAAATAATTATATTTGATACACTACAACATGTATAACAAGAAGACTCACGTTACACTTCTCTGACCATAACTCAATTAGGTCTCATTTAAATACATATGGAGACCTACCAAACTCTATCCGTAACAGATTCGTTGATAATACAAATAGCATAATCCGCATGTAAAAAAGGCTAAAAATGATGGAAGCATTCTTAATAAAGAAGAAAAAGCCAACACTCAATAATATCAACTATAAACACGCTTCCAACGTTCTTTTTGGAAAATAAAACATTCCTATAACAAGATATACACATTAAACAATGCATATATTCAGTTGAAAGCAAAATAAAATTCATCCTTGATAATGGCTAAACGTATAGCCGAAAACGCTTGTAAAACATTCGAACAATTTTTATATAATTTATGTCCTGAAAAGAAAAAAAATATACGAACACATGAGAAATTATATAAAAACTCAACCACCACAGCTTTTCAGTTGTTTTCAACGAAACTTGCATATATATATATATATATATGTATGTGTGTGTGTGTGTGTGTAAAATACGTCCAAACCTGTATATAAAAGTGTAACTTTTTTCCCGGAATTATGTCCGCAGGAGGATTGTACAAAAGTGGTATATGTTTTCTACAGCAAAGATCTACTCAAATAGAAACCAGTTACATGCAGACAACAATTAGGAATGTTAAATACGTGGGAAACTGTATGACACGTCTACAAATAGACTGACAACTCAATGGCTATTCCTTTCTGTTTTTTGTTTTGTTTTTTTGTTTTTGTTTTTTTTTCTCACTCGTTTCAGAAAACGAACGCATACAAATACCCGCTTATAGATGCACGCATGCGCACAGTGTCCAAGATGTCGGAACAATAGCGCATTCCAAAAGAAAACTCGAATCGTATGAAAAAATAAGTAAGAAGTTGCATTCACGCCCACACATCGATGTATGAAAGATTCTAACCTCGGATCAAGCGTCCATTATTTTTCACCAGCGCTTAAAATAAATAAATCTACACATGCGCAAAACAACCCTCTTTCCCAAAATATGTCCAGATTCATTTAATTTTCGTTGAAAAAGGACATTGGCCTGTCAGAAAATTATGACGTTTTATCTTCTTTTTTTTTTTCTCATGCTTCGATTTTATTATTGTTATTGCTATTATTATTTCCTTTGATTTCTGTTGTATACACATTTCCTTCTGGGTCCCAAACAGAGACCTAAGGTCAGAAATGGCTTCATGACATTTTCCACTAATCATTTTATATTTATTATTATTTCCTTTGATTTCTGTTGTATACACATTTCCTTCTGGGTCCCAAACAGAGACCTAAGGTCAGAAATGGCTTCATGACATTTTCCACTAATCATTTTATATTTATTATTATTTCCTTTGATTTCTGTTGTATACATTTCCTTCTGGGTCCCAAACAGAGACCTAAGGTCAGAAATGGCTTCATGACATTTTCCACTAATCATTTTATATTTATTATTATTTCCTTTGATTTCTGTTGTATACACATTTCCTTCTGGGTCCCAAACAGAGACCTAAGGTCAGAAATGGCTTCATGACATTTTCCACTAATCATTCTATATTTATTATTATTTCCTTTGATTTCTGTTGTATACACATTTCCTTCTGGGTCCCAAACAGAGACCTAAGGTCAGAAATGGCTTCATGACATTTTCCACTAATCATTTTATATTTATTATTATTTCCTTTGATTTCTGTTGTATACACATTTCCTTCTGGGTCCCAAACAGAGACCTAAGGTCAGAAATGGCTTCATGACATTTTCCACTAATCATTTTATATTTATTATTATTTCCTTTGATTTCTGTTGTATACACATTTCCTTCTGGGTCCCAAACAGAGACCTAAGGTCAGAAATGGCTTCATGACATTTTCCACTAATCATTTTATATTTATTATTATTTCCTTTGATTTCTGTTGTATACACATTTCCTTCTGGGTCCCAACCAGAGACCTAAGGTCAGAAATGGCTTCATGACATTTTCCACTAATCATTTTATATTTATTATTATTTCCTTTGATTTCTGTTGTATACATTTCCTTCTGGGTCCCAAACAGAGACCTAAGGTCAGAAATGGCTTCATGACATTTTCCACTAATCATTTATATTTATTATTATTTCCTTTGATTTCTGTTGTATACACATTTCCTTCTGGGTCCCAAACAGAGACCTAAGGTCAGAAATGGCTTCATGACATTTTCCACTAATCATTTTATATTTATTATTATTTCCTTTGATTTCTGTTGTATACACATTTCCTTCTGGGTCCCAAACAGAGACCTAAGGTCAGAAATGGCTTCATGACATTTTCCACTAATCATTTATATTTATTATTATTTCCTTTGATTTCTGTTGTATACATTTTTTTCCTTCTGGGTCCCAAACAGAGACCTAAGGTCAGAAATGGCTTCATGACATTTTCCACTAATCATTTTATATTTATTATTATTTCCTTTGATTTCTGTTGTATACACATTTCCTTCTGGGTCCCAAACAGAGACCTAAGGTCAGAAATGGCTTCATGACATTTTCCACTAATCATTTTATATTTATTATTATTTCCTTTGATTTCTGTTGTATACACATTTCCTTCTGGGTCCCAAACAGAGACCTAAGGTCAGAAATGGCTTCATGACATTTCCACTAATCATTTTATATTTATTATTATTTCCTTTGATTTCTGTTGTATACATTTTCCTTCTGGGTCCCAACCAAGAGACCTAAGGTCAGAAATGGCTTCATGACATTTTCCACTAATCATTTTATATTTATTATTATTTCCTTTGATTTCTGTTGTATACACATTTCCTTCTGGGTCCCAACAAGAGACCTAAGGTCAGAAATGGCTTCATGACATTTTCCACTAATCATTTTATATTTATTATTATTTCCTTTGATTTCTGTTGTATACACATTTTCCTTCCGGGTCCCAACAAGAGACCTAAGGTCAGAAATGGCTTCATGACATTTTCCACTAATCATTTTATATTTATTATTATTTCCTTTGATTTCTGTTGTATACATATTTCCTTCTGGGTCCCAAACAGGGACCTAAGGTCAGAAATGGCTTCATGACATTTTCCACTAATCATTTTATATTTATTATTATTTCCTTTGATTTCTGTTGTATACACATTTCCTTCTGGGTCCCAAACAGAGACCTAAGGTCAGAAATGGCTTCATGACATTTTCCACTAATCATTTTATATTTATTATTATTTCCTTTGATTTCTGTTGTATACATATTTCCTTCCGGGTCCCAACAAGAGACCTAAGGTCAGAAATGGCTTCATGACATTTTCCACTAATCATTTTATATTTATTATTATTTCCTTTGATTTCTGTTGTATACATATTTCCTTCTGGGTCCCAAACAAGGGACCTAAGGTCAGAAATGGCTTCATGACATTTTCCACTAATCATTTTATATTTATTATTATTTCCTTTGATTTCTGTTGTATACATATTTCCTTCCGGGTCCTAACAAGGGACCTAAGGTCAGAAATGGCTTCATGACATTTTCCACTAATCATTTCATATTTATTATTATTTCCTTTGGTTTCTGTTGTATACATATTTCCTTCCGGGTCCTAACAAGAGACCTAACGTCAGAAATGGCTTCATGACATTTTCCACTGATCATTTCATATTTATTATTATTTCCTTTGATTTCTGTTGTATACATATTTCCTTCCGGGTCCTAACAAGAGACCTAAGGTCAGAAATGGCTTCATGACATTTTCCACTAATCATTTTATATTTATTATTATTTCCTCTGATTTCTGTTGTATACATATTTCCTTCCGGGTCCCAACAAGAGACCTAAGGTCAGAAATGGCTTCATGACATTTTCCACTGATCATTTTATATTTATTATTATTTTTCCTTTGATTTCTGTTGTATACATATTTCCTTCCGGGTCCTAACAAGGGACCTAAGGTCAGAAATGGCTTCATGACATTTTCCACTGATCATTTTATATTTATTATTATTTCCTTTGATTTCTGTTGTATACATTTTCCTTCCGGGTCCCAACAAGAGACCTAAGGTCAGAAATGGCTTCATGACATTTTCCACTAATCATTTTATATTTATTATTATTTCCTTTGATTTCTGTTGTATACATATTTCCTTCCGGGTCCCAACAAGAGACCTAAGGTCAGAAATGGCTTCATGACATTTTCCACTAATCATTTCTATATTTATTATTATTTCCTTTGATTTCTGTTGTATACATATTTCCTTCCGGGTCCCAAACAAGAGACCTAAGGTCAGAAATGGCTTCATGACATTTTCCACTAATCATTTTATATTTATTATTATTTCCTTTGATTTCTGTTGTATACATATTTCCTTCCGGGTCCCAACAAGAGACCTAAGGTCAGAAATGGCTTCATGACATTTTCCACTAATCATTTCATATTTATTATTATTTCCTTTGATTTCTGTTGTATACATATTTCCTTCCGGGTCCTAACAAGGGACCTAAGGTCAGAAATGGCTTCATGACATTTTCCACTGATCATTTTATATTTATTATTATTTCCTTTGATTTCTGTTGTATACATATTTCCTTCCGGGTCCTAACAAGGGACCTATGGTCAGAAATGGCTTCATGACATTTTCCACTAATCATTTCATATTTATTATTATTTCCTTTGATTTCTGTTGTATACATTTTCCTTCCGGGTCCCAACAAGAGACCTAAGGTCAGAAATGGCTTCATGACATTTTCCACTAATCATTTTATATTTATTATTATTTCCTTTGATTTCTGTTGTATACATATTTCCTTCCGGGTCCCAAACAGAGACCTAAGGTCAGAAATGGCTTCATGACATTTTCCACTAATCATTTTATATTTATTATTATTTCCTTTGATTTCTGTTGTATACATATTTCCTTCCGGGTCCCAACAAGAGACCTAAGGTCAGAAATGGCTTCATGACATTTTCCACTAATCATTTTATATTTATTATTATTTCCTTTGATTTCTGTTGTATACATATTTCCTTCCGGGTCCCAAACAAGAGACCTAAGGTCAGAAATGGCTTCATGACATTTTCCACTAATCATTTTATATTTATTATTATTTCCTTTGATTTCTGTTGTATACATATTTCCTTCCGGGTCCCAAACAGAGACCTAAGGTCAGAAATGGCTTCATGACATTTTCCACTAATCATTTTATATTTATTATTATTTCCTTTGATTTCTGTTGTATACATATTTCCTTCTGGGTCCCAACAAGAGACCTAAGGTCAGAAATGGCTTCATGACATTTTCCACTAATCATTTTATATTTATTATTATTTCCTTTGATTTCTGTTGTATACATATTTCCTTCCGGGTCCCAACAAGAGACCTAAGGTCAGAAATGGCTTCATGACATTTTCCACTAATCATTTTATATTTATTATTATTTCCTTTGATTTCTGTTGTATACATATTTCCTTCCGGGTCCCAAACAGAGACCTAAGGTCAGAAATGGCTTCATGACATTTTCCACTAATCATTTTATATTTATTATTATTTCCTTTGATTTCTGTTGTATACATATTTCCTTCCGGGTCCCAACAAGAGACCTAAGGTCAGAAATGGCTTCATGACATTTTCCACTAATCATTTTATATTTATTATTATTTCCTTTGATTTCTGTTGTATACATTTTCCTTCCGGGTCCCAAACAGAGGGACCTAAGGTCAGAAATGGCTTCATGACATTTTCCACTAATCATTTTATATTTATTATTATTTCCTTTGATTTCTGTTGTATACATATTTCCTTCCGGGTCCCAACAAGAGACCTAAGGTCAGAAATGGCTTCATGACATTTTCCACTAATCATTTTATATTTATTATTATTTCCTTTGATTTCTGTTGTATACACATTTCCTTCCGGGTCCCAAACAGAGACCTAAGGTCAGAAATGGCTTCATGACATTTTCCACTAATCATTTCATATTTATTATTATTTCCTTTGATTTCTGTTGTATACATATTTCCTTCCGGGTCCTAACAAGAGACCTAAGGTCAGAAATGGCTTCATGACATTTTCCACTAATCATTTCATATTTATTATTATTTCCTTTGATTTCTGTTGTATACATATTTCCTTCCGGGTCCTAACAAGGGACCTAAGGTCAGAAATGGCTTCATGACATTTTCCACTAATCATTTCATATTTATTATTATTTCCTTTGATTTCTGTTGTATACATATTTCCTTCCGGGTCCTAACAAGAGACCTAACGTCAGAAATGGCTTCATGACATTTTCCACTGATCATTTTATATTTATTATTATTTCCTTTGATTTCTGTTGTATACATATTTCCTTCTGGGTCCCAAACAAGAGACCTAAGGTCAGAAATGGCTTCATGACATTTTCCACTAATCATTTTATATTTATTATTATTTCCTTTGATTTCTGTTGTATACATTTTCTTCCGGGTCCCAACAAGAGACCTAAGGTCAGAAATGGCTTCATGACATTTTCCACTAATCATTTTATATTTATTATTATTTCCTTTGATTTCTGTTGTATACATATTTCCTTCCGGGTCCCAACAAGAGACCTAAGGTCAGAAATGGCTTCATGACATTTTCCACTAATCATTTTATATTTATTATTATTTCCTTTGATTTCTGTTGTATACACATTTCCTTCTGGGTCCCAAACAGAGACCTAAGGTCAGAAATGGCTTCATGACATTTTCCACTAATCATTTTATATTTATTATTATTTCCTTTGATTTCTGTTGTATACACATTTCCTTCCGGGTCCCAAACAGGGACCTAAGGTCAGAAATGGCTTCATGACATTTTCCACTAATCATTTTATATTTATTATTATTTCCTTTGATTTCTGTTGTATACATATTTCCTTCCGGGTCCCAAAACAGAGACCTAAGGTCAGAAATGGCTTCCATGACATTTTCCACTAATCATTTTATATTTATTATTATTTCCTTTGATTTCTGTTGTATACATATTTCCTTCCGGGTCCCAAACAGAGACCTAAGGTCAGAAATGGCTTCATGACATTTTCCACTAATCATTTTATATTTATTATTATTTCCTTTTCTGTTGATTTCTGGGTCCCAAACAGAGACCTAAGGTATACATTTTCCACTTTTTTATATTTATTATTATTTCCTTTGATTTCTGGTCCTTCTAACCCAAGAGACCTAAGGTCAGAAATGGCTTCATGACATTTTCCACTAATCATTTTATATTTATTATTATTTCCTTTGATTTCTGTTGTATACACATTTCCTTCCGGGTCCCAAACAGAGACCTAAGGTCAGAAATGGCTTCATGACATTTTCCACTAATCATTTTATATTTATTATTATTTCCTTTGATTTCTGTTGTATACATATTTCCTTCCGGGTCCCAACAAGAGACCTAAGGTCAGAAATGGCTTCATGACATTTTCCACTAATCATTTTATATTTATTATTATTTCCTTTGATTTCTTGTTGTATACATTTTCCTTCCGGTCCCAACAAGGGACCTAAGGTCAGAAATGGCTTCATGACATTTTCCACTAATCATTTTATATTTATTATTATTTCCTTTGATTTCTGTTGTATACACATTTCCTTCCGGGTCCCAACAAGAGACCTAAGGTCAGAAATGGCTTCATGACATTTTCCACTAATCATTTTATATTTATTATTATTTCCTTTGATTTCTGTTGTATACATTTTTCCTTCCGGGTCCCAACAAGAGACCTAAGGTCAGAAATGGCTTCATGACATTTTCCACTAATCATTTTATATTTATTATTATTTCCTTTGATTTCTGTTGTATACATTTTCCTTCCGGGTCCCAACAAGAGACCTAAGGTCAGAAATGGCTTCATGACATTTTCCACTAATCATTTTATATTTATTATTATTTCCTTTGATTTCTGTTGTATACATATTTCCTTCCGGGTCCCAAACAGAGACCTAAGGTCAGAAATGGCTTCATGACATTTTCCACTAATCATTTTATATTTATTATTATTTCCTTTGATTTCTGTTGTATACATTTTCCTTCCGGGTCCCAACAAGAGACCTAAGGTCAGAAATGGCTTCATGACATTTTCCACTAATCATTTTATATTTATTATTATTTCCTTTGATTTCTGTTGTATACATTTTCCTTCCGGGTCCCAACACAGAGACCTAAGGTCAGAAATGGCTTCATGACATTTTCCACTAATCATTTTATATTTATTATTATTTCCTTTGATTTCTGTTGTATACACATTTCCTTCTGGGTCCCAACAAGAGACCTAAGGTCAGAAATGGCTTCATGACATTTTCCACTGATCATTTTATATTTATTATTATTTCCTTTGATTTCTGTTGTATACACATTTCCTTCCGGGTCCTAACAAGAGACCTAAGGTCAAAAATGGCTTCATGTCATTTTCCACTAATCATTTTATATTTATTATTATTTCCTTTGATTTCTGTTGTATACATATTTCCTTCCGGGTCCTAACAAGGGACCTAAGGTCAGAAATGGCTTCATGACATTTTCCACTGATCATTTTATATTTATTATTATTTCCTTTGATTTCTGTTGTATACACATTTCCTTCCGGGTCCTAACAAGAGACCTAAGGTCAGAAATGGCTTCATGACATTTTCCACTGATCATTTTATATTTATTATTATTTCCTTTGATTTCTGTTGTATACACATTTCCTTCCGGGTCCTAACAAGAGACCTAAGGTCAGAAATGGCTTCATGACATTTCCCACTGATCATTATATATTTATTATTATTTCCTTTAATTTCTGTTGTATACGCATTTCCTTCCGGGTCCCAAACAGAGACCTAAGGTCAGAAATGGCTTCATGACATTTTCCACTGATCATTTTATATTTATTATTATTTCCTTTGATTTCTGTTGTATACATTTTCCTTCTGGGTCCCAACAAGAGACCTAAGGTCAGAAATGGCTTCATGACATTTTCCACTAATCATTTTATATTTATTATTATTTCCTTTGATTTCTGTTGTATACACATTTCCTTCCGGGTCCCAAAAGAGACCTAAGGTCAGAAATGGCTTCATGACATTTTCCACTGATCATTTTATATTTATTATTATATCCTTTGATTTTTGTTGTATATACATTTCGTTCTGGGTCCCAACCAGAGACCTAAGGTCAGAATTGGCTTCATGACATTTTCCACTAATCATTTTATATTTATTATTATTTCCTTTGATTTCTGTTGTATACACATTTCCTTCCGGGTCCCAACCAGAGACCTAAGGTCAGAAATGGCTTCATGACATTTTCTAATCATTTTATATTTATTATTATATTTTGTATATTATTTCCTTTAAGGTCAGAAATGGCTTCATGACATTTCCACTAATCATTTTATATTTATTATTATTTCCTTTGATTTCTTGTATTTTCCTTCTGGGTCCCAAACAAGAGACCTAAGGTCAGAAATGGCTTCATGACATTTTCCACTAATCATTTTATATTTATTATTATTTCCTTTGATTTCTGTTGTATACATTTTCCTTCCCAAACAGGGTCCCAACAATCATTTTATTTTTAAGGTTTCAGAAATGGCTTTCCTTCCGGTCCCAACAGACATTTTCCACTGATCATTTTATCATTTTATTTTTATTATTTCCTTTGATTTCTGTTGTATACACATTTCCTTCCGGGTCCCAAACAGAGACCTAAGGTCAGAAATGGCTTCATGACATTTTCCACTAATCATTTTATATTTATTATTATTTCCTTTGATTTCTGTTGTATACACATTTCCTTCTGGGTCCCAACCAGAGACCTAAGGTCAGAAATGGCTTCATGACATTTTCCACTAATCATTTTATATTTATTATTATTTCCTTTGATTTCTGTTGTATACACATTTCCTTCTGGGTCCCAAACAGAGACCTAAGGTCAGAAATGGCTTCATGACATTTTCCACTAATCATTTTATATTTATTATTATTTCCTTTGATTTCTGTTGTATACACATTTCCTTCTGGTCCCAACCAGAGACCTAAGGTCAGAAATGGCTTCATGACATTTTCCACTAATCATTTTATATTTATTATTATTTCCTTTGATTTCTGTTGTATTAACTTCTACCCAAATTTGGAGACCTTCTGGCTTCATGGTTTCCCAACCTTTGATTTCTGTTGAGACCTAAGGTCAGAAAAGGTGGAAATGGCTTCATGACATTTTCCACTAATCATTTTATATTTATTATTATTTCCTTTGATTTCTGTTGTATACACATTTCCTTCTGGGTCCCAACCAGAGACCTAAGGTCAGAAATGGCTTCATGACATTTTCCACTAATCATTTTATATTTATTATTATTTCCTTTGATTTCTGTTGTATACACATTTCCTTCCGGGTCCCAACCAGAGACCTAAGGTCAGAAATGGCTTCATGACATTTTCCACTAATCATTTTATATTTATTATTATTTCCTTTGATTTCTGTTGTATACACATTTCCTTCTGGGTCCCAAACAGAGACCTAAGGTCAGAAATGGCTTCATGACATTTTCCACTAATCATTTTATATTTATTATTATTTCCTTTGATTTCTGTTGTATACACATTTCCTTCTGGGTCCCAAACAGAGACCTAAGGTCAGAAATGGAATCATGACATTTTCCACTAATCATTTTATATTTATTATTATTTCCTTTGATTTCTGTTGTATACACATTTCCTTCCGGGTCCCAACCAGAGACCTAAGGTCAGAAATGGCTTCATGACATTTTCCACTAATCATTTTATATTTATTATTATTTCCTTTGATTTCTGTTGTATACACATTTCCTTCTGGGTCCCAAACAGAGACCTAAGGTCAGAAATGGCTTCATGACATTTTCCACTAATCATTCTATATTTATTATTATTTCCTTTGATTTCTGTTGTATACACATTTCCTTCTGGGTCCCAACCAGAGACCTAAGGTCAGAAATGGCTTCATGACATTTTCCACTAATCATTCTATATTTATTATTATTTTTTGATTTCTGTTGTATTACATTTCCTTCCGGGTCCCAACCAGAGACCTAAGGTCAGAAATGGCTTCATGACATTTTCCACTAATCATTTTATATTTATTATTATTTCCTTTGATTTCTGTTGTATACACATTTCCTTCCGGTCCCAACCAGAGACCTAAGGTCAAAAATGGCTTCATGACATTTTCCACTAATCATTTTATATTTATTATTATTTCCTTTGATTTCTGTTGTATACACATTTCCTTCTGGGTCCCAAACAGAGACCTAAGGTCAGAAATGGCTTCATGACATTTTCCACTAATCATTCTATATTTATTATTATTTCCTTTGATTTCTGTTGTATACACATTTCCTTCTGGGTCCCAAACAGAGACCTAAGGTCAGAAATGGCTTCATGACATTTCCACTAATCATTTTATATTTATTATTATTTCCTTTGATTTCTGTTGTATACACATTTCTTCTGGGTCCCAAACAGAGACCTAAGGTCAGAAATGGCTTCATGACATTTTCCACTAATCATTTTATATTTATTATTATTTCCTTTGATTTCTGTTGTATACACATTTCCTTCTGGGTCCCAAACAGAGACCTAAGGTCAGAAATGGCTTCATGACATTTTCCAAGGAGTATTTTTGGAAATATTAAATAAAACTAAGGTCATATACATTTTACATGTACGATTTGCTTTGGTTGTTCTGTCTTTGTGTATTGCAAAGTTCCATGAAAAATCGTTACAGGTCCTATCTCTGTAACTGGGTCTGGGTGATCTTCATAGCATCTACTTACAGTTTCCTTCACATAAAATTTGCACACTTTCCAGTTCAGATATTGGCGTACTCCATCATCATCTTCATCATCATCATCATCTTCTTCTTCTTCTTATTATTATTATTATTATTATTATTATTATTTCTTCTCATATTTCTCCAGTTGGACGTTTACACTTATATTCTGTCAGAAGCATACGTGGGAAATCTATCTATTTATCTACCTTCTTCATTTTTAATCATGTTATCTCAAGGCAATAAAGTCACTAATACACTAGGGATTACTGAATGTTAGAGAATATGAGAAAAAAACACTATAAAGGAGAGAGAGACAGAGAGACCACTAAAAGAACAAGAATTATGAAGACAGTAGATAACGATTGATATTACATTTAAAATTTTGAAGATCAAAGTTGACTGGAAAGCAAGAAGCCGGGAGAAACTTCCGCAAGCGGGAAGTGCGAGAGAAGAAACTGTTAGCATAGAACTTAAGGTTACATCTCGCAGCCATTTCAGCTGTAAAAAGTTGAGACCTAGCCGCCAATCTAGTACTGCGCTTAAATTCATAAAATCTCGGTCAGGACCAACATCATTGCAGATTCTACTTTGTACTTCTCTCTCCGGCCTCTGTATTAGTGCAGGTCTGTTTCTCCCGTGATGCGTGCAGTCTGTGGCAACATCTCTTCATTGTGAGGGTACACGGCTGACAGTTCTCTGGTTGCTGTTTCTGACTGGTAGTTAGGAGAGCCCTAACTCTTGCGTAGCGTCTTGAGCGGCTGCTCTGATCAACAGTTGTATAATACTGGGGTGTTTATAGTGCCATGTCGCGCATGGAAAGGTGTCCCTGCAGTCACCTCCGGTGGGCAGCCCTGAAGCCACATAATGATGCGGATTTTGCCAACTCCTCTCTGCCCGCGTCACGGTCGAAACTGTCTGTTTTCTCTTACCTCGGGCCTTCTCATCTTTGCAAATCAAATCCAACATGAGTTACAAAAACCGAAAGATTTACCCTAAACCAGCCTCTTAGAAACCACCTAAACCCCTCAACATTTCGTTCTCCAACATCCGGGACATTAGGACAAACTTCTACAGTCTGGAATCTTTCCTCACTGCAAACGGCCCGGATGTACTGGCTCTCTGCGAGACAAACCTTGTCTCATCTATCCCCTCTTCTGATTTCTCGATCCCCGGCTATCTTCCTCTCCTCAGAAAAGACTTTCTAACCCACATGCACGGTCTTGGTGTCTACGTCAAGGAACATCTCCCTCTGGCCAGAGAGTCCTCTCTCGAATCGCCTGACCAGTCATACATGTGTCTCCGTCTCTCTCTCCTCAATGTGGTAAGCTATCTCTTCTTCCTTTACCGCTCTCCATCCTCTCAAGACTGTGAGATACTTGATAGCATTTCCGACAACATAGACAAGGCTCTCTCCCTCCACCCGTTTGCTCACATTTTTGTGTTTGGAGACTTTAACGCCCATCACACTCTGTGGCTTAAGAATGCTACTACTGACCATGCAGGCATTCAAACGCTTAATTTTTCAATCTCCCATTCCCTCACACAGATAGTTAACTTCCCCACTCGTTTTGCCTTCAACCGGGAAGGTAAAGCCTCTCTACTCGACCTGTGCTTTACCTCCATCCCCGAATCCTGCAGCGCCTCGCAACTATGCCCTTTTGGTAACTCTGACCATGCAGTAGTATCGGTTAACATCTCCTTTAACTCCTCCCCCTATAAAGAACCTCCTACCACTAGAACTTCGCTCTATTATCAACGAGCTGACTGAGACGCGTTCCGTGATTTCCTCCGCGATGTCCCCTGGGATGGAGTCTTTAAGCTCCCCGTCCAAGAATGTGCTTCTGAGGTCTCTTCCTGGGTTAAAGCTGGAATCGACGCTTTCATCCCATCAAGGAAATATAGGGTTAAGTCGCGCTCCTGCCCCTGGTTCTCGGCTGCTTGCTCAGCCGCCATCGCCCATAGGAACCACTACTTCCACCTATACCGTAGCGACATGTCTGACTGCAATAGACGTCTCTTTGCCTCCGCCCGTAACGAGTGTAAGCGTGTCCTAAATGATGCTAAGTCACTATTTGCGGCTTGAATGAAGGAACGTATTGCATCTCGCAAATTTGGCTCCAAAGATTATTGGCGTCTCTGCAAGAGTGTATTGAATAATTGCAAACCCTCTATACCTCCTCTATTCAACCAGTTCGAAGTCTTGACCTCCTCTACCGACAAGGCTGAATGCTTTGCTCGGAAATTTTCATCCAACTCGACGCTCGACTCTTCCGGTGTACCCATACCCGACTTCCCTCTTAGAACTGAGGCCATATTGAGTGGGTTAAACATAACCCCAACTTTGGTACTGGGCGTTATCTCCAATTTAGATCCCAACAAGGCAAGTGGTGGAGATGGGATACCAGCCATTGTCTTAAAGAAATGCGCGCCTGAACTGGCGCCCGCCTTTTCGAAACTATACAACTACTGCTTCAAGGAATCTTGTTTCCCTGACTGCTGGAAGTCCTCTTCGATCGTTCCTGTCTTCAAGA
Source organism: Acanthosepion pharaonis (assembly GCA_903632075.3). NCBI lineage: Eukaryota > Metazoa > Mollusca > Cephalopoda > Sepiida > Sepiidae > Acanthosepion > Acanthosepion pharaonis. The sequence goes on along the minus strand of CAHIKZ030003464.1, from coordinate 856,341 downwards.
ACTCCGGCGACCCCTCTGACCCTTCCAACTACCGTCCTATCAGTCTCCTTCCCCTCTTCGGCAAAATCTTCGAAGCTCTAATCAATACCGGGGTGGTTAACCACTTCACATCCCATAATCTGCTCTCAGACAAGCAATATGGTTTCCGCTTTGCCAGATCTACAGCCGATGTGCTCACAGCCATTACTGAAACAGTCTACCGAACTCTCCAAAATAACGGGGAAGCCCGAGCCGTGGCACTAGATATCTCCAAAGCATTTGATAGGGTTTGGCACGCCGGCCTTCTCCGCAAGATCCAGGGTTATGGCATTACGGGTCGATTATATAACGTAATACAATCATTTCTGTCAAACCGTGTATTGAAGGTCATTCACAACGGATTCTCCTCCAGTTCCTATCTCACGAACGCAGGTGTTCCTCAAGGCTCCATCCTAGGCCCCACTCTATTCCTTATCTATATAAATGACCTTCCTGACGCCGTAACTTCTCAAGTCGGCATCTACGCGGATGACACCACAATTTATTCCTGCCTCAAAAACAAATCCAGTCTCGCTGACAAAACTCACCTTGCCGTGCGTCTCGAAAAGGACCTCCAATCGATTGTGAACTGGGGCATGATTTGACTGGTCAACTTCAACGCTTCGAAGACAAAACTGCTCTCTATTAATCACCACAGAGAGCCTTCCCTTCCCTCCATTAGAATGTCTGACGCTCAACTTCTCGAGAGCAACTCTCTGCGGCTTCTCGGTCTCACGTTGACTGCTGACCTGAGATGGAATAAATACATCGAGTCAATTGCCTCGTCCACTGCGAGGAAAGTTGGCTCCCTGAGCCGTGCTAGGAAGTTTTGCTTCCCTGAGTCGATTCTCCAGATATACAAATCCACAATTCGCCCTTGCATGGAGTATTGCTGCCATATATGGTCTGGCGCCCCTTCTGTTTGCCTCGGGGTTCTTGATAGGCTCCAGAGGCGGATATGCAATATGGTTGGCCCTGCCCTGGCGTCTCGTCTACAGTCACTTTCTCACAGACGCACCGTCGCCTCCTCTGTCTGTTCTACAAATACTTTCATGGAAATTGCTCCGAGGAACTGCATTCGCTGGTTCCCAAACTTCATGAGTTCAAGCGCCCTACGAGGCTGGATCCCGCTCTCACCCCATTCACTGTCGAAACTCCTAAATGTAGCCGTCTCTTCTACTCTAATAGCTTCATGTCTCGCACCTCTCGCCTGTGGAACTCTCTTCCCTTCTCCTGTTTCCCTGAGAGTTATAATCTCCAGCTATTCAAGTGTAATGTCAATCGACATCTCCAGTTGCCTTAATCTATCTACTACCCTCATCCTTTCTTCTGTCACTCCTATCTGATCTTCCTATTTTCTGTAACCCCTTGCGTCCTAGTGGCTTCCCGCCTTGCTTGGGGTGAAATGCTTAAAAAAAAAAAAAAAAAATTTACCAAGAATTTCTAATTAGATAGCAGAATAACATGAACATATCTATCTACCTCTCTCTCCACCTTTTTCTCTGTGTGCATATATATATATATATATATATATATATATATATATAGAGAGAGAGAGAGAGAGAGAGAGAGGGAGGAGAGAAATAGATATACACACACACGCACGCACACACACACACATACACACACACACACACACACACACATATATATATATATATATATATATATATATATATATCAGTGGATAAATGCATGACAAAATGAAAAAATTATTAACATGTTTTTTGTTGGCGATCATGGCTCTCCACAATTTCCTGTCCTTTGTAGCTTATAATAAATTTTGTCTTTTTGTTATCTCTCTTAAAACTTGTTCCGCCAACTGTTTACTCAATCTCTCTAGGTAGGTTATGCGTTGTTTTCCTCTGTTCCTCTTGTCTTCAATCTGTCCTGTGAGTATCAGATTTTCCAAGCCCTTCTTCCTTATCACCTGCCATAGAAATTTCAACTGTCTCTTCCCGATGTTAAGTATAAGTGTCCTTTTGTTTCCATTTTTTTTTTCTCTAAAACTTCATCGTTAAATTTGTTAAAGCAGGATTTTGATGGCGTGTCTGCTTCAGAGCTTGACGAAGCTGATCCCGGTGAGTCTTCAAAACCCTTTAACCTAATCACACACACACACACACGCATATATATATATATATATATATATATATATATATATATATATATATATATATATATATATATATATATGCGTGTGTAAGTTTGGTAGTGCAAAAACGGTCACTATGGTACTAGTATGTGATCCAATACCCGTGCCGTTGATTTGTGCAGTAAGGTAAGCAAATGACAACGAATCAAATGGGACTATGTTTAGAACGCTAATCTCCGTGACAATTCTATAGTGAGTTCGATCCTCACTTGGGCATCCTACATACGTGACCGTGACTGTTTATTCATCCTTATCATCAGTCTAATAAGAGGGTTGATCGCTAAGCGAGGACTTGTACCTAACCGATATTTCCAGAGTTCTAATATATTTCTAAACGTTTATACAGCACATCAGTGCATTTTATAAACATTTAAACCAGCATCAGATATTTCTAACCTAACTATTGCAACATCTGTAAAATATCTAAGCAGCAATAATAAAATGGAGTAGAAATAGTTATAAAATAATAACACATCATCTTCACACTTAACGCCTGAGTCGCTAAGGAAGTTGTATCAATTCACTATTTCAGGAATACTACGTGTGTAATGGGTTTGAGTAAATCATCTTCATATAGCTTTTTAACGTAACTATTGTATCATCTATATAATAAACTAGCAGCATGGCCCGGCGTTGCCCCTGCTTGATTCAAAAATCGTACGACTCATTCAGCAATCGCTATCACTTGACTTAAAACATTTTTGCCTTCCTTGCTATTAAAAGAGTGCCCTTTGACGTGCTGATGTTGCTACATGCCTTACTTCTTGCCTATCTCACACTGCGAATTTTTTTCTAAGCTCTATACTAAACATTAAATCTGTTACGAAAAAAGAACTAAACAAAATGAACACAAAACGATCAGCTTTAAAAAAGGACTCGTAACTGGAAAAACTCAATGAAAAAAGAATGTTAACAACAAATACTTTTTCACATGGAACCCAGTTCTGCGGAATCAGAATCAACGTTGAATTTAAGTAAGCGAATGAGCCAATTGGAGTAAAGTGCCATGCAGATTTAAAATTTTCCCACTTGTGACGAATGCAGCTATCGATTTTTTGCATGCTAGCATGCTAGTTAACATTCGTGTCAGTCAGTTGTTGTCTCTCACGCTGGCCAATAGAATCTTCCTGCCTATTCGTGGCAGCCAGCTATAGGCTCTCACTCTGGGCAGTACAAAATGGCCGTAAACTACATGAAAACTGCCGTAGAAGCATGAAAAAATCGATTATTTCCACTATCGATGGGAGTTGGGAAATGCAAAGTCGGTCTTGGTCTTCCCGCTAACTTGGATCATGTGCATGTAAATTTTGGTGCAAATCCGTCGAAAATTGCGGCCGTGCATTCCTCACACACACACACACATCCTGCCTTATATATATAAATTGATTTTGTTTGTTCGAGAAGAGTTGCCTTTGATTTCTTTACATCATTCAGAATAGTTTTGCCAATGTTGTACACTTTAATTCTGTCTGATGAGCTTTTGCCATTGTTCAGTTTTTCAATAATCTCTAATTTCTGACGTAAATTCTGACGTAATTTCTGACGTAAATTTATTTTCCTTTTCTTCCAGTTGAAGTTTCTTCTGTGCGAGACATTATGGGTTGAGAAATTTCAAGTTACTAACAATTATCTGCAAAGAAAAGAAAAAAATATTAAAATGTAGCATATTCCTACATTTAATTTATCCGCCATAATCATAGAATTTTTTGCAAAACAATCATTTCACTATAAGGGAGCTCACTATAAATTGATAGAAATATGAAATGGCATTAAATGTTATATGCACTTTAATATGTTGTTGCTATATTTGTAAAAGATTTTGTTGAGAGTTGGTTAATTGGTTTTAATATGCAGAAGTGATAACTAGAAAGGATCAGTATAAACACAATGTCTATATTATTCAATAAAACATGTTTAAATGAAGATATGCTACTTATATATATATATATATATATATATATGTGTGTGTGTGTGTGTGTGCATGTATGTGTTTATATATATATATATATATAAACCGAGTACAGGGTTGGTACAGATGGAATTTTTATATATATATATATATATAGTAATATATGTGAAAAGTGTGTGTATATAAATATATATATATTTATTAAAGACATTTTTTATGTTTAACGTTGTTATTTTATAGATACAAGTATTTAAGCAAATGCTCTGTTTATGATAAACAGTATTAAATAACATTTACCGGCCTGAATGTCCGAGAAATTTTCATAGAAAATATTCGTTCTTTTGACAGGATTCGAACCTGCATCCTATACGGAACCGTCATATACGCTGACGTGCCTTACCTCTAGGCTACAAAGAAGTTCGTTAGACAAGGTCGAATTTACTGCTTATCTACCGACGAATCTTTTCCTGAAAAAGGCACGTCAGCGTATATGACGGTTCGGTAAATGTTATTTCGAATCCTGTCAAAAGAACAGAATATTTTCTTAAAATTCTCAATATCAGGCCGGTAAATGTTATTTAATACTGTTTATCATAAACATTTGCTATAAAATAACAACGTTAAACATAAAAAATGTCTTTAATAAATAAATTGTCGGACCTTGTCCATTTCTTAATATGTATATATATATATATAATTATTTACATACTATATGCGCAGTACTTATTAGAAAGTGCTCAATATCAGAGATAGAGCTAACATATTTGGTTGGATTGATGTGAGTTTGTGACCCTGAGTTTCACGCTCTTGCGATCGTTTGTCTCACGATCGCAAGAGCGTGAAACCCAGGGTCACAAACTCACATCAATCCAACCAACCAAATATATATATATATATATATATATATATATATATATATATATATATATATAGTGTCAAGTGTGCCGGCGTTATTTTTTTTTTTTTTCCATTTTATATGACAAGCATTTAAATTCAGTTCATAATTGCCTGTCGAGTTACAGTGATAAAAATGTATGCGTCTCTTTTTACTCTCTAAAGAATTAACAATAAAAAGTTAATTAAAAATTTGTCATTTTTATGGCGGAAAATTTAACGTATTGATTCAAAACGAAAAGTATTCGTTTTTCCTAGAAATTTCTTTTTAAAACAAAATATTTTTTAAGTTACACCGATTAAAAATTAATTTATTTTGTTCTTTTTTTTTCAATTACTGAAAACGTAACATTAAAAAAAGAAGCAAAGATTCTTTATTTGTATTCAAATGTGTAAAGTATTCGTTTAAAAAAATGAGTTTTTGAGTTAGTGATAAACAATGTATTCGTTTAATTTGTTATTTTCTTTTTTTATTCTCTAAAATGTAACAATGGGTAGGTACAATATGCAGAAGCTAAGAGCTATTAGGTTGGTGGATAATTATCAGGCGTTTCTAATAATAAATATGGTTTAAAAGCGCTTGGTATTTATGCACCAACCCAATAAAAATGTAAAATTTCGCGTAATTCTGGTTTTTTCATTTACATCTGAAATAGTATTTAAAAACATTTGAAAAATTTTCATGATTTATTTTAGGTCTCCAATAAAGTAAGAATTTTTTTTTTTTTTACAATTAGTTCTAAATAATTTAGGATGCGCATTTAATTCAGATTTTGTATTTACCTTCGAAGATTTTCACAATGGAATCCGTGTGACGTTCAAATATGGCGGTTCTTAAGAAAAACCTGTAATTAATGGAAAATAATTGTGAAGAGTTCCACAAATCGATTGATTTTTAATTATTGAAGTATATCATTTAATCAGTTAGAAACAAAAATAAATTTTCTACTTTTCATTAATATAAACATATTAAAGTGTATGCGAGATTTTAACGTTCATTGGCATCTCTTTTCTGAATTATAAGTCGACATGTACCAAAAAAAAAATGCTACTAATATATATATATATATATATATATATATATATATATATATATAGGTTTGAAGAAGGAGATAGAAATAGATATAAGCAGACAGTGATATAAACATTGATATACATTACAAGCTAGGTATATAGAATTGGACACTTATAGATAGATAGATAGATAGATAGATAGATAGATAGATAGATAGATAGATAAAGCATACTGTGATAGATAATAATAGCTGGCCACTCGTATTCGAGGATACCCGTCTAATAGGGCGGCTAGCCAATCCCTATTGCAGATTCTTGTTCAGACACACTTGTGTTTGTTCAACACCCACAGAGCCAACCTGCGATAGATACATAATTAGATACAAACATATTGCGATAGATACATAATTAGATACAAACATATTGCAATAGATAGATAGATAGATAGATAGATAGATAGATAGATAGATAGATAGATAGATAAATATAAACATACTGCGATAGATAGATACACACAAATAGATTGTGATAGATAGATAGATAGATAGATAGATAGACTGATCGATCGATAGATACAAACATACTGCGATAGATAGACACGAATAGATAGATAGATAGATAGATAGATAGATAGATAGATAGATAGATAGATAGAAAAAAAATGCTGTGATAGATAGGCACGAATAGATAGATAGATAGATAGATAGATAGATAGATAGATAGATAGATTGACCGATCGATCGATACTAACATACTGCGATAGATAGGTAGACACTAATAGATTTCGATAGATAGATAGATAGATAGATAGATAGAAACATGCAGCGATAGATAGACACGAATAGATAGATAGATAGATAGACTGACCGATCGATCGATACTAACATACTGCGATAGATAAATAGACACTAATAGATTTCGATAGATAGATAGATAGATAGATAGAAACATGCAGCGATAGATAGACACGAATAGATAGATAGATAGATAGATAGATAGATAGATTGACCGATCGATCGATACTAACATACTGCGATAGATAGATAGACACTAATAGATTTCGATAGATAGATAGGTAGATAGATAGATAGATAGATAGAAACATGCAGCGATAGATAGACACGAATAGATAGATAGATAGATAGATAGATAGATAGATAGATAGATAGATAGATAGATTGACCGATCGATCGATACTAACATACTGCGATAGATAGATAGACACTAATAGATTTCGATAGATAGATAGATAGATAGATAGATAGAAACATGCAGCGACAGATAGACACGGATAGATAGATAGATAGATAGATAGATAGATAGATAGATAGATAGATAGACTGACCGATCGATCGATACTAACATACTGCGATAGATAGATAGACAGTAATAGATTTCGATAGATAGATAGATAGATAGATAGAAACATGCAGCGATAGATAGACACGAATAGATAGATAGATAGATAGATAGATAGATAGATAGATAGATTGACCGATCGATCGATACTAACATACTGCGATAGATAGATAGACACTAATAGATTTCGATAGATAGATAGATAGATAGATAGATAGAAACATGCAGCGAGAGATAGACACGAATAGATAGATAGATAGATAGATAGATAGATAGATAGATAGATAGATACTAACAGACTGTGATTGAAAGAGAGAAATAGAGTGTGAGCGAAATTCAAGACTGAAGTAGATTCATTCTTTATGCATCATTCATTTCTATTCGTGTATCGAACATTCGTGATATTTTTATATTTATTCTCATTGTTTTTTGTGACTTCAAAGAACTGGTGGCTGGGAATCTTCACCTAACTCCGACTTGTTTAGCCGGGTAAATGTCTCAAAAATAGCTCAAAACTAATTGTTATTCTTTAAAAATCTTTCCAACGTCTTCCTCCGTTTGTTTAGCTGAAACTCTCAAACAATTCGAGTTTTCACATCTGCATTTTGTCAAAGAAAATTTTATTTATTTCTTCTCTGCAGCCAATTCTGTAATCTTATTAATTATAGACTCTCCAAGCGGTAAAATTTACGACTTGACTTCTTTTTGGACTGCCCACCTTCCTGGAGGAAGACAATGACTTGTATAAAATCGTTAACTAAATCGAATTAATAAACATACGTACAGTGCTAATAATTATTGTAGTGAAGAATGAAACCAAAGAAATGACTAACAACTAAAAAATTAAAACCTATCACCTTACTCCATAGTTTGCTAGATCCGCCTCCAGTAAGTATTTATATTCAATCCATTATATTCACTTACGTGCTAATACCCTTGGGAAAGGTATGAATCCTCTTCTTCTCTTCCCAGGTATGGGAAAATAGCAGGACAGACCGGGTTCTATAGCCTTGGGTGGCAACTGGTCTAGCGTAGAAAGAAATAACAACCTCCCGCGGAAAAAAAATCTGCCTCGTCACTCATGTATCGAAAGATACATGATCGTCTAAGCGTGTATCACTGTCCAGTCGAATCCATTAGATTCACTTCAGTGCTAATATCCTTGGGAAAGGTATGAATCCTCTTCTTCTCTCCTAGACTTTGGATGGCACCTCATGTACCGCAGAAAGAAATGGCAACCTACCGCGGGAAAAAAATCTGCCTCGTCAGTCATGTATCGAAAGATACATGATCGCCTAAGCGTGTATCACGCATGTCACATAACAGACTGACTGACTTTCCAGTCGAATCCATTACATTCACTTACGTGCTAATACCCCTGGGAAAGGTATGAACCCTCTTCTTCTCCCCTACAGCTAGCTATGGGTAAATAGCAGGATAGACTGGGTTCTATAGCCTTGGATAGCAACTGATCTACCGCAGAAAGAAATAGCAACCCACTGCGAGAAAAAAATCTGCTTCATCAGGCATGTATCGAAAGATGTGTGATCGCCTAAGCGTGTATCACTCATGGCACATAATTAAAATTAAATTAATTACAGTTAAAGATAGATCAATTAGAAATAGTAGTTCAATTATAATGGCGTCATTCTGCGATGTGCCGTGTACTTTTCAAAATATGATGAAATTGCATCCGCGTCCTTGTGGGTGATGAATTATTTACCATCCGGCAGCCCATCTCTCGTTGCTCTATCGCTACTCCGATGGAAAGTGTTCAAACGAACTACATTCTTTAGTTCAACCGATTATAACCTTCACGCCTAAAACTCGCCATGCCACGCCCACTGTAGCGAACCACCCACATTCCCTTCATATTCCATTGGGGGGGGGAGATGTATGTTCCACTCGCGCAGCTTCTTCCCGGGAATAGCTACTTTGTGGAACAGACTCACTACACTCGTCACTTATTCAAGTCTGGGGTCAACCATTACCTTCTTCACATATCCACATAAACTGTGCCTTTTACTCTGTAACCCTCTACCTGGAGTGGCTCCCTGGGCTTATAGAGAGTGAACATCATTGTAAAGAAAATTAAGTTTATTCCATTTATTTGCTGACAAGTAGTGGAAAGATTATATTGAAACACTTGCTAGGAAAGTTGGTTCACTCTGTTGAGCTAGACAATCTTTCTCTCCAGAATCTATCTTACACGTTTAAGTCAACCATATATATATATATATATATATATATATATATATATATATATATATATATGGCTGATGCTAACCTTTAGGAGAGAGTGACTCGTTGTACCTTCTTGGGTTAATATGCTCAGCTGACATGAAATGGAAAAATTATATTATTTCAATTGGTAGATCTGCTGCTAAGACAATTTTCTCTCCTTAATCTGTCTTAATGTTTAAGTCGACCATATATATATATATATATATATATATATATATATATGTGTGTGTGTGTGTGTGTGTGTGTGTGTGTGTGTGTGTGTGTGTGTGAATATAAAACATAAATATATATATAATATATTATGTATATTATTTATATATTATATGCGCGGTACTTATTAGAAAGCGCTCAATATTATCAGAGATAGAGCTAACATATTTAACATCAATCCAACCAAATATATATATATATGTGTGTGTGTGTAATCCAAAGTTCTTTAGTATTTTTGTTATTATTTTTAAAAAAACAGTGCTCGATACAAAAGTAGAGCCTAAATATAATTATTTATTTAAAAATATGATTCCATTTTTTCAAGCGAATTTTTTTTTTTTTGATTTTGGTTCCCCAAAAAAATTTCGCTTGAAGATGGAACAGAACTTGGTACTTTAATTCAGTTTAATTCAAATAATTATAATGATGTTTTCGGCTCTTGTTTTGAAACATGAGAACTCTTATGTAGCGATGGAATCATATTTTTAATTATATATATATATATATATATATATATATATATATATATATATATATGGCTGATGCTAACCATTAGGAGAGTGGCTCGTTGCGCCTCCTCGGATTAACTTTTTCAGCTGACATGAAGTGGAAAGATTATATTGAAACAATAACCAGGCCTGCTGCTAGGAAAGTTGGTTCACTGTGTCGTTCTAGACGATATTTCTTGCACATTTATATGTTTACTATTCGTCCATTCATTGTATATGGCTGCCATATCTGTCCAGTTGCTTCTGCTCTGTATTTAGAGATTCTACATGAAATACAAAGAACCTGCAATATTATTAGTCCTGACCTGGCATCTCAGCCTCAGTGATTTCCCCATCATCGCAAAATAACCTCTGTACCTTTTCTGTAAATATTTTCTTGGTAATTGTTCTAATGAGCTTTCTCTTTTTTGTACCTAGACTTTATGAATATAAGCGCAGTACTAGATTGGCGGAAAGGTCTCATCCTTTTACAGTTGAAATTGCTAGGTGTCACCGTAAATTTTACGCTAACACAAAGGCTTTTAACACAACGTTGAAAATCTCTGTTGCAGTTGTAAAAAGAAATTGCAACTGACACGTCCAGAAAAACAATCCCCTGCCCAGTGGCAAAAGCTGCTGGTGGTGCCAGGGGTGGCAGTACCGCCTTAGCCACCGAAACTGTGTTACCTCCCCTGGTGGGTGGTAACGTGGGAAGGGTATCACCCTTAACCCCGGAAGAAGTTGTTGGGACGCCGACATGATGAGATATCCACCATTCTCCTCCATCTGTCGTGGTCGTGTGCTGGGTCTCCGCGAATGGGTTTATGGGTATATGAGGTCCTCGATAGAGAAAGTACCTTTGATGGGACGTTGTACCTTCGGGTGGACGGGCATCGCTGGTCCTCAAACTTCTCCTATATCTCACATGATGGTTCCAAGTTGCCATGCCTCGGTAAACCATTTCAGCTGGCGGGCTAAACTCACGTGAGTGGGTGGTGTTAACACGGCACCAGTGGACGAAGGACCTCTTCGAAGCAGGTCACCGGCCAAGGCGGAAAATTTCATCAGGTGAAATAAAACAGCCACGCGTTCGCGACCAATGCGAGCCACCTAGTTAGAGGATATCGGCTGTGATCTAACCTGGAAGAGGAATCGGCTCCCCCAGGTTAAAAATCTCAAGTCCCGCCGCATCATGATGATCACGCCAATAAACAACAAAAATGATAAGAACGGTATGCATCATAGGTCAACGCATCGAAAGGTGCGTATATTTTTCCTGCCTTCAAAGACACCGTGCTATGAGATAAACTTTTAGTCTTAATGACAAGTTCACTTTTTTATGTCACGACACACGAAATATGGAATGCGAACGAAACTTTGAAATCTTGCTAAAACGATACGATCTTTTATATTGCTAATAAGCAATTATGTCATGTCTCTCTAAGAGCGATAATGGTACCACGCAAAACACTAGTGCCTGCTTTCTGCATCGGCGACTAAACCAGTTTACCCACCAAGCTTTTGTGGTAAGAATGGTGGCTTGATTAGAATCAAAACCTGTCAAAGAGTGGATAAACCTTCTTTTAGATCCAACAAACATCAAACATAATTCAGAAGGTAGCCATGACCGTCTGCCTTAGACGACAATACCACATTCAAAGTTACTTAAAATGATTTTCTATCCCATACTATTCAATGAAATAAAATTCAGCAGATAGGCATGACCATGTACAGAATATAGATATATACAAACCTGTTACATTCGTACTGTGCATAAAATAGTGGACAGGTACTTCTCACTTAGCGACATGGTCTTTAAGTTAAGAGTTAATATAATTATTAAATTTTCTAAATCTTATCTTTAGTGGTGCTTAGAAATATTACAAACTAGCTTAAAAACCACCCGATCTGGCAACATTTAAACTAGTTCCTACGGAGGGCTCTTGATTGGACTTTCATCGCAATAGCTAGGGAGGAGTAGATGTGATAAGCAACAATAAACTACAGAAGAACCGAAAATTGATCGCTGAATTTAAGTATTGCATTAATATTTAAGATTACCTTTTAAAAGTTCAACCATAATTCTTCTGTTGCCACTTAAAGTCAGTTTGATGTACGTACGTTCTTTCTTTTTGTGCAAATTATTTTTTATTTCAGAGGTGACTTTCGTTTGATTTCGCAATTAATTTCGATTATTCCCAAATTTATTGTCATCGTAAAAAAAAAAAAAAAAACAACGTCGCAAAAAAAATCACGTAAAAAATCGCCGAAAACAATTGCAGTAGTGAATACTTGGGAATCTAAAATTTCAGAATTGCAGGTCTGGATCCAGCCCGGAATGTTTTTATTTTGCTCACAGAGTCGACCTGATTCTAAAATGGTATGACACAGCCTCTAGGAGTAAAGTTGAAAAAGTGTGACACAGTTACATACTGATATTTGCATCTCTATCCATAAAAGGCAGGATGTGTGTGTGTGTGTGTGTGTGTGTGTGTGTGTGTGTGTGTGTGTGTGTGTGTGTGTGAATGCACGGCCGAAATTTTCGACGGATTTGCACCAAAAATTTACATGCACATGCTCCAAGTTAGCGGGAAGGCCAACACCGACTTTGCATTTTCCAATTCCCATCGATAGTGAAAATAATCGATTTTTTCATGCTTCTACGGAAGTTTTCATGTAGTTTGCGGCCATTTTGAACTGAGAGCTGACTGCCACGAATAGGCAGAAAGATTCTATTGGCCAGCGTGAGAGCCAACAGCTGACTGACACGAATGTTAATTAGCATGCTAGCATACAAAAAAAATCGATAGCTGCATTCGTCACACGTGGGAAAAATTTAAATCTGCATGACACTTTACTCCAATTGGTTCATTCGCTTGCTTAAACTCAACGTTGATTCTGATTCCGAAGAACTGGGTTCGGTGTGAAAAAGTATTTATTGTTAACATTCTTTTTTCATTCGGTTTTTTCCAGTTACGAGTCTTTTTTTAAAGCTGATCGTTTTGTGTTCATTTTGTTTAGTTCTTTTTTCGTAACAGATTTAATGTTTAGTATAGAGCTTAGAAAAAATTGGCAGTGTGAGATAGGCAAGAAGTAAGGCATGTAGCAACATCAGCACGTCAAAGAGCACTCCTTTAATAGCAAGGAAGGGCAAAAATATTTTAAGTCAAGTGATAGCGATTGCTGTATGAGTCGTACGATTTTTGAATCAAGCACGGGCAACGCCGGGCCATGCTGCTAGTTTATTATTTAGATGATACAATAGTTACGTTAAAAAGCTATATGAAGATGATTTACTCAAACCCATTACACACGTAGTATTCCTGAAATAGTGAATTGATACAACTTCCTTAGCGACTCAGGCGTTAAGTGTGAAGAGGATGTGTTATTATTTTATAACTATTTCTACTCCATTTTATTATTGCTGCTTAGATATTTTACAGATATTGCAATAGTTAGGTTAGAAATATCTGATGCTGGTTTAAATGTTTATAAAGTACACTGATGTGCTGTATAAACGTTTAGAAATATATTAGAACTCTGGAAATATCGGTTAGGTACAAGTCCTCGCTTAGCGATCAACCCTCTTATTAGACTGATGATGAGGATGAATAAACAGTAGTTAAATATTATACACGGTCACGTATGTAGGATGCCCAAGTGAGGATCGAACTCACTATAGATTTGTCACGAAGATTAGCGTTCTAAACATAGTCCCATTTGATTCGTTGTCATTTGCTTACCTTACTGCACAAATCAACGGCACGGGTATTGATCCACATACTAGTACCATAGTGACCGTTTTTGCACCAGCCGCAAACTTACCCACACGCATATATATATATATATATATATATATATATATATATATATATATATATATATATATATATATGCGCGTGTGTGTGTGTGTGTGTGTGATTTGGTTAAAGGGTTTTGAAGACTCCCCGGGATCAGCTTCGTCAAGCTCTGAAGCAGAGACGCCATCAAAATCCTGCTTTAACAAATTTCATCTGTGAATGTGACTTTGTTGCCCGCAGCAATGCCGGGCTAGTCTCACATTTAAGAAAGCACGAATGAAATATGTCTTTCCCTTACCTGATTTTCTCCACAATAGCCCCTGCTAGCATGCATAAGTGTAAAACAGAAGGCACCATCCAATGTTGATCCTCATTTATCTTTCACAGTAGGAGAGTCCACTATATATATATATATATATATATATATATATATATATATATATATATATAATATGAGAAAGAAGTTATAATGGTTCCAACGAGAGAAAAGTATGTATATTAAAAAGAAGAGAAGAGAGATGCCGAAAAACGTTTTTGGTTGTAATAATTTGTTTTTTTTTAGAAAAAAATATTATGCTTTATTTTCCATAATTTTACTACACGCGTTTCTGGTCTCGCGACCGTCTTCAGGTAAAAGGCGGAGATTTCCACATATTATTAAAAATAATTATTTTTTCCTTATGTTTTTCAATGTTAGATATTCTCGATATGAGACATTTTCTATTTTTGTGTTAGTAATCCGAATGCCTTTCTTGAATTGGCAATGAAGAGTTCTGCCCGAAGGGTCATAAAACAATTAAAGTTGGTCCAAGAGAAATGATGAATTACTTAACGGCATTTTATCTTTTAATGTTTTACTGACCCTTGTGCGTTCTTAGATCTGTTTCCATTTTCGTGTGTTTCTGTCAGCATGCGTGTATATATGCGTGCGTATATTTCCCCCTCCTTACATATACTATCTTACTATGAGGAATTAGTAAACTCATTCGTACACATACACATATACATACACACACGCACACACACACCGTCCCACCACAAGGAATCAGTACATACACACACATACATACATACACACATACATACTTCCCAAGTTACATGGAACCAGTATACACATACACACACATATATACACACATATATACGTACATACATACACACGTACTTCCTAAGTTGTGTGCGGTTTGCGTGCGTGCCCGTGAGTACTTCCCTTGATTTTGTCAATATGATATATGTGTGTGTGTGTGTGTGTGTGTATTTTCTTGCCTCACAGATACCCGCATTTTAATTTTCGGATTTTTGTTTATGAAGTTTTTTCTTGTATTTGTAGGTACGAATAATTGTTTGTCTGATATATCGGCATGATATTAAATTTACCCTGGTTACATTTGAAGATGTGTTGTGATACAAAAAGTTTTCTGTTGTCTGCCAATTTTATATTGCTTTTGTGTAGGGACACCCTTTTGTTCAGTTGTTGGCTGATGCCTATATATGACTTCTTACATTTTGTGCATTTAAGTACATAAATTACATTTCTGGAGTTGCAGTTTAAGTTTTTATTTATTATGAATGTCGTTTTGGGGTTTTCAAAAGTGTAGGAGTTTCCTTCTATAACGATGTCACAAACCCCATATCTTTTTTTGTTGCATTTTGTGACTCCCTGTATTGTGTGTTGGTTAAATTTGGATGAGGTTAATATGTGTTTTAGGTTTTGAGATTGGCGTTTGCTTTTAATTATTTTGGTTGTTTTTAGTATATTATTCAGTTTATTATTCTTGCTAAGTAAGTCTAGATTTTTTGTAATTTCTGTGAATATTTCTAGATTGTTTTTGTTGAATGTTAAGACATATGCTAGAGTTTGTTCGACGTTACGTTTCTTTTTATTTCTAAGTTGGTCAAGAGGAATTTTTTTTGCGAGTTCAAAACCTTTGTATATTAGTGTTGTGATGTAGCCTCGTTTTTTTTAGAGCTTTAAGTAATTCTTCTAAGCGGGTTTTTTGGTGATGTTTATCAGTCACTATTGTACAAATTCTACGTGCTAGGGAATAGAGGATGGATTTTAGGCAGCTTTTTGAATGATGGCTCTTGAAATGAAGATATTGTTGGGTGTCTGTGGGTTTGTGGTAGATATCTGTGATTATGCGGTTGTTTTTATTTCTAATGAGTATATCTAAAAATGGTAATTCCTTAAAATTATATTCTTGCGTGAATTTGATTTTTGGGTGTAATTTTTGAAGTAGTGTGTGGAATTGGTTAATATCACCCCATGAGGATTTCCAAAAGATGAAGCAATCATCTAAGTATCTTTTCCAAGATTTACTGAATTGGGTTTTTATATTTGCCCCATATATTTGTTCTATCCTTTCATAGAGGTTTTCTTCTAGGTAAGCTAATGTTAGGTTGGCATATGTTGGTGCCATTTTTGTTCCCATCGCAGTACCTAGGGTTTGGATATAGTTTTTGTCAAATTCAAATGTTTAACTTTAAAAATCAGAAGGTCAGTTAAATCCCCTACCTGGTAAGTGGTCATTTGATAAAACTCGGTTGAGGGTACCGTAAGGTTGAAACCAAGGTAGCGGATTCAGATGACTTCCTGATTTTTAAAGTATATATATATATATATATATATATATATATATATATATATATATAGGCATCTCTCGATTAATTCGTATTCGATTAATGCATTTTCGATTACATACCAAAATTTGATTAGTATAATCAATACTTGAAACATTGTCTATAATGATAATGGTTTATTTTTCTGACCGCTTCTAGTTAATATTTTATCCAATTCCAGTGAGAGAGTTAATTTTTCCTGATAACAAAATTTATTAATATATTTTTTCTCTTGTTTCCTATAATAATAATAATAATACAGTATTGTGTCAGAGAAATTCTTTCGTAGTAGTAGTAGTAGCAATTTCCTTCTCTCTAGTGTGTTTGCTTAGTTTCAGAACACAGAAAACACATTTTGGACCTGTTTTATATATATATATATATATATATATATATATATATATAAAGAAAAATATACGGAAAAAACAAACAAAAATCCTTATATACAATTATGCTGTTTTAATGTTAATATGTCAACGTCGGACGTTTCGGTCTAATAAACCATCTTCAGGACATATTCATAAATTATAACATTATCAATACAACATGACAAAGACGATGTACTTAAGAACAAGACTTATCCAAACAGATAACTGAAATATATACAGAAATCCCTCGATTAGTGCGCTAAAATTTTTCTATACCACTTTTCGATCAGTACATACATAATAATACTCAATTAGTACGGTAAAACATTCTAACCATAGTAATTGAAAATTGTTTTTCATAGTTACCAATGTACACATTAGCCGTGCTAAACGCGGGAATCCTGTATTGTTTAAAATTTACTATATTTATAGGGGAAGAATAGTCAATATTAGCAATAGACTGTTTACAGATATACAGTATGGACATAAATATATAACCTGTTAGTCAGTTTCACCCCCTAAATAGATCTTCAGACCAAGTAACATTACTCTTTTCCAGGGCTATATATATACCGGGATGTCTATGTAGGTTACTAGAGGATTAATGGAAGAGGAAACTGACCCTTCCCAGTTTCTTTTCTTTATGGCTAATGTTGATGGTTATTTACGGCCGTGAGCTTCACATTGCTGATTTATTCTGGTTGAGTGGTTGGAGGTAGTGTGTCAATAGACTAGGGTTATTTATGTTTATCATGTTTGTATTCCTTATTTATATTTGCTATCGCTAGCCTTTAATTAAGTAACAGTGAACAAATAGTCTTTTATGCAAATGTGTAATAAATCAATGATGTAACAGCAGTTTTATAGATATAAGCATTTAAACATAGTCATAGCTACCTGCTGAATTATATTTCAAGCATCCGTATGGGAAAGAAAGGCATTTTAAATCACTCTGAATGCGGTACTGTCACCGGGGCCAAACAGCCAGTCCTGAGTATTTCAAAACAGGCTGATCTACGATGATTTCCACGCAACATCATCTCCCAGGTTTAAAGAGAATGATCAGATAAAGCAACAGATTCGTGTAGAAGTCAAGTGACTTACCTGCCAACATGGCTGCCTTCTGTTTCCTTGTAAACCAAGCCAGCTGATTTTACCTCATTTTATAGGAGAGTGTCCAGTTCGGTTGGTCCATTTTGCTAGAATGGACCTGTCCAATACATTTACATGAGTTGTCTTTATTCACCCATATATTTCTCCATGAAATGACTCAAGTCAGTTTTAGCTTTGGCTACACTTGCCTACTTCTGTGTCAGGCCACTGGCAAGCTAACCAATATTCTACAAGAAGCTCTGGATGCAAGACAATTCCAACCTTGAAGCATTTAAGTTACAGTAGCAAAAGTTCTTACTGAGTGTCACTTCTGTCAGATAAGAACAACAAAAAAAAACTGAGGCTACAATTCACTAACGATCGATACCGATCTGCAAGGAATTTTTCGGACAAATATTTGTTGAATTTAAAGAGAATGGCCAGGAAAAGAAACAAATTCCTGTGAGCGTAAATCGCTTGTTGATGAAAAAAGTTGAAGGAGAAACTGCTTCAAGCTGATAGGAAAGTAACAGTAACTCAACTAACAACTTGGCCATTCCACTTGAACGCACTTATTCAACCATTTCATCAAATATAATTCCTGAAATTGAAAGCGACAACTTTCTTCTTTCTTGAGGAGTAAATCACCAAATCTATCTACGATATAAACTAATATAATTATTTACTAAGTTTAACCTAGTCTGACACAAGGCTATATTTATGAGGTATGGTAGCTGATTACGTGCCTCAGATTATGACTACGGTTCACCCATCTTCTGGTGGCCCCTTTCAGCAAGACAACGCTCTTGATCTTACTATGTACTATTTCCTTTCAAGGTGTATTTGATCATAGCTCTCCACAACTTCCTTCCTTTTCTTGTTCGAAGTAACTCTTTACTCTTTACCGCAGCCTTTTATCTTTCTTCTGCTATTTATTAAAACAAATTCATTAAATAGGGTACTCTCTGTTTCTCACATTCAATATGTCATGTGTGTGTTAAATTCTCCAAGCTTTCTTTTTTCATTAGGTTTCAAAAATTTCAACAAACTTTTTCTGGTAGTTAGCGGCAATTTCCTTGTCGTTTCTATTTTCCCTCAATCTGCGCACATGTTCTGTCCATGGAATTTACAGCATTCATCAGTAGAACCGCATCTTTCTCGCTTCAAGATCATCCGTAAATAGAGCAGCCAGCATTCACTTCTATATTTTGATATTCCTAAGCGTCTGTCTATATTTCTGAGATGAGGTATTATGTACATTATTTACATTATTCGGACTATTGTCCTCATCTTTTTCGCCATATCTATCACAATAATTCCTAAGCACTTTCAGATTTCTCTGTCCTATTTTCCGTCGTCTGCTACTGTACTCTCCAAGTAATTAACTTTCTGCACCTTTCAGATTTTGACGTCCCCATTATGTAGTTCACTCTTTGAGTTGCCTCTTTTGCTGACAACCATGTATTCTGCCTTCGAGAAATTTAATAATGGTCTTTCAGAAAAAGAAAAAAAATGATGCACACACACACACAATACACCCATTAATCCAAATATAAACACATAGACAAAAAAATTAACAGAGAAATATGCTTTATTTTATGTGATTTCATTTTATTTTAATTAAAATGTTATCTGTCTAGATAAAGTCTGTCGCCTTCCATCCCCTATCAAAGGATTGGTTCATTTTTGTATCAACATTTGTGATTAAATGTCAGGCGTTTTTTTTCTTTCGATGACAAGATAAAAAAATTATATTAACAAACGTAGAAAAGTCATGCTTGGTGTAAAAGAAGGCACAAAAATTCGTTTTAATTTCACACGATCCGCCTTATACAGCACCAGCTTTCTATAGAAATGCAATTAGGCCTGAGAGAGATGCATGACGCAGGTCAGTGGATACACCTTAACTGTGTCATAGAAAAACGTATAACGTGGCTGAAACTGAATACAGTTTAGAAAGAATAAATTACTCAAATAAGGTTATACAAGGTGTTTTTTAATTAGGAAGAGTGTATTGCGCCATTTTTCGACGTTAGACTCAAGAGCCTTAAAATCAACATTCGAAGTCTGGTTTTCAACTGAATTTGACGTCTATTTTGTTTAGCAGCATATCGGTTATTTAATGCCGAAATCTAGATATTTTGATTGTTTTCGTTAGGTTGATTTTGTTTAGCGGCATATCAATACCTCTATGGGTTATTTAATGCCGAAATCTAAATATTTTGAACACAATTGTATGGCTTCAACTAAATATATTTTGAATGCAATTATATGACTTCAACTACAGATAAAATATATTGTTGGTCATTTTACTATAAATATGTATTGTTGGTTGGTTGATTTTGTTTAGCGGCATATCAACACCTCTATGGGTTATTTAATGCCGAAATCTAAGTATTTTGAACAGAATTTTATATTTTCAGGGTAAGGGTATATTTTTCAGTTATATAATTTGCAGATCAAAAAATTTATTGTTGATAATTTTACTGCAAAATGTATTTTTATAGTCATTTTACTATAAAAATTATATATACATTGCTCATTTTATTAAAAAATGTACTGTTGATTTTTGTTTGGGGGTCCACTATTTGCCTATAGCTGGAACCCTAACAGGTGCTACCACCCCAGGTCAGGTTGGACCTGGTATCAACAGCAATTAGGAGGTTGTTCCACGCTCCACAAAACCTCCACTCTCCCCATCCGAGGCCTTGGTGCCGGATGTAGTTTATCGTCATACCCAGAACGAAACTAAATTTGGACACGTCACACTAACACATGCAGAAAATATACAAATATCTCTGTCATTAAACTGTGCATGCATATGCATGTGTACATGTGTATGTGAAAGAGAGAGAGAGAGTGAAAGAGAATTTCGGAAAGAGTGTGTGTGCTTGTGTGTGTATGTGTGAGAGAGTCAGTGTGTACATATGTATGAAAGGAAGATTGGGAAAGAGGGAGCATATGTGAGAAAAAGTGAGTGAGAGAGCGCGTGAAAGAGAATTAGAATGAATATGATATTGTGTGTATGTTTTAGGAAAAGAATATGTGTATGTGTGAAAGGGTGTGTGTATATGTGTGAAAGAAGGGGTCTTTGAGAGAGAGTATCTGTGTGAGAAAGTGTGACTGAGTGAGAGAGCGTGTGAAAAAGTGACAGTGTATGGGGAGAGAGAGAGGGCATCGAAACAGAAATTAAGTTTTATTGATACTGAGATGTGTTTTATGGTTAATGCTGTTAATATTTGTAGTCGTTTTTATAGTTTATCTGAGATGTTTCCCTTCTTTCTTTCTTTCTTTCTTTCTTTCTTCTGTGACGTCCCCCCACCCAGGTGTCGCTGCGCCAATCGTGACGTCTGTCTATCCGCGTCCGTCGTGCTATCCTGTCCTGTGACGAACAACTAGCTTAGTATTGGTCGCGGCACCAAATGTGACGTTCTAACCTTTTGGTGATTCGGATGGGAATCTGGTTAGATTAGGTATCAGCCTTGTCCTTCCCAGCTCGCCTCCAACGTCTGGTTACCGAAGTAACTGTTTCGATTTCCAGTCTCACCTACCCACGTTGTGAATTGATCTTAGGCAGACGAAATCAATCAGTCGCCGGGCCGTACTGCAAGTCGAGTTCGAATAAGGGTGATATCGCACAAGTATGTGTAAAATAAAATAAAATAATAACTCGAAAAATTCAAATGTGTTAAAAAAAGGATAACAATATTTTATATATGGTTGCTGAATACAAGACTGCGTCTACTTCCCAACCCGCTATATGGATTCGTGACACTTTGTGTTTGTTAGGCGAGTCTTAACACCTTAAGTTGTTTGTTCTTTTAAGAAACTGGTTCTTGGTGTGTCTTCAGGCGATATTCGTAAAACTTGTTTTGTTGGTATGGGTCTAAGTCGTTCTTCAAAAATAAATTGTTCTTGGATAGAAGTTGAGTTCGGAATTTGCGCGAATCTTAGTCAGCTTCTATGAGGCGGGTCTTCAGAGCTTTCAGCTCACTGCAACTGCTTGCCTGTCTGTCTCCAACCCCAACTGGAACTGAACTGAACTGAACTGAACTGCTTTTCACTCGCTGCGACTCTGCTTATATGGACGCCGACCAAAACCGGGGTGGGCTTGTCGGGGTTTGAGGTTCCTTGATAATTCCAAATCCACAATCCACTTCTTTGTTTTCGGTCAGGAAAATTTTATTATTTTCCATTTTTGGAAGTCTTTTCGTCCTCCCACCTTCTTCTGTTCTCAGAGGGTGTCAACGGGTTTCCCCTCTCTCTCTCACAGTGTTATCTCACACCTATCCCCTCAATGGGTGCCAACAGGCCTCCACTCCTACTTCACATGATTACCTCCGCCTAACGCGCATGCTACCATTCAGTCTATGGGCGCCCAGCGGGGTGGGTGTGGCCAGACTAGCCTCTGTTTAAAAAATCTTGCTCAAAGAAAAAAAAAAAAATTCTCCTTTCCTTTTGTTTCTTCTCTTCTCACACCCTAGACTCTTTATGTTAACCGAATTGCCTGGAATTCGTCTATTAGCTTTTCACCAGCACCAAGCGGGTGGCCACCCAGACGTACCTGCACTCTTGGCGCCAACCACTGATCCGATAAAACAGTCCCGCCACCACAGCCGAATTTCATATGAAATTCGTCAACGAGATTTTCGCCAATTATCAAGTGGGTGGTCAATTGGACGTTTCGCATTCTGGCGTTATCTATTCCCGATAAAATAATTTCGCCACCATAGCCAGTTTCGACACAAAACAGATGCCTTTTCCAAACGACCTTCCCGTAGATAACTAATGGTTTGGCCTTTTGTTTTTTTTGTTTTTTTTAACTCTGTATGGTCCAAATGGACATTTTCGTTTTTTGCGACCCAGTTAATTTTTATCTATTTAGAATTCTGTCTCTGAGGTTATTTGACCAACCTGGAATTTCCACCAGCCCCCGTAACATAAATCAGATTAATTCTGTTTTACTTTCTCGACAATGGAAATAAAAAAAATCTTACCACTTTTCCTTGTCAGAAAAATAACACCGCTTAGTGTCCTTTTCGTGATGGCTTCTTATCACCTAAATTTAATTCTCGTCTTTCTTTTTTTTTCCTTCTTTCTTTTTTTTTTAGCAAGCCAAATAGTGTCACACTTCTATATAATAAATGCTAATGTCAGTGTGTCACTGTGTCACACTTTTTCAACTTTACTCCTAGAGGTCGTGTAGCCCAACATATCATACCGTTTCGGAATCAGGCTGACTCCGTGAGCAAATTAAAATCATTCCGTACCGGATCCAGACCGGTGATCCTGAAATTCTGGATCCCCAAGTTTTCATTACTGCAATTGTTTTCAGCGTTTTTTGTTTTTTTTATTTTTTTTTTACGTGATTTTTTGCAACGAATTTTTTTGTACGATAACAATTTTTATAACTTGGAAATAAATTTGAGAATAATCGAAAAAAATTACGAAAAACTAATTATTAGTACGGAAAGTAAGGACCTGCGTACATCAAATTGTCTTTAAATTAAGTGGTAGTTGAAGAATTATGGTTGAACTTTTACAAAGTAAGCTTAAATATTAATGTAATAGTTAAATTCAGCAATCAATTTTGAGTTCTTCTGTAGTTTATTGTTGTCTATCGCATCACTCCTCCCTACATATTGTGATGTAATCCCACTCAAGAACCCTTCGCAGGAGATAGCTTAAATGCTGCCCAATAGGAAGATATATATATCTTCAAGAAGCGAGAGTAAGATCTAAAAGGTCAGCCAATCTAACAGGGATCTCAGCTCACAATCCTCACACTAGCTCCATATGTGGCCTCCTTTGTAAATCACTAGCGGGTCTTAAATTCCACTTAAGATTATCGCACAAACTTTCATAACTGAATCAATAAGCTGTCAGATCCTCATACGTCGAAACCGACGGGAGAGTCCACCATATATATATATATATATATATATATATATATATATATATATATATATATATATAGACTTCAGTCACTTTTTTACCGACGTGATGTGGCTTCCCTCTGTCTTTTCTACAAATATTTTCATGGTAACTGTTCTGACTGCTTAAATTTTAGTGTGCATTTAGGTCTCCCCCCTTTCACTATTGATGCAACCAAATACAACCACCACCTACTCCAACAGTTTCTTTTCTCCCACTTCCTGTCCGTGGAACACCCTTCCGTTTACTTCTTCAAGCACGCTGCCTCCAAAAATTCTGGAATGGAGAGTTTTATAAAAAGAAAAAAAAATGTCTTTTGTTCCACCATGTATTACAAAAAAGATTAAAAAAAAACATATGGAATTCATTTTTCCGAGTAAATTGTCTGCAGCAGTAATCGATTATCGATGGGTTAGCATAGAGATTTGTTTTAAAATCATAAACACTTCCAATAAAAAAAAATGATGTTTCATTTAATACCTTTGTCTTTGATGTGTTCGTAATGTCTTGACGATTTTGACTCGACTTTTGAGAAGCCTTTGCAACTTGTCGGCTTTGCTGAGCGGTCAGTCACGCCCTTTCTATAATCTTACCTTTCCATCTTCATCTTCAGACAAGCTGGCATTTATCATCTTTAACTCTCGACCAACTTTGTTGTCAATTGACTTCTCAGTTCTGTTTTGTAATTTCTTACCCGACCCCCCCTCCTCGTCTTTTCACTATTTCATCTGCGCCTCCTTACATTTCTTCTATCTTGCTCTATGCAACTTGAATAACATCTTTTTGTTCTTGATATTTTCATTTTTTTGTTGTTTTTATTCACCTCTTCCAACTTTGCTTCACAGCCTTTTCTCGTTTATTTTGCTTTTATATTTTTACTCCTCCCCCATTTTCAATTCCTAACTCTTATTTATACTATTTTGTCACTTTTCTCAATTCTCATTTTTAGCTCGAACCTATTCCTTTTATTGTGCTTTTATTTTGCCACCTATTCAAAGACCTTTCCCTTTTTTAAGTTTGTTTTTCTATTTCTCTTCTGCTAATCACTTCTTTGGCTTTTTCTATTAACTTGTCTTGTGTTAACCTTATTTTATAGTGACTCTGTTTCTCTT
This sequence comes from Acanthosepion pharaonis, assembly GCA_903632075.3. Classification (NCBI taxonomy): domain Eukaryota; kingdom Metazoa; phylum Mollusca; class Cephalopoda; order Sepiida; family Sepiidae; genus Acanthosepion; species Acanthosepion pharaonis. Next base: position 831,125 of record CAHIKZ030003464.1, on the reverse strand, counting down.
ACTCTTGATCTGTCGCATTCTATTTACTTTTAGCCTCATTTTCGTTTTCCTCTATTTTATTGTCTTTTAAAGTTTACATGCGTCACTTTGAACCTGGTGATCTTCAGTTAGCCTCCTTTTCGTTTATTTTTTTTTCGATTTACGTGTCTTCTGCTAGCTTCTTTAGCGTTTTTTTTTTTTGATTTGCTTGTTTTCGGTTAGTTTTTTCTTTTCGTTTTTTTCTTAGATTTACTGTCTTTTTGTTTTATTTTCGCATTTTTTCTTCGATTTACTTGTTTTCTCTTGGCCTCTTTTTCTTTTTTTCTTCAATTTGGTACCTTCTGTTAGCCACCTTTTCATTTTTTCTACTCGATTTGCTACCTTCCGTTTCCTTTTTCGTTTTTTCCTTCGATTTGCCTCCTTCTGTTAGCCTCGTTTTTGTTTCTTTTTTCTTTGATTTACCACCTTCCGTTAGCCTCTTTTTCGTTTTTCCCTCGATTTGCCACCTTCTGTTAACCTCTTTTTCGTTTTTCCCTCGATTTGCCACCTTCTGTTAACCTCTTTTTAGTTTTTTTTCTTTGATTTGCCACCTTCTCTTAGCCTCTTTTTAGTTTTTTTCTTCGATTTGCCACTTTCTGTTTGTTTCTTTTTCGTTTTTTAATCTTCGAATTGCCATCGTCTGTTAGCCTCCTTATCGTTTTTTTTTCTTTATTTGCCACCTTCTGTTTGCCTTTTTTTTTCTTTTTTTTTTTTTTTTGCTTGTCCATTTTCCCTTTTTATAGTGCTGCATTGTTTCATTTATTGATCGTCTAGATTTTACAAGTACTTTAAGAAGAACAACTGACTGTGGCTGTGTAGCAACGTTTCTTGCCGCTATACGACCGGTTATAAATACTTCACCCTATCAACAAACGTTATCTTTCACTAAATGATAATATAGATATCCTCAGTAAGAAATGGTAAATATTCTAAAGACCTCTCGTTCTGCTAAACACTTCTGATATTTAATAGGTCACTATCTTTCTGCTAAGCACCAACAGTAAAAACGAAACCATTATTAGATTCAAATGTAGGCGTCGCTCTGTGAATATATTGTATCTAGGCAACTGTGGACGCTCCCACTTACAGTGATTGCTGTTTTTTTTTTTACTGACTCACTGCAAATGGCAGATACTTTTAATTGGGCTTGCTAATATTTTTTCTTTTTTTAATAATTTCAATCCAAGTAAGGTAATAAAGGTAATGAGACGTAACGGGTTACTGGATGTTAAAGAAACACGGAAAACATTATGGAAGAGAGCTGTAAGACTGGATGTGCGGGTGGTATAATGGCTTAAAATTGTTAATTGGAGATCCGAGTTCCAATTCCGGTTGGGTTCGTTACGCAATAATACCATTGGGAAAGGTATGAATTACTATCTAAAAATATTTTCAGGCTTTAAATACTCGGCAAGGGGTTGATGAGCCGTAGAAAGCGAATCAATCAACGGTATCGAAAAGAAAGGACCATAAAAGAACAGGAGTAAAAGGTTAGAAGATGAAGACTCATATTGCATGTACATTCTTGAAGATTGTAGTTGACAGAAAAGCAAGAAGCCGGAAGAGTTCCAGAAGCGAGAAGTCCAACATTATTACAATAGAACTTACGTTTACATCTAGCAATTTCAACTGCAATATGAGTAGTGCGTGAGAAGAAGCTATTAGAATAGAACTCCTCAGGAAAGAAAGGAACCCGAAAAGTGGATGACGACAATATCAACCGATCGAACACCAACCTTAGGATTTACTAAATACGTAGAACTATTTTAAAAAAAGGAGCCTACAACAGACTGCAGCCCTCTTTCCATCTTTTCCCTTTTAGCCAGTTAATCGGTCAGCGGCTCTCATCAACGACACGATGTTTTACAGTGGGAAGATGGACATAAGTACGCATGTTAATCAGATGAACTATTATTTCACATTCGCTTTTAGGGGATCAGATAAAATTAACTTCAACTTTACTTTGTATACAAAAACCCCAATATATATATATATATATATATATATATTAAGAAATGGACAAAGTCCGACAATTTATTTATTAAAGACATTTTTATGTTTAACGTTCTTTTTTATAGATACAAGTATTTAAGTAAATGCTCTGTTTATAATAAACAGTATTAAATAACATTTACCGGCCTGAATGTCCGAGAAATTTTCATAGAAAATATTCGTCCTTTGACAGGATTCGAACCTGCATCCTATACGGAACCGTCATTTACGCTGACGTGCCTTACCGACCGGCCACAAAGGAGCGTTCGGTAGACAAGGTCGAATTTACTGCTTATTCATGGAAGATTGAAGTTTATAAACACACCTTAAGAGTATATTTCTTCATATATATATATAAATATAGCACACCTTAAGAGTATATTTCTTCAGATATATATATATATATATATATATATATATATATATATATATAAATATATATATATATATGTGTATATTTATAAATAAATATATATATATATATATATGAAGAAAAATATACTCTTAAATATGCTATATTTATGGGATAAAGTATAATATCAGAGACAGAGCGTGTGTAAATATAAAAGTGAACATTGAAGTCGACACTTAGAGGCGACAGGCTGTTTCATGCTAGACGCAATCGTCAGGCCACGACTGTTTTTTCTCGGCTATTTATATATACGTATATATAAATAGCCGAGACAAAAAACAACACTCGTGTCTAGCATGAAACAGCCTGTCGCCTCTGAGTGTTGACTTCAATGTTCACTTTTATATTTATATTTACATACGCTCTATCTCTGATATTGAGCACTTTATTCCATAAACATAGCACAGGCACAGCTTGTTCCGAAAGTCATGTCACCTGTAAATAATATAATTTTCTGTTTCAGATGGTTGACACAAGCTCCCACAGACCTCGATGTGTGATAGCGTCAATGAAAGTGAATAAACTGAATTCAGTAGATGTGCTTTGTATTACTTTTTCTATTCTTATTGCTTTTTGTTAGCGGGTGACAACACTTTCGGACCACCCTGTGTATAGGTTGTAATAATTCTTTCAGGAATTATTTCCATTGTTCAAATTTGAACTAATCTCTTTATCTTTGTTGTTATTATCACAGCCTTTCGATCATTATGTCTTCTGCTCTATTTCAGGTATCTGTTGAGACAAAATAGTCCAGACGTTACGACCACATCAAACGCATATAATGAGGAAAGCGGGCTTGAAAAATTCGACACTCACATGGTATACTGAAGGCAACAGGGACATAGGAAAACAGCGCATAAGCTCCCTCACAACTTTGTGCAAATGGACGGCAGAGCAAGTTTTAGGAGGGATCACAAAAAGACAACGTTTAGTAAGAGCTACACAGAGCAGGAAATTGTGGAGAACCATGATCACCAACGTCCTGAAGAGTCGTATAGAAAAGACAACAATCTAATTCCCGACGTAGTCTCGTGCCATTCAACAATGTATCTTCCTTGATTATAAAATAAGAAATATGTAATTGTTTTCCCGCTTTGTGCATTAGCGTGGTGGAGTAAGGGATAGCGGCTTGAAGTTCGAATTCCAGTCGACTTTATTGCATTTATTTAGGTACTAATACCCTCGGGAAAGGTATGAATCCATTCTGTTCCTCCCATCTATGGGTAAATAGCAGGACAAACTCAACATTCCCAGTACAAAAGGAAGCGGCAAGACACTAAAATATTACCATGAACCACAATATCACGATGAACAGCTGTGGGTAAATAGCAGGACAGACTGGGCCCTATAAGTTGGCTGACAATCATCCTAGGTGAAGGAAAACTCTGAATTCAAACCACCTGCTCACTTATAGGTCCTGTCTCTTTTACTTCTGAGAGGAGAGAAGAGGTAGCCTCAACGTCCCCGATGTAAAAGGAACCGGCAAAACACTGCACTTCTTTGCCTTGAATATCACTATGAACCACAATGTCATCATGAACCACAATGTCACCATGAACCACAATGTCACCATGAACCATCTGCTGTAGGTAAATAGCAGGACAGACTGGGCCTTATAACCTTGGATGGCAACCAGTCTATGAGAAGGAAAACTCTGAATTCAAGCCACCTGCTGCCTTGTAGGTAATGCTTCTTTAACTTCTGAGAGGAGAGACGGGGTAATCTTAACATCCTCGATGCAAAAGGAACTGGTAAGATATTGCACTACTTGAATGTCACTATGAACCACAATTGTGAGATGAAGGGGCGTGGTGAAAAAAGCAACGCAAAATGCGCTGAATAAATGATGACGACGATGTAAAGGTTGGGAGGGTGACGTATTTTCCACTCTGCAGCCTCTTTCCCCGCAAACGCAAAGCCGCAAGCCTATCGCTATTTTCATGACAAATATTTTTTTCCTGAGGAATATTCTGAGGAGCTTCATTCTTTATTTCCACCAGTACAGACTTTACCGCTAAAACTAGTCATGTTACGTCACACAGAGTCGAAGTATTATCATCCCTCCTCCGTATTCCATTTGTAATGATGAAGTTCCACTCAATATTGTTCCATAAGAACTACTACGTTGTGGAACAGACCCCACCCCTCGTGGATGCTACCCTGAACAATTCAATCTTAACCCCCTCAATATCCTCATAATCTTCACTTCTCATTTCTTCCACTTACAGTAGGGGGGGGGGAGAGGCAAATATTCGTACACATACAAATTTTTAATTTATTGTATTTACAACTAATGAATAAACATGCTTTTCACATAATTAACTGTACACAGATGTACAATAGCAAAATATACATAGAAAACAGAAAAAAATTGATTTAATAGAAATAAATCCCGTTTATCAATTTTAATACAGAATTTTAGAATACAGAATCTTCATTTAATACTTTGTAGAATAGCCATTATTCACTTCTACAGTAACAAACCTCTTCTTGTAGTTTTCAATTAACGATTTACAAATGTTAGTTGGTATTTTTTCCATTCTTCTTCGCATATGGTCTTCAGATCTGGAATGTTTGTTGGAGCTCTCGATTGGATTTGAATTTTCAAATAACTTAACAGATTCTCGATTGGGTTTAAATCTGGGGACTGACTTGGTTATTTCAGGATATTTACATTATTTTCAGCAAGCCATTTCTTCATAGATTATGCAGTGGGCTTAGGATCATTATCTTGTTGGAAGATTCAATCAGGAGGAAGTTCAAGATTTTCAACCAAAAACATTAAATTTGCTTCCAAAATATTTTGATATGCTGCAGGATTCATTCCACCATCTATTACAGATATATTGCCAGTGCCTTTTGCCGAAAAACATCTCCAAGCCACCAAATTTCACTGTTGGAACTGTGTTCTTTTGATGAAAGCATCGCCATCTTTCTACCATTCATTATTTCTAAAATTACGTCCAAAAATCTCAATTTTGGCATCTCTGTACCTTTTTAATAGCAATGGAGATTTCCGAGGGGAGTGTAACTTTAGATTGTTGCAATTTTCTATGTGTTTCACTGCTTATTGTCCGTTTCCTGATGAAAGCAAATAATCCCGCAACACTTGACCAGTGACCATTGGATTTTTTTTTAATTTGACCCGTTACTTTCCTCGAAGACCTTGAAGGAATCTTCCGTGGAGCCCCTGTTCTTTGGTTTTCAACAGTTTTGAGTTTTATATCTTGCAATGAAGGAACTAATGATAATAAATGGAATATTCAGATTGTCTGAGATTTTCCCGTAACTTTTACCTTCTTCCCAGAGCTTAACAATCACTTCTTTTTGCGAATTTGTCAATTCTTTCCCTCTTGCTACGATGATAACCTTCTTGCACGAATATCAATTACAGAATGTTGTTTGCATTTTTAAGCTAAAACAATTACTTGTAACATTATTGGAACATTCTAGAATATCCTACTTGAATAATCTAGAGTATTAAAGCAATTTAAAAGTTTTAAAATCTGAAATTTGAATTGTACGAATTCTTTTCCCCCCTTAAAAATAGATAAATGGTATTTATTTCTATTAAATCGTTGGTTCTGTTTTCTATTCATATTTAGTTATTATGCATCTATGTACAGTTAACATTATGAAAAGTATCTTTATTCATTAGTTGGAAATGCAATAAATAAAAAAGAATTATGTGTATGAATATTTGTCCCCTACCACTCTATATTCATATCTCACACTACGTTGAGCGTCTGCTGAGCCTTATATTATATTAAATTGAGTTTTATCCTCATCCAAGATCATTATTTATATCTAAGGTCAAAATGCAACAATTCAGTCTCGGAGTTTTAAATAATTTAATCTCGGATTACGTGTGGAAGCAGTCCTGGGTATGATGATAGACTACATCCGGCAGTAAGGCCTCCGATCGGGAGATTGGTGGTTTTGAGAAAGGTCGCACCACCTCTTAACTGCTGTTGTTACAAGGACCAATCTGAACCGGGGTGGTAAGGTCGTGTTAATGTCCCAGCTATGGGTAAATATGGACCCCACCAAACAAAAACAAAACATTAGGAAAATATAAAAATACATATTTATAATAAAATTACCAGCATTGTATTTTATCTGTAATTGAACGCATACAGTTGCGTTCAAAATATTCTGATTTCGGCACCAAATAACATATAGAAATTGATATGCCGCTAAAAAAAATTCATCCAAACTAAAACAATCGAAATATTTAGATTTCGACACTAAAGAACCCATAGAGGTGTTGATATGCGGCTAAACAAAATCAACCAACCAACAATACATATTTATAGTAAAATGACCAACAATATATTTTATCTGTAGTTGAAGGCATACAATTACGTTCAAAATATATTTAGTTCAAGCCATAAAATTGTCTTCAAAATTTTGAGATTTTGGCATTAAATAACTGATAGCGGTTGATATGCTGCTAAAAAAAATCAACTAAACCAATCAAAATATTTAGATTTTAGTATTAAATAACCCATAGACGTTTTTATATGCCGCTAAACAAAAACAACCAATTCAAACCAATCAAAATATTTAGATTTCGGCATTGAAAAACCCATAGAGGTGTTGATATGCCGCTAATAAAATCAACCAAACAACAGTACATATTCATAGTAAAATGACCAACAATACATTTTATCTGTAGTTGAAGGCATACAATTGCGTTGTAAATATATTTGTTTGAAGCCATAAAATTATGTTCAAAATATTTAGATTTCGGCATTGAATAACCCACAGAGGTGTTGATATGCTGCTAATAAAATCAACCAACCAACAATACATATTTATAGTAAAATGACCAACAATACATTTTATCTGTAGTTGAAGGCATACAATTGCGTTCAAAGTATATTTAGTTAAAGCCATAAAATTATATTCAAAATATTTAGATTTCGGCATTAAATAACCCATAGAGATGTTGATATGCCGCTAAATAAAATCAACCAACCAACAATACATATTTATATTAAAATGACCACAATACATTTTATCTGTAGTTGAAGGCATACGATTGCGTTTTAAATTTATTTAGTTGAAACCATAAAATTGTGTTCAAAATATTTCGATTTCGGCATTAAATAACCCATAGATGTGTTGATATGCCGCTAAATAAAATCCACCAACCAACGTGTTGAAAGAGATGAGTTTTCTAATTTATACTTGCCCTTCAAATTTAACTGGATAAAACAAAAGACAAAAGATTCTTTCGGCTTCGTTTATTACAATGATTGATTGTCTTTTCAAACTCATGATGACAGCAAATACTCAGCGTTACAATTTTCCTAGCTTTTAACTCAATGACCCATGAAAAGATTAAAGACGTCCTTTTTATTTCTTTTCTATCTTTCGTTTCATTCTGCATATATTATTGTACTCGACATGTGATATTAATAATCATAATGGTAAATATTATCAGTTTCCATGTTTCTGGAAACTTTTGTCATTCATTGACCGAATAGTTAAAGTTACTGACGATTGAAAATTTAAAAATTTTTTTCTTAAAACAATATTTCAGGCTATTAAATTACTCGATTCCTGTTTTTAGTATTGAGGAAATTTTTCCTTCCAAACCTTTTGTTTTGGGCTGTGTTGAAAGTTAACTGCATGTCGTGTCTATAAAAAATAAATAAATCAAAATTAAATATAAAGTCGAAAAAATAATTATAATAAAATAATTATAACAATTATAATTAACATGAATTCACTCATTCTAAACCAATGAGAATCGACTCCACTTTTCTCCTCTACACGCACAAATACGTGACATTCTCATTATCGGACAAGCAGTTCAAACGGACAGGTCGTCAACACGTGTGCCAACGAAAATTTCGGTTCCTTTACTATTTCAGACCATAATAGTAACATTTATCTCTTAGCGCTCAACAAAAATTCATGCCCTTATTTGTTGCAGCGGATTGTGTCTGCTGAAGTGCGGCATGCTATGGAGTGGAGACCTATGGACCAACTCAAACATTTCGCAGCAAAGACTTTCATGCACAAAGACGTTTCTTCTCACGTCTAAAGAACCAATTGAAGAAGTGCAGTCCACGAAAAAACAACTTCCTTGGAAAGCACCAGAAGAGAAATAGAAGAGATGAAGAGTGCCTAAAGAAAAGCCAGAGCACTCCATTCCCTAAACCTTCCTACCCTACCATGCAGTGGCTGCGAACGTCTCTTAATGTGAGTAATGGCGAAATCACTTCGCTAACAAAATTTAATGAGACATTAACTTACTCTCAATAATAAGACATTGGATAAGAAGATCTTTATATTCTTGTCATATGGAAAACAGAAGCCAAATACTTTCGACAATTTCAAAAAGTCATCTTCAAGGAGCAATTTTCTAATACTGACAAAATATGTGTCGACAGAAAGATGTTTCGGCATTAATCACATTAACATTGCTATTTAATTCTTTGCATAAATTTTTTCTTTATGATATATATATATATATATATATATATATATATATATATATATATATATATATATATATATATAGCTGGCCATTCGTATTCGTGGATACCTGTCTACTAAGGCGACTAGACAATCCATATTGCAGACGCTTTCTCAGGCGCATTTGTGGTTTATACTGCAACTTTGCTAAGCAGACCTTAGTTACAGTTTCTGGGAAAGAGCGTGTTATCTAGCGTGATCAACAATTTGAACAAGACCAGCACGTTCAAGCCCTCAGCCACAATGACTTGTGACTTCGTGCTAGCACAGCTATCGACGGCCCCCAACGGTTCCGTCTAACCAATTTCACTGACAAGGCTTTGGTATGGTTTTCAGGCACATTCCAAAAGGTGCCGCACGCTAGGTTCGACCCCTCCAGTCTGATAACATAATTCTCCTTCCTGACAAATCGACCATGTTGAGATTAGAACCCGGCTCTCATGGTCAGAATGCGAACGTTCTAACTATTTGTTTAACTTTTACGATCAAAACATCCGGTAGAGTAAAAGGGACACTAAATTACATTAGTTGATCTTGGTTTTTGCTAGTTTTAGAGTTGTTTTTATATTTTTAGTACTTTAATATGGCGCAGATTACTGTAGAAATTCCAATTCTCAATTGTAACAACCGTTCCAAAGTGAAATTCTCTATGGACCACTAAAATATTCCCGTGAAATGCCATTTTGCTATTTTTGCCGAAATGCCAGACATCCTCCTGCTCAAACAAATCCTCTTCTTGGAGCTTGCATTTGGCAAGAGACCATGTGGAGCCGCATGCCGTTTATTCATGGATCAGCTCAAAGACACCTTGCAGGGGGAAATAAATCGATCTGACCAATTTGGGAGACAGAAGATGCATAGAGAATCAATTGGAGAAGGGCAGTCCACGAAAAAGAAAACAACTTCCTTGGAAAACACCAGAAGACAAATAGAAGGGACGAAGAAAGCCCAAAGAAAGGACAGAACTCTCCATTCCCTGGATCCTCCTACCATGCGATGGCTGCAGACGTCTCATCAGATATTACCTCGACGATAATTAAATTAAACATGAATTGTACAAGCTACTAAGAGGTTGTTGTTTTTTTGTTGTTTTGTTTTTTGTTTTTTTTTTAATTGTCGGGTTGATTGTTTTAACTTTGGGAGCTAATGTCTCTTCATATCCAGGACCGGATCACAAAAAACAAAGTCCTCATCCGCGTAAAGATGGAGAGTCGAGAAACCATCTTGACTCGCTACTGACTTCGATGGGCCGGACACCATGCACGAATGTCAGACATCCGCCTACTCCCAAAAAAATCGTCTTCTCGGAGCTCGCATTGGGCAAGAGACCTCGTGGGAGCCCCAAGGATCAGCTGAAAAACACCTTGCAGCGGACAGAAATCGATCAGGTCAATTAGGAGACGGAAGCCGCAGAAAGAACCAGTTGGAGAAGAGCAGTGCACGAAAAGACAAAAACCAGAAAACAAATAGAAGAGACGAAGAGAGCCCAGAAGTAAAGCCAGATTTCTCCATCTTCTGAACCCTACTATTCTACTAATCAAACCATAAATGGGGGAAAAGGTAGGTTCATATCTTCCTGTTATGCGACCTTACCCATAACAACATAATGGACTATTCCATACGAAATAAATACTGCGCCTCAAGAGGAAGCAGGGACTTCAGTCCGAAGTCGGGCGACCAGCTGACCGGCTGATTGGTTGAACTCTCTGCCTTCGGGCGGGGAGGAACCCGAACGATGCTACGCCGAAGGGCAGAGTCTCTTTCGGGGAGGTAAACCGACCCTGAACCCGTTTATACGGGTTCAAAGGGCATATATTTGGCCGACCCTACGGGCTCGGAAATCCCACGTTAAACCGGCCTTGTGCCACATGATGCCCTCGTGGCGGTGGGGGGGGTGACTAAATACTGTTCAGTCTGAAGTCTGGAGTGAGGTCCGTCAGGAGTCTGTCAGTCAGTCAGAGCGAGCGGGTCAGTCAGTCGAGTCAGAGGCAGTCCGAAACAGAGTCGCGTTCAGACAATTACTACTAAACCTGATTGTTCGTACTAACACTTTCTACTTCTATGTATATATTCCTGTTTGTAATATATCTATGTTATTCCGTATCCGTGTTCGAGTTCTTCTTTATTGGTTCTACCTTGGACTATCACCGTGGTACAAGGAACCGGACCATAACACTTCCCTAATAGTATTTGCACTTAAGTGAATACAACGAACCAGACTGAAATTTGAACTCGACTCTCCGATTTCCAATTCCGAGCCGTTATCCATTACATCCCTCGCACACCCAAGCTTAAATCACCTGGTACTCCCAAGCAGTCACCCGTCTAGGTACTGACCAGGCTCGACGTTCATTAACTTCGGTGTTTGAAAGTGGTATAGCCGTAAGATGTATGGTCTTGGCCGATGATTCTCAACCTTTTTTTTTTTAACACATGGCCCCCTTTTCTCTTCTATTTTTCTTGGTGTCCCCCCTTAATAATATTTGCCATAAGACAACAATATTCTATTTTTCACTAATAGAAATTTTGAGGTTTTAATAACCAAAGAAATATTATATAATTTAAGATTTAATTTTAAATGAAAACTAATTTAATGCAAATACATTATTCTACAATTATATTAATAACAGTAATAATAATAATAATAATTATAGCAATAATAATTTTATTGACCAATATCTTGTATTACTATATTACAATATAAATTTAATCATTTAGCTTTCAATCAAAGCTAAAATGAAATCTTCAACAATGATTTTTCATTTTTAAAAATTAATTTTAAAATTCAGGTATCGAAAATTCAGTGGAGGTACCTATATAAAAGAAAAAAAAAATCATTCATATATATATATATATATATATATATATATTTCAAGACATTTTTATGTTAATAAATTCTTTTTTATAGATACAAATATTTAAGTAAATGCTCTGTTTATAATAAACAGTATTAACAACATTTACCGACCTGAATGTCCTAGAAAATATTCGTCCACCGACAGGAATCGAACCCATATCCTATACGGAACCTGACGTGCCTTAACCGATTGGGCCACAGAGGAGCGTTCGATCAGCAAGGTCGATTTTACTGTCTTTAAACTACAATCTTCCATGATTCTCTCACGTACATTCATATATGCTTGATGCGTATCCAAATGTAAACAAATGACGTCACACATTATGAAATGGACTAAGTCCGACAATTATTGTCTTAAAATAATTGTCGAACTTTGTCAATTTCATAATATATTTCAATATAGTGTGAATTACAATAGAAATTTAATTTTTAATAATAAAATAATATTCTGAGTTGGGTTTCTTTATGGACCACCAAAATTGTGGACTCCCAATTTGTTATATTTTGTGGACTCCCAATTTGTTATATTTTGTCTGTAGACCCCCAAAAAATATTATATGGACCACTAGGGCCCATTTGGACCCCGGCTGAGAACCCCTGGTCTAGACGGAGGAGCCTAAATATCTTATTGCTAAAAACGACACGCGAGAAGACTTTATGTCGCATTTTGCATTGTGAGACGATAAATAATAACTATTTATAAGTTCTAATCTTATAGCTCAATGGTAGAGCATGAGGTCTGTAAGATGTGAGGCTTTACAGGGCAGTTCGTTCGCGTTCGTTATAAAGCCACTGAAGACGTGAAAATGGCGATTTCAACGCAAACCTCCCCCAGTCAGTTCTTATAGGTGGAAAACAGAGAATAACATAAATGTATCCATAATTCGACCGTTCTATTAGACAATCATTTTCTTATCTACACAACCAGACACTGGTCCATCTTACTAGTCATTCATCATTCAGGATGGTTAAATATCAGACGTTTAGTGACTTGATAGATCTTACACTCTGATGCGCACATCTTGAAAGTTTAAATCAGTTGGCATGTCCAACAGGAAAATATTTATCGCAGGCGTCGAATTGCACAACCCCCTTGGGACTACTGTCTCACTCAGCAACCGAGTAATTCTGGTTGTAGTCATGACTGCAAACTACCAAATTTAATATGACGGATTGATTTTTCTATTTTTGTTTTAGAAACTGCTCTCCCCAAAATTGTTACATATTAATACAATAAGTTTAAATGACGAGTTAACTTCAAAACCGCTTTATTAAAATTCCATTACTATTATGGAATGTTTTAACACCAAACAAAATAATTTTCTTTAATATTTAATATTTAAATGTCCACGATTTTTCCATGAAGCTTTCTGAAAACCTCTACCAAGTAACTTACGATTAGTCCCTGTTTTAATCGTAATATTTGTGTGAATTACAAACTGACTGTAAACTAGTATTTATATAAAAATTCTCCTGGATATAAAGTGGGATATAGAGTTTGTATTGTAATTAATTAATAGATCGATCAGCCAGAAATATTACATATTATAAAAATATATTTATAGCAAAATGACCAACAATACATTTTATCTGTAGTTGAAGGCATACAATTACGTTCAAAATATATTTAGTTGAAGCCATAAAATTATGCACAAAATATTTAGATTTCGGCATTAAATAACCCATAGAGATGTTGATATGCCGCTAAACAAAATCAACCAACCAACAATACATATTTATAGTAAAATGACCAACAATACATTTTATCTGTAGTTAAAGGCATGCAATTGCGTTCAAAATATATTTAGTTGAAGCCATAAAAATTGTGTTCAAAAGATTTAGATTCTTGTATTAAATAACCCATAGATGTGTTGATATGCCGCTAAACAAAATCAACCAACCAACAATACATTTTATCTGTAGTTGAAGGCATACAGTTGCGTTCGAAATATATTTAGTTGAAGCCATAAAAATTCTGTTCAAAATATTTAGATATCGGCATTAAATAACCCATAGAGGTGTTGATATGCCGCTAAACAAAATCAACCAATCAATTAATCTGGAAAGGTTAAAATTCATGCAAAAAATTCAGAGATCGTACTATACATGGAGTCGGCTTATACATGAATATATACAATAATCATCGTAACATCGTATGCAAAGATAGCGCAAACGTTCGTGTTCATTTTTTAGAATCTGAAAAAAAAACACTGGAAGAGTGATTACAAATTGTTTTAAAAGATCACACTGACAATAAAACGAAAGCGATTTTGCATGTTTTAATTTTTAAAACTTGCAAATTTATTTTTGAATAATGGCCTTTTAATTCGACCTTTCAAAATAAAAAAAAACTTTTGTAAGTTTCATTTTCATCTATCCTAAGACAATACATAACAAAACAATTAAGAATTAGATAATATATATCTATAATATTTTAAATGAGGTGCTGCAAATCCCCGGTGTCTTGAAGTTTCTAACAGAAGACTAATGATCGCTTCTGTTTGGATTCTTCTTTCATTTTCATTTTGGATCTCACTTAATAACTTCCCCCAAAACTTTGCATGGGATGCGCGTAAGAAACTTCACAAGATTTGGCGCTCGAACCTTCTATTCTCTTTAAAAATCCAAACTTTTCGAATATTGACTGAACCAGTCCTTCTATATGGATCAGAAACTTAGACATTATCTGTTCGTCAGGAAAGACGACTGGATAGAACATATAGAAATCTACTTCGAAAAATCTAGAACATCAGTTGGAGATCCCATAGAACGCTTGACACAATTTACGGAGAAAAAACAATCTTTTTCCTATGCTTAAACGAAAACGATTACAGCTTGCCGGTCGCTACCACCGAGCGAACAGGGAAGTCATCTCGTCCTTACTCCTATGGCATCCTTCAGGAAGTGTTTTGTCACGAAAATTGACTTTCCCAGATACCATATCTCGAGACTCAAGGTTGAACATTGGCGATCTGGGGACAGCAATACAGGAACGAACAGCGTGGAAAAGGATTGTCAGTGGAGTTCCGACCAATCATAGGGAAGTTGAAGGATGATGATGCCAAAACAGAAGGAAGATCCATTGGGACATCTTCTTCCTATGAATAACTACTTTTCGGGAACAGACTCCTGAGAGCTTGCTTGCATGATAGGTACGATCTTAACTTCTTCTAGTCTAAGGTCAACTGTTATCGATTTTCAACAACTTTATTTAGTGACCTTCTAGCTTGAGTGGCTCTGGGACCTTGTATCCAGTGAACAACAGTAAAAATAAACTCAAACTTTCCTAACTGAATAAAAGTAGCAGGTGCGCCTCTTTGTGAAATGACTCCTATCTGTGCTGGACATTTTCACTACATAGAACTTCATCATAGAACCTCATCATAGCATGTAGGTATTCAGACATCTAGTTGCCTGCTGTGGTATAGCTAGAGTATGTACCGCCCGGGGTCGCCCTTGAGTTTGCCGCCCCAAAATACATATTGCACAGTGACTCACACTTAAAGTTATCTATCTATCTCTCTATCTATCTATATATATATATATATATATATATATATATATATATATATATATATTATATATCTATATGTATATATATATATATATATATATATATATATATATATATATTGCGTCTAGCATGAAACAGACTGTCGCCTGTAAGTGTTAACTTCTATATTCACTTTCATATTTACACACGCTCTATCACTGATATTGAGCACTTTATCCCATTGTTATAGTGGAACACACCTATTCTATAGTTAGTAGACTCTCCCACCTATAATAAGTAGGAGTAGTAAGAGTAACGAGGGAGTCGCTCAGTGGATCGGTCAGTCAGTCGATGCCGGACAACCGTTAGTCGGATACTAAAGTATCAGCGACTTCAACTAGATTACTCTGCGTCATTACCTATTATATCAAATTCCTAACGTTTTGTACGTCGAACCTATTTTAGGACCGACTTAGTACAAATACAAGACTCCAGTGTGAAACCACTCCATAACACCCATAAATATAGCACATCTTAAGACTTACATTCAACATCGTCAGTTGATAAGACACCAGAGGTGTTGAAACAAAATGGCGATTTTTGTAGTGATTTTATAACATATTTATATTATAATTTTTAAATAAATAATTATATTCGCTCTAATCTCTATTGAGCACTCTTTTAAGAATAGTAATTGTTGGTTATTGCAATTTATTCCGTATACACCAATCATATACTTGTATATATATATATATATATATATATATATGTGTGTGTGTGTGTGTGTGTGTGTGTGTGTGTGTGTGTGTGTGTGTGAACATAGAAGTCAACACTTAGAGGCGACAGTCTGTTTCATGCTAGATGCAATCCTCAGGCCACCATTTACACACGCTCTATCTCTGATAATCCCATAAATATAGCACATCTTAAGACTATATTTCTTCATATATATATATATATATGAACTAGTTTTTGTACTATTATTATATTACTTTCATATGCACAAATATATTATGCTTAAATTTTATCAGTAACATTTAAAAAGCAAAAACGACATATGGGGGAAAAGTGTAAAAATGTCCTAATTTTTACATTTCTGAAATGAAAATTACAACATTCTACAAATAACTTTTCTTGCATTTTCTTGGCAAATTCTTCAATGACGCCGTCAAAAACTATTTCATCTGTCAATTGTTGCTCTATAGGCAGTATGGCAAGATTTTTCAACCTCAAGGTGCTCAGAGTACAGGATAGTCCGAAAGTCATGTTACCAGATGTCAAAAAGTAATGAGAACAATAAATAACAAGTAATACAGTAATAGAAAACATATGTACTGGATTCAGATTATTCACTTTCATTGACGCTGTCACACATCGAGCAGGTCTGGATGAACACCATCATTTTCGTAGCACAAAATGATGCGACGCCATGTCCTGTGTGATATTTTACGAAGCTGTGCTTTGTTGATTATTGCAAAGGCTCTCCAAATGACATCCTTCAACTGATGGGTATTCTGGTATCGTTCATGTGAAACTCTCTCCTTGAAAATACCCCCCAAAAAACATCATATAGCGTGAGATCTTATACCAGTTTACGCAAACTCCAAAAACTGGTATAGCACGCCAGACTATATGTCGGTTCCGTGTAGGACACAGGTTCGATTTCTGCCGGAGGACGCATATATTTTATGAAAGTTTCTCGGACATTCAGGTAAATGTTGTTAATACTGTTTATTATAAACAGAGCATTTACTTAAATATTTATGTTTATATAAATAACGTATAGCAATAAAATAATAAGATAATTGTCGGACTTTGCCCACTTTGTAGTGTGTGTGTGTGTGTGTGTGTGTATTTGTGTATTTAGGCAGCAATCCTTCTTTTATGCATGTTTCATTGAAAACGTCAGGCAAGGAGCTTTTATTTAGTCTTTTATACAATTTCTCATGCGATCTAATCATTTTTATCTTTTCAGGTGATAAATTATATAAAAACTGAATGATCTTTTTTTCCGAGCGCTTTCGGCTATACATTTAGCCATTTTCAGGGATCAAATATTTTAACTGTTAAATAAGAAATAGTTTGTTGCATGTATGTTTTATATGTTTTAATTTTCAAAACACGTTCAAGATATTGTGTCCATGTTCAAAGTTAATATTATTAAGTGTTGGTTTTTTGTTTTTATTAATAAGGCTTCCATTATTTTTAGCCTTTTTTTTGCATGTGGATGATGCTGTTATATTTGTGTTGTCAACAAGTGTGTTACGAATAGTGTCCGATAGGTCTCCATGAATATTTAAATGAGATCTAATTGAGCTATTGTCAGAAAGGTGTAGAGTTAGTCTGCGTCTCAAACAAGTTGTAGTGTGGCCTATATAATTACTTACGAATTTTGATTGATCAGGAATACAATTTCTTAATGGGCATTTAAATTCGTAAATAATATTTGCCCTATTTAATTTTGTTCTAGGAGGTGAATTATTATTTTTAAGTATAAGGTTAGAGGTTTTAAATTTTTTATAATAAATAATTAATCTAATTTGTTTGTTTATTGTCAACTGGTGTTATGCATATTTTTTATAATGTTCTTAATTCTGCATTCATCCTGTTTATAATTTTCGTTCATCTGATTTTTATAAAAAAATATTAATGTTATTGTTTATGTTTCTATTCTCGCCGTTGCTATTAGCTGCCTCAGACAAGAAACGCCTGATGTGGAAATCCAACAATTGATTAGGAAATCCGTTATTAATCAGCGTTTGCTTTATATTTTTTAATTCTTTAAAGAAAAGCGTACGAGAGGATGAATTCTCGTGCGCTCTCGTGTGGAAATTTTTAATAACACCTATTTTTATCTAAGAGGGCATTCACTAGAGAAATTAAGATGACAAGAATCTTTACTAGTTGTTTTTTTTTATAAATAGAAGTTTTTAAAATTATTATTACTAAAATCGACGAGAACATCTAAGAAAGGAAGTTTATTTTTTTCACTAAGTTCAATTTAGGACAGAAATTTGTTGAAATGTAGCTTTCAGATTTTCTATTTCTTTCTTGTTTTCAGCCAAAATAAATATATCGTCTACATAACGAACATATATTTCAGGTTTAATAACTTTAGTAAAAACCTTGTTTTCAACATAAGACATATAATAATTGGAGAAGCACGGCCCAAGAGGGTTTCCCATACTTACTCCATCAATTTGTGTGTAAATAGTACCATTCTGGCTATAAAAAGGAATTCTAGGGGTGCAAGCAAGTAACAGTTTTCTGAAAATATTGGGTTGGATTGATGGAGGTGGAATTAAATTATTTTTATACCCCGAATTAATGATAATATCAATAGTTTCGGAGACGGGAACATTAGTAAATAAATTCTCTACGTTAAGTGACGCAAGAATGCTGTGGTTAGTTTCTAATTGTGTGCTTTTAAATATTTGGAGGAATTCATGGGTATATTTAATGCTATAGTTAATAGGGAGATATGGGGTAATAATATCATTGAGAAATTTTGAATGTTGGTATATGCATGTTGGAATCTGAGAAATACTAGGCCGTAATGGGTATCCCGGTTTGTGTAATTTGTAAATTACTGGTGAGTGAACGATTTAATCAGATTTAAAATCTTAAATAAAATCACTCAGTTTTATAAATCTTAAAATCGTTGACTCTTCAATCTTATTTAGATTTAAAATCTAAATAAATCGTTCACTCGCCAGTAATTTACAATCGCCTGATGAGATGCATTGATAGGCATCGAAACACGACAGCAATTTTGTAGCGATTTTGATGTTTTCGATGTAATATCCTAATATATATATATATATATATATATATATGTATGTATGTGTGTGTGTGTGTGTGTGTGTGTGTGTGTGTGTGTGTGTGTGTGTGTGTGTGTGCAGATATGAATAAAAATAGGAAAGAACACGTTAGGTAAATAATCCGGAGTTCTTTAGTATTTTTGTTAAAAAATAATTTTATATATATATATATATATATATATATATATATATATATATTTACATGAATCATTCATACAAAAAGCAGATATAGAAGTTAATGATTTAAATGGCGAGAATACATCTTCGCAAACAAATTTAATAATCTTAAGATTTAAAAATTCAACCTCAGCGTTGCGACCGTACGCTTCAAAAAAGATTTCTTACAATTAACAATAACACATTTCTAAAAACATTTTTCGGATTACATCTATATTTTTGTTGCCCTGTTATTACCGGAAAGTAAAAAACAAAAACAAATCTATTTCCATACCTGATGATGTCTGTAGGAACAGACGAAAGCTTGTAAAAAACTAAAAAGACCTTATGCAACTGGAATTTATAAACAGGGATCATAACATTCATCTACAGGTTCGGGGTTAATGTACTTTATTAAATTTGTTTGCAAAGATGTATTCTCGCTATTTATATCATTAACTTCTATATCTGTTTTTTGTATGAATGATTCATGTAATGTAAATTGAACTGCACCATTATATATATTTGATATATATATATATATATATATATATATATATATATATATATATATATATATATATATATATCCCTTCCACTGTGAGTGCTGGCCTAACATTATTTCAATACTGCCTACAGCAGACACAAAAGTGCCCGCCCGAGGTGGAGCGCCCTCTTCGTCCCTCCCTAGCTACACCACTCCACACGAGGCACATATGCATCTTGTGGCATGTTGCATTTTGCCTCTGATGCACATCTGCGTTCATTCCAAGATTTTTAAAACAGAAATAGAAATATCTATCTCAAGAATTTAGACCCAGTTTTTTGCCTTGCAACAAGGAGAAGAATAAGTGCTTACTTCGATGCGTTGTATGGCTTGGGATTTTGAATAATAAACAGAATTCTAGCGGATTAATTTTTTACTAGATTCTTTTGATTGATCTGCTTTTAACAGCTTATCAACTTCTTGCAGGTTATTTAAAGCCAGAAAATATTTTTAGATTCTCAGAATTTTTCGAGATAATAATGACAGCTTCTACTAATTAACCCATAACTGGGGGATGGATAAAAGTCGGATTCATGCCTTTTCTAAGAGTATTTGCGCGTAAGTGAATATAACGAACTCGACTGGAATTAGACCTCGACACTTCGGTCTCCAATTACATATCGTTATCCATTACACCACCCGCACAGCAGACACACAAGTACCGCCCCCATAAAAGTACCGCCCCTCTAGCTACGCCAATGGTAAATAGTTGAATCAAGTGTGTGCTTGCGTGTGTCCATGATGGTAAGTCCGTATGGGCCGCGGATATGTGTAGTATTTTGGAATTGCGAATGTTACGTTGACAACCGAATCGGAGAATTGATAAAAATTAAATAATCGATTCTGATTTAATTCTATTCTCCGTCTCCTTATAAACTTATACTGGCCGAGCATAGAGATTCGATTAGAATTTGCTGCTTGCCTTCTGATTGGCCTACCAGCTGTGACGTCAGATCCTAGCTGGGAACAGGTCTTGTCTCCGATTAGCTCGTCAGGCTCTGACGTTCGTATCGTTCTTGGAACCGTTTCTGATTGGTTCGTAGAAATATGACTTTATGGCCTGGCGATTCTGAATGTTTATCTATTTTTAGAGTTTAGAGATCATGGTGATCTCTGTGTTGTTTTTGCCATTACTACATATATACTGTAGCATGTCCATCTCTGAAACGCTGGTCAGAATCAGTAACCCTGTTTAATCAGAAGATAATGGGCTTAGAAATGCCGCAAAAACACCTGAGAAAAATAAAAACGTAACAAACAAGAGATGTGTATATATATATAT
Source organism: Acanthosepion pharaonis (assembly GCA_903632075.3). Lineage (NCBI taxonomy): Eukaryota > Metazoa > Mollusca > Cephalopoda > Sepiida > Sepiidae > Acanthosepion > Acanthosepion pharaonis. The sequence goes on along the minus strand of CAHIKZ030003464.1, from coordinate 810,058 downwards.
ATATACGAAATGTGGCTGAGGATTTCTTGAGCTTTATTCCCTTCCAAAAATATGACGAAATGATCAGAATTAAAAAAAAAAAAAATCTCATGTTGGTTGGGCTGATAATTTAATTTAAATGTTTTTCATTTTCAAAAAAAATGTGACTGGGGTCATTAGTTGGTTAAACAACAATGGTATTCGTCGACTAAATGATTTATGTGATGAAAGTATAGTATCAGTTCACATAATCACATTCACGGTAATATTCACCGTTTCCTTATAAGAAAACCTTCACTGTTGTCTTTTATTGTCATATTCACCCCTTTTCGGTCGTTGTACGCCCGGCCTTCTTCATTGATTGAAATTTCGAACTGAACCCGTGATTGTTCTAGTTCCACGTGCCATGCCTCTTTCGGATATCGACGTTAACTCAACTCTACAAGTTTTTGCTCACCACAGTAGCCAGGCATTGAACTCACAACTATTTGTGTTGAGTCACTAGATCCAACCAACACTTTTATCCACGGGGTCATGCATCCTTGAGGACATCAGTGCGTGATTTTTGGGAACATTTTATAATTTTTTTACTTTTATAAAAATTGTTTCGTGAATTTTTTATAAACTTAATGTCTCAGTAATCATTTTTTTTTTTCCAGAGTTCATATTGCAATCTTGTTGTTATTATTGCTTTTCTTTAGCACTCCGTATTTCTGGTTCCCATATTGTATTCATTTCTATGCTTGGTCGGCTCTGGAGATTTTTATGGCTCATCATATGCGCTGATTCCTTAAGCTTTCGTATTTTCCAGTGTTGTTCTCTGTCTATTATTTCAATCTCTTTCCACAGGGGGCGGCGATCATCCTTTTCCCTATATATGTGGTCAGCTATGCCTGATTTTTCTATTTCCACTCGTGTTACAGTTTTATGATGTTCTTGCAGTATTACCTTTTTAAGGGGCGGCCTGTTTCTTACTACAGCTGCACGGGATGGCGTACACACATTCCTAAGTCATGTTCTTCTCTTATGGATCTCTTACTCGGAAGAGGTGTCTGCGAAGTGACGACCCACTTTAGAAGGTCGTGCCGATATTATATGGACCACAGATCTTTTGTATCTTTTCGATAATCCCTTCACATAGGTTAAACAGATCGAAATTGTTTTCTGGGGGTTGATATCCTCTTTTACCATTCCATCCCAATTTGTCAAAGCTGCTGATATCTACCTGATATAATGAAATATGCATACACCTGTGTTCCACTCTCACTGGAATATGATTGGCTGGTGTCCGTCATAAATACCGACGGACGTATAGGTACGACAGAGTCAAAGAGCCTTAGTCTGAGAGCTAAGTCTATAACGACGCCCACTGGACTACGCCATTGATCTACACTTCTTACCTGCGACTACGACGCGTACCAGTCGATTACTGCTACCATATTCTACTTGGTTATAGTAGCCAAAACCACTTAGCTACTTCGTTCAAATATATCCCTTTCCTGGGACATATTAGATAGATAGATAGATAGATAGATAGATAGATAGATAGATAGATAGTGATAGGAATAGATAGATAATATGATTGGCTGGTGTCCGTCATAAATGACGGATATAGGTAGTGTCAAAAGAGCCTAGTAATAAGTCTATAACGACGCCCACTGGAATTGATCTACACTTACCTTACGACGCGTTCGATTACCCCATATTCTACTGGAATATGATTGGACATATTAGATAGATGTCCGTTCCCCTCACTGGAATATGATGATTGGCTGGTGTCCGTCACGGACGTATAGGTACGACAGAGTCAAAGAGCCTTAGTCTGAGAGCTAAGTCTATAACGACGCCCACTGGACTACGCCATTGATCTACACTTCTTACCTGCGACTACGACGCGTACCAGTCGATTACTGCTACCATATTCTACTTGGTTATAGTAGCCAAAACCACTTAGCTACTTCGTTCAAATATATCCCTTTCCCGGGACATATTAGATATATATAGATAGATATGAATAGATATATAATGAATAGGTGATATAATGGAATACCGACGGACGTGGTACGACATACCTTGTGCGAGAGCTTCCCGCCCACTGGACTACCTCATTGATCTACACTGATTGGACGTTCCCCCAAAACACTTAATATGATTGGACATATTAGATAGAGTCATAGATAGATAGATAGATAGAATATGAATATGGTGGAATATGATTGGCTGGTGTCCGTCATAAATACCGACGGACGTATAGGTACGACAGAGTCAAAGAGCCTTAGTCTGAGAGCTAAGTCTATAACGACGCCCACTGGACTACGCCATTGATCTACACTTCTTTACTGCGACTACGACGCGTACCAGTCGATTACTGCTACCATATTCTACTTGGTTATAGTAGCCAAAACCACTTAGCTACTTCGTTCAAATATATCCCTTTCCCGGGACATATTAGATAGATAGATAGATAGATAGATAGATAGATAGTGATATAATGGAATATGCATACACTTGCGTTCCCCCTCACTGGAATATGATTGGCTGGTGTCCGTCATAAATACCGACGGACGTATAGGTACGACAGAGTCAAAGAGCCTTAGTCTGAGAGCTAAGTCTATAACGACGCCCACTGGACTACGCCATTGATCTACACTTCTTACCTGCGACTACGACGCGTACCAGTCGATTACTGCTACCATATTCTACTTGGTTATAGTAGCCAAAACCACTTAGCTACTTCGTTCAAATATATCCCTTTCCCGGGACATATTAGATAGATAGATAGATAGATAGATAGATAGATAGATAGATAGTGATATAATGGAATATGCATACACTTGCGTTCCCCCTCACTGGAATATGATTGGCTGGTGTCCGTCACCGATATAGGTACGACAGAGTCAAAGAGCCTTAGTCTGAGAGCTAGTCTATAACGACGCCCACTGACTACGCCATTGATCTACACTTCTTACTAGACGCGTACCAGTCGATTACTGCTACCATATTCTACTTGGTTATAGTAGCCAAAACCACTTAATTCGTTCAAATATATCCCTTTCCCGGGACATATAGATAGATAGATAGATAGATAGAATAGATAGTGATATAATGGAATATGCATACACTTGCGTTCCCCTCACTGGAATATGATTGTCCCGTCATAAATACCGACGGACGTATAGGTACGACAGAGTCAAAGAGCCTTTTAGTCTGAGAGCTAAGTCTATAACGACGCCCACTGGACTACGCCATTGATCTACACTTCTTACCTGCGACTACGACGCGTACCAGTCGATTACTGCTACCATATTCTACTTGGTTATAGTAGCCAAAACCACTTAGTTACTTCGTTCAAATATATCCCTTTCTGGGACATATCAGTACCCATGGTAGTTGTTGTGTTGTAGGGTAACGTAACAACCCTCTACATTGATTAGCTTTTGGGGTTATGTATTGGGTGAACAATATCGTGAAAATATATTTATACCGTATTATTGGGCACTGGTGATACCTTTTCCTATTAGTTAGAATCAATTTCCACTAGGCAGCCTCTTCTCGAGAACGGCCATTTTATGGAACTGACTCCCGAAAGCATGCTTCTCCGATCCTTACTATCTTAAATGCATCAAGTCTTAGGGTCAACCGTTGTCTATCCTACATATCCTCAAAATTTACACTTACTGAGTTCTCTTACGTTCATACAACAACGCTCTGTGCCTTTTGGGCATTGTATTGGGTTAACAATGGCGTAAAAATCTATTTATGATATGTTAAATGCGCCTCCACTATAGGGAAATAGTAGGGCAGACTAGGTTCTTCAGCCTTGAGTGGCGAAAAATGTATTCATGATAAGCAAAATGCAAAACCAACAACTTTAGGTAAATAGTAGGGCAGACTGAGTTCTTTAGCCTTGAGTGGCATAAAAATGTATTTATGGTATGCAAAATGCAAAACCAACAACTTTAGGTAAATAGTAGGGCAGACTGAGTTCTTTAGCCTTGATTGGCATAAAAATGTATTTATGGTATGCAAAATGCAAAACCAACAACTTTAGGTAAATAGTAGGGCAGACTGAGTTCTTTAGCCTTGATTGGCATAAAAATGTATTTATGGTATGCAAAATGCAAAACCACCCACTATAGTTTAATAGTAGGGCAGACTGAGTTCTTTAGCCTTGATTGGCATAAAAATGTATTTATGGTATGCAAAATGCAAAACCACCCACTATAGTTTAATAGTAGGGCAGACTGGGTTCTTCAGCCTTGAATGGCGTAAAATGTATTCATTGTATGTCAAATGCAAAAACTAAATATTTGTGCAGATCAGGAGTCAGACTTGGGAAGTACGAATTAGTTTTATAAGAAAGAGAACACAAGATGGCGCAGGAAAAACGTTGGTAGAACGAAAACAGCATAAGCAATTATTAGCAGAACAGGAAGCCAAAAAGAGAAAGGGCCAAAGATAATTGAAAAATGATGTCAATTATAAATTCCATGTTTAGCCAATTGTCTGAGCCTCACATAGCTTCTTGCGCCAAGTGTTCATATCCTGTTAGAATGGTGGAAGCAGAAGACACACCAGGGCAGTCGGATGGTATCATAAAAAAAAGGATTAACGGGACAATAAGAGAGACAAGTCAATGTCCTGTTTTATCTGTTTACAGTTCAAGTATAATAAATGAAAAAAAGACAAAAACAATTACGGAATGATTTACGAAAAACAGAAAATTTATGCTTCATTTTGTCTTTGAAACTCCCAAAATGGAGAAAAAATAAATAAAAAGACTTCAACAAGTAAATTTAATTAGCCTTCAAATAAACTTACGTATTTTATATATATATTAAAGACATTTTTATATTTAACGTTCTTTTTATAGATACAAGTATTTAAGTAAATGCTCTGTTTACTATAAACAGTATTAAATAACATTTACTGGCCTGAATGTCCGATAAACTTTCATAGAAAATATTCGTTCTTTGACAGGATTCGAACATGCATCCTATACGGAACCGTCATTTACGCCGACGTGCCTAACCTCTCGGCCACAGCTAACGCAAACAACGATGCGTGCAGATGTTAGTACGATGACATAAGCGACGAAGTTTCCCCCACCACTTCCACAATAACACCAATACACGCAATCTACATAAACCCAATTTAAAAAAAAAATAATCAGTTTGTCTGACGATCGCTAAAGCGTGAAACCCAGGGTCACAAACTCACATCTATCCAACCAAATATGTTAGCTCTATCTCTGATATTGAGCGCTTTCTAATAAGTACCGCGCATATAATATGTAAATAATTATACATATAGATATTTATTTATGTTTATATACACTTTTCACACACACACACACACACACACACACACACACACACACACACACACACACACACACACACATATATATATGTTGTTAATACTGCTTATTATAAACAGAGCATTTACTAAAATATTTGTGTCTGTATTAATAACGTATAACAATAAAATATATTTAGATAAGTGTCGGATTTGTCCATTTCGTAGAACGAATAGAGTACAATTCCAACGTTTGTAACATTTAATTTAAAAGAGGTCTTAATAAAAAGTAGATCAATATTCTTTATTTTAGATTATTACACCTAACACATGTCAAAATCGCTACACAATAGCAATCGTGTTTCGATGCGTATCATTGCATCTCATAAGGCGATTGTAAATTACTGGCATGTGAACGATTTATTTAGATTTTAAATCTAAATCGTTTATATATATATATATATATATATATATATATGTGTGTGTGTGTGTGTGTGTGTGTGTGTGTGTGTGTGTGTGTGTGAAAAGTGTGTATACACACACACACATATATATATATATATATATATATATATATATATAATTATTTATATGCGTATTTATTAGAAAGCTCTCAATATCAGAGATAGAGCTAACATATTTGGTTGGATAGATGTGAGTTTGACCCTGGGTTTCACGATTTTGCGATTGTCTGACGATCGCAAAAAGCGTGAAACCCAGGGTCACAAACTCACATCACTCCAACCAAATATATATATATATATATATATTATTTTATATACGCTGTCCTTCCACTACCAAACGTAGTTAAACAAGCATAAATAGATCCAATTAATAGATAAAAAATAAACATGTTTGCCTGATGATCACAAAAGCGTGAAACACAGGGTCATAAGCTCATATATATACAACAATATATATATATATATATATATATATATAGAGAGAGAGAGAGAGAGAGAGAGATAATAAATATAAATACTATCTCTCACCTCTACTACGACTCAGAGTTTCATGCACCAGAATTCAAAATTCACACCGATAGTATGTACATTTATTAATATATATATATATATATATATATATATGTTTAATAGCTGTCCACTCGTATTCAAGGATACCCGTTGATTAGGGCAGCTAGCCAATCCCTACTGCAGACTGTCGCTCAGGCACATTTGTGTTTGTTAAACATATATGCCCATATATATATAGATATGCCCATATATATATATATATATATATATAGTGTTTGTGTTGCTATGTTTACTGGGGAGTGTGTTCAATATCTGAAATGGAGCGTTTGAAGATACAGATATATGTATATATCTATAAAAGTCAGGATGTGTGTGTGTGTGTGTGTGTGTGTGTGTGTGTGCACAAAAAATTACATGCACATGCTCCAAGTTAGTGGGAAGGCCAAGACCCACTTTGCATTTCCCAACACCCATCGATAGTGGAAATAATCGATTTTTTCATGCTTCTACGACAGTTTTCATGTAGTTTGCTGCCATTTTCTACTGGCCAGAGTGAGAGCCTATAGCTGTCTGCCACGAATAGACAGGAAGATTCTTTTGGCCAGCGTGAGAGCCAACAGCTGACTGACACGAATGTTAACTAGCATGCTAGCATGCAAAAAAAAAAATCGAAAGCTGCATTCGTCACAAGTGGGAAAAATTTAAATCTGCATGGCACTTTACTCCAGTTGGATCATTCGCTTGCTTAAACTCAACGTTGATTCTGATTCCGCAGAACTGGGTTGGGTGTGAAAAACTATTTGTTGTTAACATTCTTTTTTCATTCGGTTTTTCCAGTTATGAGTCCTTTTTTAAAGCTGATCGTTTTGTGTTCATTTTGTTTAGTTCTTTTTTAGTCACAGATTTAATGTTTAGTATAGAGCTTAGAAAAAAATCGCAGTGTGAGATAGGCAAGAAGTAAAGCATGTAGCAACATCAGCACGGCAAAGGGCACTCCTTTAAAGGCAAGGAAGGGCAAAAATATTTTAAGTCAAGTGATAGCGATTTCTGTATGAGTCGTACGATTTTTGATTCAAACACGGACAACGCCGGGCCATGCTGCTATAGATAGATAGATAGATAGATAGATAGATGTATATCGGTAATGTGTGAGAGAAATAAATAAAAGAAGAGAGAAATAGAACTTCATATATAGCAAATGTTTGTTAAGCGTTTTATTGAAATATTCCACATCCGTTCTATTTAATAAAACAAGTTCATATGAAAGTTTGATTGCTGCGTAAATGTGTGTGTGTCTTTAAAACATTTTCGTTTCAAATGTTTATTCTATAAACAAGATAAGTATTTCGGTGTGATTTTGCATCATCGTTGCGTTTTCCATACGACGTTATTTCTGCTATATAATATCAGTCCTCTTCTATAGTAGTAAGAATCTGGAAAATCTCCTCACAGATGAAGAAGAGACTTGAGGCAAAAGAGTTCTGGGCATACCATGGACGGAGCATATAATTATTCAGGATATCTTACGGGAACAAAAAGGAAGATTATAGTAAGTATTACAAGAAAGCAGCTGAGAATTCTTGGGCAATTAGTGAAGAAAGGGGTCTTGCTGAATTTTAGACTCACTGGCAAGAGAGACCATTGGGGCAGCGGTCTATCTAATCCATGAGCTTGATGGTGAAACGTGAGATGGAAGAAATGGTGAAAAAAACAAATATTACTCAAAACTACAAAGGATAGGAAGTTGTGGAGAGCTATGTTCACCTACGTCATGAAGGGAGATGGTACACACAGGAAGAAAGAAGCTTCTGTAATCTATCAAGACTTTCTTGACATCCTAAGAAGAATCTGCAATGTTTTCTGTTCTGACCTGGCATCTCGGCTTCAATTACTTTATCACCGCTTTAACATAGTATCCCTTTGCTTTTTCTATTAATATTTTCATGATAATTTTTTCTGATGAGCTTTCCTCTTTAATACATCGACTTTACAATTTGAAGAGGGGTACTAGAAAGCAACCAGATCTCTCCATGAAATTTCTTGTTGTAACCGCAAGTTCTATGCCGATAGTTTCTTCTATCGCACTTCTCTCTTGTGGAACTCTCTTCTGTCTTTTTGCTTTCCAGTCAATATTGATGTTCAAATATTTAAATGCAATGTAAATCGCTAACTATTGTTTTCTTAATTTATATCCTTTTATTGTTCTCTCCCCTTGATATCTTCTTTTTCTCAGATTATTTCATGCACAGTAACGCCCATGCGTCTTAGTGGCTTTATTGCCTTGCCGTCAAAAAAGTACATTATAGGAAGACTTTGACTGTGACTGTACTATCTTTCTTCAAAATAAATGAAGTGAAAAATAAATAAAAAATACTTACACTGTATTTACAGTATGCAAAATGAAGTAATGTATGATGAGACCTATCTGCCAATCTAGTACTGTCATTCTTTTACAGTTGAAATTGTTTTGATATCATTTTGTGATAATTATCTATTATATATTATGAATATTATATGTTGTTATGTATTATCGTTAACATATACCGTCAAAATTGTATCACCACTCCTCACTTAACGACTCAACTTTCTAACGACCCCGAACTTACGACCGGTTATAAAATCACATAAAATAAAATATAAAAATAGCAAAGACCGACCTGTCGGTATTGTACGTAGAATTATAATTGTGATTGTTTTTTCTTTTCTTTTTTTCAAAATGAACCAAATAAAATTTTAGTGTGTTGGCTATTTCTATAATTAATGTATAAGGTTTCTATGAGAATATTTCACCTGAAATAATGGCGGTAAATAAGTGCATTCACAAAATCACGGAGACCGATTGATTTACAATGCAAGGTAACATTTATAAAACGATAAAACAAAAGGAAAGTTAAAAGTTTCTTTTCCTAAAAATAAAATGGAATACACAATGAAAATTGTTAATGAATGCTTTTGGGTGTGACTTTCCTGTGTAGCAGGAAAGTCACACCCAAAATGTATGGGAAGCGTCCACAAATGTTTTTGCTTCAGTGTGAAAAGTTGATGGTACGCACTTTGAAAGGAGGAAAAACAGGAAGAGAAAGTTACTTAAGAGTTCACTTATTTTTATATTCTCAGGGCTGCTGCTGCTATTATGTTTATTAAGGCACTACATTGCCATTTTAATGTATGCATAAACACACACATACAATTTGACTGAGTTTGAAATAAGACATTGGAATAATACATTCCTCTCTAACTCAGTCTAGATGACCCCTTACTCTGGGCTGAACAATGAAATCATAAACTTGGAGACCAAACAAAATTAAAAATAAGAATCAGCTAATAAGATTTTATTGAACTATTTGGAAATTATTCTTAAATAAACATAATTATTTTAAAATCTCTTTTCAGGTTAGAATTTTTCAAATTATTGAATTTCTTGTTCGCGTGGAGTTGTCATCATTTTTTATGTTTTGGGTATATAATATTAGTGTGTATTTGAGTGTGACTTGCTTGTGTAGATGCGTTTTTATGGGAAGCGTCCGCAGCCCTTTTTGCTTCTTCGGTGTGAAAAGTTGATGGCACACACTTTGGAAGGAGTGAAAACAGGAAGAGAGAGTTACTTAAGGGTTCGCCTGTTTCAGTCGAGTTGAAGTAGACTTTAGAAGTTAGACTTTAGAAATTGTTGAGGGGTCCACCCCTTTTTATACAAATGGACTCAACCAGTGTATACTTATACTACTGCCTGTGAAGACCCGGAGAGCAAGACCGAGGAGTGAAGTCCAGATTGACAGAGTAAAGGGTTGTAGGTAACCGGAAGAGTAAGGGTGAGGTAACAGCGTTGTAGTAGTCACAGTGAGCGAGCACGTAGACTCAGTAAGAAGTCATACAGCGATACTTCAATACCAAAGACTGTATATATATATTTTGCTACTAACCCGCATTCCCGGAACTACTAACCTGCTTTACCAGTCTGTATTATTACGTTAATACATTATTTTCCTATATTCGTTCTTGGCGTTTGTTATTTATTGGTACCGGATTTCATCCCGGAATCCACAACAGAAATTATAACCATGGAACATTAGTGTTTGAGCCTTTTATATTATATTCTTACTCTGTCCTGGAAATTGAGTTTTACCTGGATTCTATCCTCTTGGAATTTATATATATATATATATATATATATATATATATATATGATACTAAGGATATTAATGCTTAAATGGTAAATAATATATATATATATATATATATATATATATATATATATATATATATATATATATATACAAATATTTTCATGTTAATTGTTCAGATGAACATTTTGCTATGGTACCTAGATTTTTTAATTTAAGCGCAGTACTAGATTGGTGGTAGATTATTTGTTTATTTATATTTATAATATCGAGATATTTAATATATATATATATGTGTGTGTGTATATGTATGTGTGTGTGTGTGTGTATGTGTGTGTGTGTGTGTGTGTGTGTGGTTATTTTCTTAAAACATACAAACAAACAAAAAAATGTTCGTACAGGTCAGCTAACGCGCATGCTCCATTATCACGCTTATTGCAACTCAGCAAATTCCATTAGAGCGTATGAAAAGATTTCCCTATTTCACTATTAAGGCTTTCTTTTCTCTTTGTTGCTAAATTCTTTCCATTAGAGTTCGTATGTTTGTATCATTCATGATACAGAATAGTAACAATGCCAGCCAAATAAAAAGCAGTCACATGAGCTGGTTTTAGCAATAAATCAATTCAAACCATACAAATGCGTAGGTCTACTCAAGAAGCATTGTCATTCATTGGCCAACAGCGGTTTTTTTTTTCGTTTGTTTTATTTGATAAACTCAAAGTTGATTTCGCAATACAAAGATTAGATCTTGTTCAACAAAAATAATACAGGGTTGTTCAAACTAATAAAGTTCAAACTAATAAAGTATGTTTTTTTTTAATTTAGAATATGTATAAAATTATCCAAAACGTCTAAACATTTTTTTAACCCTTTGGCTCACCAAATATTCATGTTGGTATTCTGATTTAAATCTATTACAAGGTAACTCATCTTATTTGGCAACTAGAATGTGCTGGTATATAAATTGAACTGAATTGTATTTTAATGAATATTGCCCTGAAGAAGGTTTATTAAACCGAAACGTCAGACGTCGACATTTCATTCATTTTAAACAACATAATTGCATTTAAGGATTTTTGTTTGTTTTTTCCAAATTTTTCTTCATTCTGTCGGATCTATATCCATTTACATTTGCTTACATATATATATATATATATATATATATATATATATATATATATATATATATATATATATATATGCAGCATATCTTCATTCAAGCATGTTTGGTTGAATAATCTGGACATATGTCTATTTATTTTATACTAATCCTCTCCAATTCCTTGATAAACTTGTCGGGTTACTTCCTCCTAATCCTTGAAACTGCTACTAGGGGACGCTCTCCACATACTACATATACTCTGCGAAATTTTGTTTTGCTTTTTTTCTTCTTACTTTTCAGCTGATACGACAAGATGTAAATCTCTCGTGGCGACTGCGTCTTCACTTTGTGGGTAACGCCATGAACATTACACACACACACGCACGCACCAACACACACACACACGTACGTCTGAACATTCACTCACACATACTTTGAAACACAAAGTCTCCACATTAATTTGTTAAACACACAGTGTTGTCTTTGTCAGTTGTAGCCCTTATTGTTTGTTAATACACATTTGGTTTGTACATATTTTTGGGCACGTGAGCGAGTGTTTAGAACGTTCGCATTCTGATGGTGGTATTTATTTGGAGTGGTGTAGAAAGTGCCTGAAAACCATACCACGGGTTGTCCCAAGTCTTGTGAGTGAAATTAGGTAGACGTAACCCTTGGGGGCCGACGATAGCTGTGCTAGCACGAAGTCACAAGTCATCGTGTTCGAGGGTTTCAGTGCGCTGGGCTTGTTCAAATCGTTGATCACACTAGATCACACGCTCTTTCCCAGAAACTATAACTAAGATCTGCTCAGCATAGTTGAAGTATAAACCCCAGTAGTTTGGCTCTGTGGGTGTTGAACAAACACAAATGCGCCTGAGCAAGCGTCTGCAGTAGGGATTGGCTAGCCGCCTTAGTACCCTCGAATACGAGTGGCCAGTTATACATATATATACCGGTCTTTGTTGTTTTCTTCACATTTCCTTTTACATTTTTTGGTGGTCTACTCATGAGTACAACCGGCCCGCTATAAACTTCTTAAATTCATTAAGGAAGTCGTCATAATTTTGGTTATTACTTATATTTTACCAACTACTTTCAATCTCATCCAAGATCATCTTCAATGGTGAACTACTAAGAAATAAAATAATGTAATTGATAGTTGTGATTTATTTTGTAATTGCGCATGAAACGCGCTCTGTTATAACTATAAACACATTTGAACGCGCCCTGATAATTAATTTAAAAATTAATTGATAAAGTTATTATGTCTTTTTAATGTTTTATCCAAGGGGCAAATTTAATTTATATAATTGTAATTCATTTTTATGTTTTTATATCACAATTTAAATATTTTGAAAACATTGCATAATAGTTTTAAAATGTCTATAATAAGACATTTTATAACATTGTTGCTATACTTATAATTAACCTTATTTAATGTTAATAATGATTTTTTTTATATATAGTGGACCTCAGGAATTTGAAGTTTTTGTTTTTTTTATTTTCTTGGTGGAGTATACTTGTATTGTCAATTAATATTTCTCTAACTTTATATTTATAAATTTATAAGCATTTACTAAATTATTAAACTACAGTAGAATCCCTCATATCTGGAATCCCTCATATTCGGAATGCCTCATATCCAGATTGTTTCATATCCGGAATCCCGCATATCCGGACATGGTTTTGATGTGTATATTTGAAGTATTTGGGTGATATGTAACTGATTTGAAAATTCTGTTTTCAGGAAATTTACTTTGGATAATTGCTTATGCTTATTTCACTCTAATGGCTTCCATTGGGGCAAAAGATGGTGAGTATAATTGGAAAGGGTGACAAGATAGCGACGAGATGCAAGATTGTGATGAAACCTGGATGTTAAAATTAAGTAAATTTCTTAGAAAGTTATTCCTAATATCGCTTCACAACGGAACGGAACTCTGGATTTTAAGTTTAATTTTTATAATTAAGTTTACAACTTTAGTTTCAGTTTTGAAACAGAAATTTCTGTGTCGCGATGGAATTATATTTTTAAAAAGAAAATAATTATAATACATACATGGGACAGCAGATCAGGATTCAAACATATATCGTTAAATATAACAGAAAAAGAATGTCTATTATGTTTGATCATGGGCCGTTGTAAGCTTCGTACAGTTGCTTTGATTTCGGGAGAAAATAAGGACAAAAACTGTCCAACATTTGGATATGTTTTTATTATGCTGTTCCTCGATCAAAGCTTTCGGTTCACATGAGTCATCTTCGGAGTGGTTCTAAGGAAATTATCCCACGACCGTTCTCGCCGCATAACAAACTTCTATGTCAACATAACAGAATATCCTCTTTGATGGTGAATATCTTTGTTTAAATGTCCATAATTAAAACATAATAGACATTCGTTTCCTGTTATATTTAACAATATATGTTTGAATTTATATATATATATATATATATATATATATATATATATATATATATATATATATATATAGATCTATCTATCTGTTTCAGTCTTTTCGTGCATATATAAATGTGTGTGCCTTTTCTGTGTATGCGCACGTCAATTCAACTTCAAAGGTATGCGTCTTTATATGCTAGAATTCACACAATAGAAACATCGAGAGCCACTCAAGGTAGAAGGATACTGTTAAAATGATAATGATGAATAAAGTGTGTGATATAAATGAAAAAAAATGGTAGGATTGATTTGGTTTTTTACATCTTATCAACCTTTTTTTTTTGTAACTTAAAGCCAGAAAATATTTTTAGTTTGCAAGAATTTTTAAGACGTTTATGATCCACTAACAAAAGTCCTACTAATTAACCCATAGCTGGGGGAAGAAGAGGCTATTTGCGTGGAAGTGAATATAACGAACCCGACTGGAATTGGAACTCGGATCTCTGACTTCCCATTCCTAGCCGTTATATATCGCACCACCCTCGCATCCAACCTTACAGAAACTGATATTCCCAAACGGTCACCCATCTATGTACTGACTAGGCTTGAGGTTGCTCAACTTCGATAAACGGTGTTTTAACGTAAGCGTTGATGGTAAGAAGCGAATAATATAAGGATAATGAGAATAGATGATAACTGACCATTGATCAAAATTTAATGTTCAGGGAAGCACCCTCGTGGGAGTCTGCTTAACAGGATGGTATATCTGTGTGGAGGAGGGTTATCTGAGTGGTACTTCCTTCTTACATTTGGATGACCATGGTGTGTCCTAACTGTAAAGGGTTGAAATGTTGGAACTAAAGAATGGAGCGCTCATCTGAAAAAACTGCCATAGGGATCAAGGATAGAATAGCAACAGCCTTTCAACTTCGCGTCTGTCAGAAATAGATGCTAGCGTTGGTGTGGGAATCCGTCCATGAGAAAGAACTTCTCCAGGCGTATATATTGATGTCCGCGTGTACATCTATCTATCTATCTTTAGATTCATTTAGCCATCTACTTGTTTCTTAATATATATATATATATATGTGTGTGTGTGTGTGTGTGTACATTTATCCAACTACTGTTTCTTAATATCTAGCTAGCTAGCTAGCTCAGTCTATTCATATCTATCTATCTATCTATCTATCTATCTATCTATCTATCTATCTATGTTAATATCTATATAGCTATCTATCTATTTCTGCCTCTTAATATCTATCTATCCATCTATCTCAGTCTTCATTTCTATCTATCTATCTATCTATCTATCTATCTATCTATCTATCTCTGCCTCTTAATATCTATATAGCTGTCTATTTCTATCTCTTAATATTTATATATCCCAGTCTTTTCATATCTATCTATCTATCTATATATCTATCTATCTGTGATGACCAGTCCATAGTTGACGCCTTCTCAGCTAATCATATATTCTATTTGTCTGCCTGGCAGGTCTAAAGTTACAACCAGAGAAAGCATTCCATCTTTTATTTCTGCTTCATGCAATGTCATCACAAGGCCTAAGCCAACAATGGCGTTTCACACGTGACATCTATATATAAGCACATGAATCAAGTGAATGTTATAAAAGTCAAAGGTCAGAAGATAAATGTTTCTCTGATAAACAATAGTTTTGTTCCCGTTACCTAATTTTTTTGTGCAATTGTTCGAGAAAACCAGAAACAATTTGGAAGGCCAATCAAAGAGAAAGGAAATAATGAAGCACTTTTAGAAGTACTCACATATATAGCGCGCAACATGTACGAGGAAACACAATGTAGTCGGAGGAGGCCCGGTGGAGTAATGCAGCTGGGATTGATATTTATCTTAAATGAAAATATTATATAGTCTTTGGGGTCGTGGAATTGCTGTAGGTAGCGTAATAGGAATTTGTTTCTGTGTCTGCCTTTGTAAATAAGATCTAATCTTTTTTGTAGGAGTTTTTATTGTTATAGAAAGGTGTTTACTGTTAGTTTCTCCTTAATCGAAGGATTCATACCTTTTCCAAAGTTGTTTCAGTACTAATTTCATAATTGTTGTGACGAGTACAATGAAATAGAAAAGTCGTTTATTAATTGTAAGACTAATAGACTATGGCACACCCAATCCATTTTCGTCTAAGTAAATTATATCTACTTTTAATTAAAACGTTCTTTTCCAATTTAAAATCCGGACTATATATATATATATATATATATATATATATATATATATATATATATATATATATATATATATAAAATCATTTATTCAAAAATTCTAACATAAAAATGTTATAAAATCACTACAAAATAGCCATTTCGTTTCAACACTTCTGGTGTGTTATCAAGTAATGGTGTTTAAGAATAGTATACACTAATGTATGCTTGGTTTATATATATATATATATATATATATATATTAAGAAATGGACAAGGTCCGACAATTTATTTATTAAAGACATATTTTTATGTTTAACGTTGTTATTTTATAGATACAAGTATTTAAGCAAATGCTCTGTTTATGATAAACAGTATTAAATAACATTTACCGGCCTGAATGTCCGAGAAATTTTCATAGAAAATTTTCGTTCTTTGACAGGATTTTATAGATACAAGTATTTAAGCAAATGCTCTGTTTATGAAAATTTCTCGGACATTCAGGCCGGTAAATGTTATTTAATACTGTTTATCATAAATAACAACGTTAAACATAAAAATATGTCTTTAATAAATAAATTGTCGGACCTTGTCCATTTCTTAATATATGACGTCATTTGTTTACATTCGATACGCCAGAGCAGTTATGAATGTACGAGATTCATGGAAAGTTGGAGTTTATAAGCAGTAAATTCGACCTTGTCTACCGATTGGTTCTTTGTAGCTCAAGCGGTAAAGGCACGTCAGCGTATATGACGGTTCCGTATAGGATGCAGGTTCGAATCCTGTCAAAGAACGAAAATTTTCTATGAAAATTTCTCGGACATTCAGGCTGGTAAATGTTATTTAATACTGTTTATCATAAACAGAGCATTTGCTTAAATACTTGTATCTATAAAATAACAACGTTAAACATAAAAATATGTCTTTAATAAATATATATATATATATTACTCGGTATGGTTTGTATCCTTAATAATTTAACTTCTCTTTAAACTTTTAAATCGATAATATTTTTATCGTTGAACTATTTTTATTCCTTAATAATATAAAAAGAAAATTAATATATTCTTTCTTAATATAAACTATCTAAATATTGTTAATCTTCTTACATATCTTATTTATAAGCATAATTTGGTATTTTTTAGCGGGAACAATTGTTTTCTATAATTAATAATTTAATCCTGAAAAGAAAACAATTATACGAACACAAGGAAAATTAAATAAAAGACATTAATTGCAGTACCTTGCCAATCGTCTTTAATGAAACTTATATAAAAGAGGGATTGCTGCCCAACTACACAATTATATATACAGCAGACTGCCGTTTGTTTCTGTAGTAGACTGGTTGCCAACCAAGGTTATAAGTTCCAATCTAACCATAGCTGGGAATGAAGAGATGGATTCATACCTTTCGCAAGATTCTTGTTTCTTAAAGTAACGATCGATTAGAGTTTTGTGGAATAAACTCCCACGTAGATGCTTCCCTGACCATTTCAATCTTGACCTTTTGCTCGTAAGTGAATGTAACTCACCTGACTGAAATCCAAATTCGGCTCTCCGATTTCCAAGCCGTTATCCGTTATGTCACACCGCACATACAAAGACACGAACTTTATTAGAATGGAGTGGTCAATGTATTTTTTTTAAATACAGAGCAATAAATTCGGAATATAGATGGAGTTTACTTCATCGTTACTCATCTCACACTGGCGGTAGAAAAAAAAGAGCAAAATACAGAATATTATACTATTTTTATTATTTTTTTTATTTTTTAAGGAAATGGTTGCTATTTTTAAATAGTTTACTGCACAATTGACACATTAACAGAGAGTTCAAAAGCACAATGAAGCATCGCATGCAGTCCACTATATTACGAGCAATCGTTTGTGTTCACTAGATGATTGTTCGAATCTGCCAATAATTGAAGAGCATTTTTGATATTTTACAAGTACAATCAATGGCGGACTGGTTTAAAAATATTGGTTGTCAGGAGACAAAGGGGGCCAACTCACAACTACAATGCTATCATTTAATTTTCAGAATGAATAAATAAAATTTGTTCAAAAAATACATATGTGAAGAAAGGGTACAATTAAAAAAATTTGTAGAAAAAAAGTATTTATTAGTAACTACAATATAATGTACTGTACATATTATTGGCAGTAAATACAAAATGTTGTAATTGAAGCTTTTATTTATTTTTTTCTAATTTTAAGTAATTGGTTGATATTTTTAAATAGTTCATTGCATAATTTGCACATTAACAGATAGTTCAAAGGCACACTAGTGCATTGCATGCATTCCACTATAATAAGAACAATTGTTTGTGTTCACAAGATGGTTGTTCGAATCTGCCAATAATTGATTCTGTATCAAATTCATCTAACAATTATTTTTAAATGGGTAGCAACATGTATGATTCCAAAATTCCTCTCAGATGGCGAATTTCTTAACCTTGTCTTTATGATCTTTCGCTTTGAAAATGTCCTCTCACATTGGACTTAAGAGTAACTGATTGTGTGCAGATGACTTTATAAAGTTCTTATTCCTTTTAATTACTAAAACAGTTGTCTGTGTTTGTTTCTTTATTGAATTTTTATTTGATATAGGCAGGGCTGGATTTAGAACTCAAAATGTTTTAAAAAATGATGAATAGAATTTTAATGAAACCCAAACATATAGAAGTGGATTTGTACATTTTTTTTAAAATAATTTCTCTCCAAGCAAGGTATTGAAGCCCCTAAGACACAAGGGTTACTGAGTGCGAAAGAATAAGAAAAAAAAAAGAAACATTATTAAGGAAAGATAACAATAAAAGAAGAGGAATCAAGAAGATAGTAGATAATGATTGACATTGTATTTAAATGGGAGTAGATACCAAATGTAGATTCAGTATGTTATAATTGAAGTTTTTATTTTATTTATTTAGTTTTTTATTTAGTTTTTTCTAATTTTAAGTAATTGGTTGCTATTTTTAAATAGTTTACAGCACAATTTATACATTAACAGAGAGTTCAAAAGCACAATGAAGCATTGCATGCAGCCCACTATATTAAGAGCAATCGTTTGTGTTCACAAGATGATTGTTCTAATCTGCCAATAATTGCTTCTGTATCCAATTCATCTAACAATTATTTTTAAATGGGTAGCAACATGTATGATTCCAAAATTCCTCTCAGATGACGAATTTCTTAACCTTGTCTTTATGATCTTTAGCTTTGAAAATGTTTTCTTACATTGAACAGGAGTAGCTTATAGAGTAAAGATTACTTTACGTCCCGAACCTCGCTAATAGCTTGGTAGTGAAATTTAAGATTTCTCGGTTTTCTTTTTAATTGATTTTGATAAAACTTTTCTCAGCTGGTTTGCACAATATGGCAACGCCATTGTTAGGTTTTCATTATTTTTTGTAACGTCTTTAATTTTGTTCAGAATCTATAGTTTCTGGGTGAACCACGCTAATAGCTTTTATAACTAGACACTTTTTGGAGACAATGAAGGATGATGGTACATATTAAGTATACCTTGAGTAGATATTTAACAGAAAATCATATTAATATTACAAAATTTATTCACATAATTATTTGACCACATGAGCACCATTTTGACGGATAACTTCAAAAGTCTATTAGTCATAGAATCTGACAGATTTTTATTGTATCAGGTTTGAACTGTCTCTGCTGCAGCTTTGATTGTCGCCCATAAGATATCTTTCGACGTAAATTGGATTCCATTTCCATAAAGATCTTCTTTAATGATGGACCAAAGATGTTGAGATCAGGAGAGGCAGGTGGCAACATCACCAACCTTTCACATTGTATGCCTTAAAAACCTAGGAAATATGTTGTGGTAGGATCCACCTAATTTGCATAGTGGAGTACCGACCATATAAATATGGTTGGTACCGGGAAGAGAGATTCAACCAGAGACTCTGCCCGACTGCGACTCAATCAACACATTCTCCAGGAACGGTCTTATCAGGAATATACCAAAGACTATATGTAAATATTGTGTACACTTTCTTGTTTCAATACATTTTGTTCTAAGTACATTTTGTGTTGCATTATTATTCCATGCATTAGTCAAGTTTCAACAGAATACTTTGGTGACTCTGGCAGAGTGGGAGAGAGTGTTGTCATGCAGGAATACTAGAGTCTTTAGAAATGAAGGTGGTATATCATTCCATGCATCTAAGACCTCTTTTAGGTGATTGCAGTAGGCGGCTGCGTTCACTTTAAAGACTTCAGGCACCATGACTGGACCAATATGTCTGTATCCACTGATATCAGCCCACTACATGACTCCTCCACCCAGATGTTGTCGTCGTAAACGTTGGTGACGCTCATCTAAGAAATAGACCCAACCATTTGCCCAATCGTCATGTCCGTCAAGAGTTTTCCTGGTCTCGTCAGTGAACAGAATACAGCTAATGTTCAACGTCATGCACTTCCGAGCCTATTGAAGTTTCAAATTTCTGGGACGGGGCTTTAAAGGAGAACGTTTCCAAGGATCTCGCACGGGAGCCATGGTTCCGAGGGTGCAGTGGTTAAAATGGCTTTACTTGTTTGTTCTGGTTTCCGACGGGACTTTCGGATAATATTCCTTAAATCCGTAGCTGTCACTGTCTTCGAGGTTCCACAATCGGATCGTTTCTTCATTTAAGAAAGATCCCTCAGGAATCGTCTGTGTCATCATGACAATCTAACTTTTCCACAATGAAATGATGAGAGATACCTTTAGCACTTTCCTTGATGATGACAGACATTTCTTCATCGTCTTTCCCACGTCCTATTGTTCTTAAAGAGGAGAGGCGTTATTAGTGTGTTTCACCAAAAAACTGTCGAATCTGAAATTAAAAAAAAAAAAAAAAAATAATGGACGTTTCACAGAATAATAAAAACCTAACAATGGTGTTGCCATATTGTTCAGCCCAGCTGGAAAAAAAAAGTTTTATCAAGATCAGTTCAAAGAAAACCAAGAAATCTTTCTACCAAGATACTAGCGAGATTAAGGGTGACAATTTTTTTATTCTTTTTTATTACTCTGTCTTTGTTTCTTTATAGATTTTTATTTGATATAGGGGACCCAACTCCATTAGGATCCTACTTGCCATCGATCAAGATATCCTAGCCAAAACATCACTGGCAGAACATTTTTTTATCCCGTGACCCTTAGAGTCGTAGGGGAACCACGTGTACTGCAGCCGCAGTAGAAGTGATGTTTTGGGACATAAATGGCCTGAAGGAGTCCAACCATCTCCAGGCCGGTTTTGAATTCAGAGTTTTTCCTTCTCCTAAATCGGTTGCCACCCAAGATTATTGTTGAAACTTGACTAATGCATGGAATAATAATGCAACACAAAATGTACTTAGAACAAAATGTATTGAAACAAGAAAGTGTACACAATATTTACATATAGTCTTTAGTATATTCCTGGTAAGACCGTTCCTGGAGAATGTGTTGACTGAGTCGCAGTCGGGCAGAGTCTCTTGTTGAATCTCTCTTCCCGGTACCAACCATATTTATATGGTCGGTACTCCACTATGCAAATTAGGTGGATCCTACCACAACAATTATAGAACCCAGTCTGCCGTGCAATCTACCTACAGCTATAGGCAGAGCATTATATATGTATATATATGAGATTCGAACTCATTATAGTTGTAATTGTATACAAGGCCGTGGTGAGGCAATCAGCTTTGTCGGGTATAAGGTCAGCATATGGAGCACTGGACACTACAGTTGTAATTCGAGACACGATTACTACTGCTCTACCACAAGTCGCTTATCTTAGTCGAGTAATCATGTACAAATATGCACACACACAACAACATCCATGTTGAAACACGGAGAGGCGAGATAGTTATTCAAGTACAGGACAGGTTTCTCGTCTCCATGGTAACATGTGTGCAGGTGTCCACAGGCGCCGATTGCAATCAATCGTCTTTTTATTTCTATTTGTTTTTCTTTTTTAAATGACCATTTTTTTCTTTATTTTGACGTAATTTTAACTACAAACCTACCAAGTGATTTTATGATTAGACTGTCTATCACCCGGCAGATAATTTTTATGGGTATTTAGTAAAGTAAACATAGCATAGTCTGACACAAGGCCAATATCAGGTCATAGAGGGCATAGCGCACTCTGAAGAACAGCAAGCAAAATTAAAATTGAATCGTATAATATTAATATATTATTAAAGCGTATTAATAATGGTAATAGTAATGGTAAAATTAATGATAATGGTAAGATTAATGTTAATGACAAAATTAATGGTAATGGCAATATTAATGGTAATGGTAAATGTAATGTTAAACTTAATAGCAATGTTAAGATTAATGGTAATGGTAAAATTAATGGCAATGGTAATGTTTAAATTAATGTTAATTGTAAGTATATCCGTTTCCCTAGCGGAAACCTTCAGCATTTATTGACTGAACAGTCAGCGAGACTGTCGGTTGAAATTTATAAAATCTTTCTCTTAAAACTCTTTTTGAGTAAATTAGACCTTTCAAGTGTCATAGCTCTTTCTAATGCTGACGGATGTTTCCTTCCTAACCTTTGGTTTAAGGTAGTGATGAAAGTCAACATATTGATTATATCATTATTTTTTCTTCTAGTTATACATGCTATCCATTTTAGTTGTTGTTGCTGTTGGAAGTCTTCAAGTAATATGGGTTTTGTTTCCTGGCAAAGATCTTTATGATTTTGTAGCGTCTGTCTATAGGATCTGATCATAGTTCTTTAAAAACCTAGAATTAATGGTAATAGTAAATTAACTGTTTCCTTATAAGAAAACAATCAGCATTCACTGACCTACAATTTAGCGCTACTGTAAGTTGAATTTCATGAAATCTTTTTCTTAAAACAGTTTTTTTTTTCAGATTATAACTTCTTTTTGTACTTCTTCTATGTACTGTGCCATTCAGGACGTGGTGATCATGGCTCTCCACAATTTCCCAGTCCTTTGTGGTTCTTATAACGGTTGCCTTTTTCTTATCTCTTCTAAACCCCGTTCTCCCATCCATTTACTCAAGCTTATGTTGTGTGTTGCTTTCCTCTTTATTTACCTTCAATCTATCCTTGTGAGTATCAAATTTTTAAAGCCATCTTTCCTTGTTATGTATCCTAGAGATTTCAACTGCCTCTTCCTGATGTTAAGTATGGGCCCTTTTTGTTGCCATTGTCTCAAGAACTTCATCGTTGCTCACATGTTCAGTCCATGGTATTCTATGCGTCTTTGTGTAGAACCACATTTCTGTTGCTTCAAGTCTCATCTTCATCTGTGAGGAAATTGTCCAGCATTCACTGTCATATAGAAGGAATGATACTACATAACGGTTCAGTATTCTTTTCTTTTTTCTATTCCTTCAAGCCACTTCTTCATCTGTGAGGAGATTGTCCAGCATTCACTGTCATATAGAAGGAATGATACTACATAACAGTTCAATATTCTTTTCTTTGTTTCTGTTGCTTCAAGTCACTTCTTCATCTGAGAGGAGATTGTCCAGCATTCATTTCCATATAGAAGGAATGATACTACATAACAGTTCAGTATTCTTTTTTTATTTCTGTTGCTTCAAGTCTCTTCTTTATCTGTGAGGAGATTGTCCAGCATTCACTGCCATATAGGAGGAATGATACTACATAACAGTTCAGTATTTTTTCTTTGTTTCTGTTGCTTCAAGTTTCTTCTTCATCCGTGAGGAGATTGTCCAGTATCCACTGCCATATAGGAGGAATAATACTACATCATAGTTCAGTATTCTTTTTATTTATATTTTTCTGTTTCTTAATACTTTGTTCAGCTGTTGGAAGAGATTAGTATGAATAAAAGACCCCACCGATAACAAAATGGATGATCGGCTTTCTGTTGTTATTAAGTAATAGATAAATCCTATAAAATTACTACATATCTCTGTAATAATTGGGAAATATATTTAAAAACGCATACGTGAAAACCTCATTATAGTAAGGTTTGGTTTGGTTTTGATTTATTTTCTTTTACAGCATATCAACCTCAATGGATTATTTAATGCCGACCATTTTTTTTTATTGATGGTAATATTTTGTTTTGTCAAAAATCTGTTTCTGGTAATATTTTTCCTTCAAAATTGTATTGCTGGTAATAATTTTTTTTCAGAAAAATATTGCTGGTAATAGTTAACTATTTGCCCATATCCGGGACTCTAACAGCTCCTACCACCCCGGGCCAGGGTGGACCTGGGAACACCAGCAATTAAGAGGTGGTTCCATGCTCCTCAAAACCTGATCAGAGGCCTTGCTGCTGGATGTAGTCTATCGTCTTACCCAGGACACGGATGTACTTTAACGTTTTACCCAGGATGTCATTATCGTAAGGAATTAACAAATTAGGTTGTTATTTTATTTACGGTGTGAATAAATTTGATAATGCTCTGACTCTTCGGGACGTACGTGATCATGATCTCCCCAGATGTTTCTTTCTTATCTGCAAATTGCTATAACTTCTAGGGGAAGATAGGATAATGCTTTGCTTTGCTTTGTCCACAATTTGAAATTCACGTTTTGTCCGTTGTACACTCAGGCTTTTTCAGTTGATATTTATTGTAATTTCCAACCGAACCCTTTATTTAGTTCAAGGGAGTAGATTGTTCTAGTTCCACGTGCCATGCCTTTGAATATCTTAGTTTTAGTTCATTCGCCGTGATCAGTTTTTGTTGTCTCCATTTACAAGTTTTAGTTCCTTCCGCTGAGGCCAGAGATTGGACTCACAAATTTTTGGGTCAAGTCACTTTTAGGATCAATCAACGCTTTTATGAATGAAATTATTTTATTATAGACGAGAATTGTAAATTTTGAAATATTAGCTCTTAGATGGCAGATATTATTTTCGATGGAAGGTTTAGACGAGGAATTGTTATTATTATTGTTTTTATTTTCTTTGATTTCTGGCGTTTACACATTTCTTTCCTGGTCCCGCTCAGGGACCTAAGGTTAGAAATGTCATCATGACACTTTCCACTGACAAAAAAAAAAAAATTACATAGATAAAGCCCTTCGTAAAGTGTGGGCTGTACTTGTCAGAACAATTTTTGTATCTCCTTGAGGCATGGACTTCCAGGAATCCCTTCAGTTAGTCTACTTCAATCTTTTCCAACCAGTCCTAGGGCTCCAACTACAACAGGGATTGTTGATGTTCCCATATGCCACATCATTATTATTATTATTATTATTATTATTATTATTATTATTATATGCGTTTCTATTCGGATCACCCTGTTCATCTCTTTTGTTATGTTTCAGCTGTTCTACTCTCTGACCTTCTGCAGGTGTCTGTCTTAATTTATGCTATGATATTCAGACCAACCTGGATTGTTCTAATTTCACTTTCTATATCTTGCGCACATTTTATATTCTTATTCAGCTTTATGTCATGTGCCCTCTGGGGCAGGTTTATTCAAAAAGATTATTCAAGTTTGTTCGCCTATCTTTCTCCCCCTTACCCTTTTCAGTACTACCAGACCCGGGAATTGAACCCACAACTGCTAGGAAAACTGATATGTTTTAACCAATCGCCTTTCTCAACAGCTGCCAGAATTGTATAATGTATGCTATACAGAGGAACCTCCATTCTCGAACGTCTCGCATATCGAACAAATCGGTTTTCGAACAGAAAATGCCTCGGTTTTCGAACAAAATTTCGGATCTCGAACAACATTGCCGAACCGAGTTAAGCCTAACGGAATCATTTCTAAGTCAACCGCCATGTTGTATATATTCGTGTGTTGTGTTGTACCTTTTGTTTTTCAATTTTATTGTACTGTGACTCTTTTTCTCTACATTGATTCCTATTGGAAAAATAATTTCGGTTTAGGAAAAGGTTTACAGGAACAAATTAAATTCGTAAACCGAGGTTCCGCTATATATAGTTTTGAATTTAAAGTTATTTTCTCTATGACTGGTTGCCACCCTATGATATAGGACCCAGTATGTCCTGATATTTACCCATAGTGGGGAGAAGAAGAGGATTCATATCTTTCCCAAAGGCATTAGCACGTAAGTGAATGTAATGGATCCGACTGGAATTTGAACTCGGCTTTCCGATTCCTTAATCCAAGCCGCTATCCATTACTCCACCGTGACTCCATATTTTCATTATTTATTTTTAAACCTGATAAAATTAATAGAAAAAAAGCGGAAGAGACTGACAGAGAGAGAAATGAACTATAAAACGACACTGAGTGGACTGGAAGATAATTCCCTAAGAGACCCAGATATTGACACACTACCGTAACAAAAGGAGGGACCTGGTCAGGTGTTCAAATGCGCAGTGACCCTACAACCACACCCGGTCATACGATTAATGATGATGATAAATAGTATATAAGAAACAAGTCTTTTGTTCTTTATTAGATCTATATGCATACTGTCACATAAATAACTGAAGCATTTTCATCGAAAATTATTTTATGATTGGAATGCTTTGCAAATTACTAAGTTGACCACAAAGTCTTGACTCACTTAGGAAGCGGAAAGAAAACAACATATGTTGAACTCAGTCTGTTGAAATTTCCAAAGTGTTCCTTATTTTGAGTTTATTCCATACGGTCGCGCCATTAACGCTAAACTGCATTAACAGCAGCTGGACCGCGTGTACGACAAATTAAATAAGGAGTATCCAGCTTTAGTCAATCGAGGTCGGGATTTGTTTCAGCAAGACAATGCTAGGCCACACGCTACCAGGTTGACTAAGGAGAAGTTCAAACAGATGAACGTTGTTCAGATTCTTCCACATTTATAACACCAACAAAATACAATACTCGCCAGCGGCGTGAAGTAGGTAAACCACTGCTAGTGTTGGACTACTTAAACAGCATATTCCCTCCACTACAATAGTGTCCAACGTATTTATGAGGATTGGGACATACCTATTAGTGTTCAGAGGTATAGTATATAACAATGTAAAAAGTTGATAAGCCGTAAAAAATACAAATCACTCAATGATATATGCAATGCAAATTGATTTACTATAGTTCTTCTTTCCTTCCTCCTTGAGGAGTCATCAGGACGCTTTTCGATTCATGACTGAAAAGAATCTCTTCAGGCTGCTTTACAAAAGTAATTAATTGTAAATAATTTTACTGTTAAAATATAATTTATATTGGGAATTATTTTACTGTAGAACTTCACTGCAGATATGTATTAATAATTATTTTACCAGACGAATCCATTGCATATTATGTAGCTTTAAAATATATTATTGTTTATTTTACTATAAAAATAAACTGATAAGGATTTTACTCTAGAAATCCAATGCAAATAAAATTCCAATAAAACGTATTTAAAATCATTTCTATATAAACGCACTACAAAATATTTTATGATATAAATGCACTACAAATACAGGGTGACCCCCAAAAACGGGAATTTTTGAAGTGCGTATTGCCAGACATGAGCAAGTGGCAACACTGCGAGACAGTGACCTTGAGCAAGTAATCATTTCGCCATTTATAATTCAAGATGAAATTCACACTATCCCAGCTGAGATGTTGCAGCAGTCAATGAGGAATCTCAACAGCAGATTTCAGGAATGCATTCGTATAGGAGGACGCTATCAACAGGACGTAAGCTTTAAAAAATGAAAATTGCATCATTGTTTCTTAAATGGCATGTTTTAAAGTTTCAATTACTATGAATAAAATATTTTTCTTCTGTCACTCTTGGTTTTATTGGATTGTTAAATAGTTCCCATTTTTCTGGGTCACCCTATATATTGGTTCGTTTTTTATGTGTTATCATCCCTCTGCAGGTTATTTGTAGCCGGAAAATATTTTTACATTATTCATTTTTTTTTAGATAATAATGGTTTGTGATATAAGACTTACTAATAAGCCCATAACTAGAGAAGAGGTAGATTAATATATTCTCTTAGAGTATTTGTACATAAATGAATATAATGAATACAACGGGAATTAGAACACGGCTCTCCGATTACAAACTAGCAGCATGGCCCGGCGTTGCCCGTTCAAAAATCGTACGACTCATACAGCAATCGCTATCACTTGACTTAAAATATGTTTGCCTTTCCTTGCCTTTAAAGGAGTGCCCTTTGCCGTGCTGATGTTGCTACATGCCTTACTTCTTGCCTATCTCCCACTGTGAATTTTTTCTAAGCTCTATACTAAACATTAAATTTGTTATGAAAAAAGAACAAAACAAAATGAACTAAAAACGATCAGCTTTAAAAAAGGACTCGTAACTGGAAAAACCGAATGAAAAAAGAATGTTAAAAACAAATACTTTTTCACACCCAACCCAGTTCTGCTGAATCAGAATCAACGTTGAGTTTAAGCAAGCGAATGAGCCAATTGGAGTAAAGTGCCATGCAGATTTAAATTTTTCCCACTTTTGGCGAATGCAACTATCGATTTTTTTTTGCATGCTAGCTAACATTCGTGTCAGTCAGCTGTTGGCTCTCACGGTGGCCAATAGAATCTTCCTGCCTATTCGTGACAGCCAGCTATTGGCTCTCACTCTGGCCAGTAGAAAATGACCGCAAACTACATGAAAACTGCCGTAGAAGCATGATTATTTCCACTATCAATAGGAGTTGGGAAATGCAAAGTCAGTCTTGGCCTTCCAGCTAACTTGGAGCATGTGCATGTAAATTTTGGTGCAAATCCGTCGAAAATTGCGACCGTGCATTCGTTACACACTCACATCCTGCCTTTTATAGATAGAGGTTCTGAGCCGTTATCCATTACACCACTCGCACATCCAAGCTTACAGTATCTGGTTATCCCAAGAGGTTACTAATCTAAGTACTGATCTGGCTCGAAATGACTATAGTGAATTTCCAAGCGTAGCTTAGAAGTGGCACGCCGAAATTAAGAAGGGCTCAGTGAGGATCAAACTCACTACCGTCGAAATTGTTCTAGCGAGACTAGCTTGTTAACCATTACACTGCCTTGAGGTGCCCCTCGAAATTACTATAGAGAACGTTTTCTAATATATTACGATAGTAAAAACTGTAAATAATTTTACTATATAAATGAACTGTTAATTACTTTTACTCTCAATTTTTTTTAACATAGAAATAAATTGCAAACTAGTTTAATATATAAAGGGATTGCCAAAAATTTTACTCTAGAAATTATTTTACATTGAAAAATGATCCAGACAGAAATGTTTATGCAAGTATTAATATGGCAGATAAGATTCATAAAAACTTTAACTCACCCGTATATATCGTGACCAAGCAACTCGGGAAAGGATATAAAGATTTCTGTAATGGACTTACAAATCTTGTAGGCGTCCACCTGCCATTATTTCTAATTGAAGTAACATAAAACTCGTTTATATCAACAAACTAAGTCAAGAAACAGCATGTTTATCAGATTAACTACGTAAAACCGTATGTGTGTGAGAGAATGTTGAGAAAGAGAAAGAGAAAAAAATCAATATGTAGATAGATAGATAGATAGATAGATAGATAGATAGATTAGAGTGTGCAGCTTATATTTCATATCATAAAGAAGCAATTTCTACAAAGAATTAAATAGCAATGTTAATGTGATTAATGGCGAAATCACTTCGCTAACAGAACTTAATGCGATATTAACTTACTATCAATTCCTTGAATAATAAGATACTTATATTCGAGTTGTTGTCAGATGGAAGACACATGCTAAGTACTTTCGACAATTTCAAATTGTCATCTTGAGTGCGCTATTTAATTCTCTGTATAAATTGTTTCTTTATTATATATATATATATATATATATATATATATATATAAGATATCGCACATTGAGTGCTGGTGTTAATAAAACAGTGCTCGATGTAATATCACAAAGCTATTAAGTATATATTAATAAATATACATATTATTCCTCACTAGTAACACAACTCGGAGTTTTATGCACAACGCAATGTTCAGGTGTTGAATAGAAAGCTGGTCTCTACTCAGCATCTGAAGATTTCGTTGCGCACCAGTGAGGATTAATATGTATATTTATTTATATACCGGGTGTAACAGCAAAATTGTCATATTGTTAGATTAAGCTTTGAAGCATTTATCATAGAAATGATTAAAGATATCTTACTGGAATTCGCCACGCTCTTTATAACACCATTGAACTCTATTTTGAACAATCAGAATGTATTTAGCTCTAAGTTGAAATGATGATCCTTCTTGTTGTTGTGATCTGATCCAGATTTCCTGTCTACTGTTCACTCTTTCTTAAACTTATTCACTTTTCTTTTGATGGTACTTAAATGGATTTTGAAGCCAGAGTATGAATGTTGGTTCCATTACTGATGGTCTGTATGATCTTTTTCCTCTCACCATTGCTCAATTGTAAAGACATAGTGAGGCTGACACAAAAAAATTTAACCAATTCTTTTTCAAGCTGAAAAGATTTTTTTTCAGTGATTTTTAGTACAAATGGTGTCAACATGACTAAACGTCTTCTCTGAAAACCTAGAAAACAAACTCAACTAGTTTCGTGATTTTTCAGATATTAGGGCGGGTGGGGTAATTTGGGTCATTTTTGGCCTGTTTTTCAATTTGAGTCGTAATTACCTTCGAATGAGCAAGGATTTCAAATCTCATTGATAGTTGCAAATGTGGGATTTCAGGCATGTTTATGCACGTCATAGTTTACAAAATAACTCCCTCCCCTTTATGGTGGACCATTCTACAACTACTTTTGTCATAGTTTCGAAATATTAGGTGGATTAATTTGGGTCGGTTGAGAAAACAATAAAAAGAAGAGATGTAGAAATTCATGAATGGGACTGGTTACTTTCAACAGGAATAGCACAAACAAGTATCTATGGAAGCATTTTCATGATATCTAGGCAGAACATGTACTGCAGTAAAACTCAGCCTCTAAATCCGTGCTCCTAGGCAAACATTTAGGGCACGTATAATTGTTGCATATATCACAAATTAGCCATCTCTTCTTTCGCGTATAGGTTCTCCACAGTGTCCCACACAAAACAAAAGCTGTATTATCCACATTTTCACTGTCTTCATTGCCTTCCTGTCTTCATTGCCTTCCTGCTCTTCATATTAACCTCCATTTTCCATAGCATCAACGAAAGTCTTGCGAGACTTATTGTTTTCTGCTTTGCCTGTCTTTGTTGCCATATTTATCACAATGTTTCTGCCATTATACGCCCCGGCCTTCTTCAGGTGGTTGGAATGTCGAACTGAACCCTTAACCAGGTATTGAATACTGTTATGGTCCAAGTTCCTTGTACCATGGTGATGGTCCAAGGTTAGAACCAATGAAAGAATAACACGAACACAGGTATGGAATACAAAGATATATTACAACAGAAATATAATACAAAGAAGTAGATGTATTAGTAATGACTATCAGATTTGGTTAGAGTGAACTATGTTGTCTCGACAAGTATCATTATTCCAATGTCCTTACAATATGCTCTCAATTATCTCTCTTCGTCTTACAATCTCCGCCCATACCTCTTGAGAGGCGCAGTATTTATAATGTCAGGAATAGTCCATTATTATTATTATGGGTAAGTTCCCATAACAAACACACAACTCTTTGTGTTCTGTGACTGGATCTAACTAACGGCTTTATCCACTTTGTCATGTGTTCTTGAGGTTAGATCCAGTGAGAGGGCCCTAATAGTGTGAGTTCAATACTTGGTTAAGGCAGTGGAGAACTTTGAGAGGGGAATTAACAGGAGATAACTGAGAACTGACATCCATTAGACATGGCACGTGGAACTAGAACAGTCTACACCAGCAAGCAAAATAAAGGGTTCAGTTCAACATTCCAACCACCTCAAGAAGGCTGGAGCACACAACAGCTGTTATCATTGCATGTTTTTACCAGAGCTCGTATTGCAATTTTCGTTGTTATTGCTTTTCTCTGGCACTTCTTATTACTGGTTCTCATATTGTATTCATTTCTATGCTTGGTCGTCTCAGGAGATTTTTGTGGCCTAGCATGTGCTGATTGGAAAATTCGTAAACTTAAGACATTGACAGGACCAAAAGAGTGTGAGTTCAATACCTGGTTAAGACGGTGGAGAACTTGGAGAGGGGAACTAACAGGAGATAACTGATAACTGACATCCATTAGACATGGCACGTGGAACTAGAACACTATACCCCAGCGAACGAAATATTACTGTTTTCTGCTTTGCCTCTCTTGTTTCCGCTTCCGCTTGAAGCCTTCGCAAGACAGCTGGAGTTATTAGTACTTTTCCTTCTTTTGCTTGCACACGTTCACGTTTCTTTTTGGCAATTTCCAGTCGATAGAACATGTCGAAAAATTTACCAAGACTTTCTTGGTTGAGATTTTCCGTATGAGAACTTTCGGTTTTCTTAAACGTATCCGGCCAATCAGCGTTGTCAAAAATGAGATCATCCAGTCCTTGGCAGGGGAATTGTCCTTGAACACTGTTTATTTCCCACGCTGTCTAGATAAGTCTTTATCATCAGCTTTATTTCTTCAGTTCCGTAAGACCAGGCTAGAGCAGAACACTTTTCCAGAGCAACGACTACGAGTTCCTCCTCTTGGTCCGTCAACACCGACATTCTACCAGCTTCAGCTTTAATTGATCTCTTGGGGACCCAGCGTCTCGGTGTTTCTCTGTTAATACCAACATTCTTTCCAGCACTACGTATATTTGCCCCATCATTCTGGACCTTGCTATTTCTGACTTGCAGCACATCTGGTCTATACGATTCCGTTTTGCGTTTGTATATCTGAGGTATTCTAAAATGGAAAAAAGGGAAGTGTATCATCAACTGGGTAACATTTTCTGGTTTAATAATCCAAAATTAATCTCAAATCACTAAATTTTATTCAACTGATATGATTTATAGATACATCTTGTTATGGTCCAAGTCCCTTGTACCACGGTGATGGTCCAAGGTTAGAACCAATGAAAGAATAATACAAACACAGGTATGGAATACAAAGATATATTACAACAGAAATATAATACAAAGAAGTAGAAGTCTTAGTAATGACTATCAGATTTGGTTAGAGTGAACTATGTTGTCTTGACAAGTATCACTATTTCAATGTCCTTACAATATGCTCTCAATTATCTCTCCTCGTCTTACAATCTCCTCATACCTCTTGAGAGGCGCAGTATTTATAATGTCAGGAACAGTCCATTATTATTATGGGGAAGTTCCCATAACACATCTGAGGCTAAACCTGCGCCAGTTCACACCATTCCTTAGATAGCATCGTGACCCAAATTACCCCACCAGACCAAATTTACAGTTTTTTCATTTCGCCTAATACCACTCAACTGGTTGGTATACATTTAGATACTTTCCCCATGCAAAATTGGTATGTGAACCTGTTTTCTGACAATTCTGGATTTTCAAAAGAAGGTTTGATTTACAAGTAAAAATAAACGCACCTGAGTCAAAATAGGTCCTTCCTCTCTGACATCGAAGAACAAAAAGGAAGAACAAAAGAGGCAATTGTTGCAGTTGTATCACAAGGTTAGAGTCTGAGGCAATCCATAATGGTGGTAACTTACTGTGAAACCAAGTGAGTTAAGAGAAATTAACCAGAACAAAAAGTCACCCAAATTTTCCCACTGACCCAAATTACCCCAAACATTTTGTTTGTGGGATGGATGATTATCCCATGTTGTTACATGATTTGGACATTTTTGCTGTTACACGATATATATATATATATATATATATATATATATATATATATATATATATATTAAGACATTTTTGTTTATACATTCTTTTTATAGATACAAATATTTAAGTAAATGCTCTTTTTTATAAAAACAGTATTAACGACATTTACCGGCCTGAATGTCCGAGAAATTTTCACAGAAAATATTCGTCCTCCGAATTTCTGTGAAAATTTCTCAGACATTTGGCCGGTAAATGCTCTTTAATACCGTTTATTATAAACAGAGCATTATTAAATATTTGTATCTATAAAAAGAATGTATAAACATAATGTCTAAAAATAATTGTCGGACTTTGTCCATTTCATATATATATATATATATATATATATATATATATATATATATATATATGGGAAAGACATATATAAATTTTTATATATCAAGAATAATTTTAGAGAAAACTATCTTTTAAAATATTTTCAAAAATTAGAATTCTAAGGATCGTCTTCCCTTTGGGTACGTGTGTAAACGTATAAATGTAACTATGAATTTTGTCCGATGAAGTCCTAAAAAAAGGTATGCGTCACACGAAAACCTTTTCCACTTTGTCATAGACTTCCTAATATATATATATATATATATATATATATATATATATATATATAAAGGGAAGAGGTTATAATAGTTCCAACGAGAGAAAAATGTGTACATTAAAAGGAGGAGAGAAACCGCAAACGTTTTGTGTTTGTAATGTGGATTTGTTTAAAAAAACATATTATGCATTATTTTCCATAATTTTGCTACACGTCTTTCCTCTCTCGCGACCTTCATCAGGCAAAGCGTGGAGATTTCCACATATTATTAAAAATAATCATTTTTTTCTTATGTTTTTCGATGTAAAATATTCTCGATATGAGCCATTCTCTTTTTTGTGTGTTAATGATCCAAATGTCTTTCCTGAACTAGCAGTGAAAATTAACCAATGACTGGGGAGGAATATTTTTGGAAGTGAATATAACAAATACAACGAGAATTCGAACTCGGCTCTCCGATTTTTGAAATTCCGGGTCGTTATCCATTACACGACCAGGAATTAGTAAACATATTTGTCACCTGCTATTCCCAAACGGTTACCCATTTTTTTTTTAGGTGTTGATTATTTAAATCCAAAAATTCTTTTAACTTTGAATGTTTTGGAGATATTAATGATTTAGTCTTACTAAAACCGGTGTTTCAAAGTGATATGACTGGGGAGGAATTCCTGATAGATAACATAAATAGATAGATAATGGTCAAAATTCATAGATAGATAGACCATGAACAGATATTCCCAAACGGTTATAGATCTAGGTGATGATTAACGTTCTTTATAGATAGATAGATAAATAGATAGATAATGAACAGGCATAGATAGATAGATAAATAGATAGATAATGGTCATAGATAGATAGATAGAGATAATGAACAGGAATAGATTAATAGATAGATAGATGAAATAATGAACAGATAGATAGATAGATAGATAGATAGATAGATAGATAATAGATAATGAACAGATTAATAGATAGATGAAATAGATAGATAGATAGATAGATAGATGAAGATAGGCATGAATAGATAGATAGATAGATAGATAGATAGATAGATAGATAGATGGATAATGAACAGGCATAGATAGATAGATAATGAATATGCAGAGATTAACAGGCAGAGATGAAATAGCACAGATAGATAGATAGATAGATAGATAGATAGATAATGAAGATAGATAGATAGATAGATAGATAGATAGATAGATAGATAGATAGATAGATAGATAATGAATATGCAGAGATTAACAGGCAGAGATGAAATGGCACAGATAGATAGATAGATAGATAGATAGATAGATAGATAGATAGATAGAATGTGTGTATATGCGTGTGAGAATTTTTATGTGGCTATTTATTTGTCTCTCCCATTACCTAGACGCTGACGGTGGGAACTAATGAATCCAGTTGAACGGGTCCTAAACGTATGCTAAAAACGCCGTTCCGCCTAGTAAAAGTCCTGTCCTGCCAGTCAAGGTATGACATTTACTGTACAGTCATTGCAACAAAAAATAAGATCAAAACAGAATAGATTAGAATGATTAAACTAATTCCTTCTTCTCTCTTTATTCGCCGTGTCCTTTCATGGCGTTGGCGATCATGGCTCTCCACTATTCTCTGTTCTTTCTAGATCTTAATAAATGTTGTCTTTTTGTTATCGCTCCTAAAACTTTCCCGCCATCCATTTACTCAAGTTAGCCAGGTTGGGTATGTGTTGTTTACTTCTCTCCCTCTTCCCTTCTATCTATCCTGTGAGTATCAAATTTTCCAAAACCCCTTTTCCCATTATGGACGCTAGGAATTTCAGATATCTCTTCCTGGTGTTAAATATAAGTGCTCTTTTTGTTAACATTATCTATAAATCTTCGTCCTTGCTCACATGTTCAGTCTATGGTATTCTCGGCATCCTTCTATAGAGCCATATTTCTGTTGCTTTAATTCTCTTCTTCATCTGCGAGGAGATTATCCAGCATTCACTGTCATATAGGAGGAATGATATTACGTAATAAAAGAGGGTACAGAGAATAACATAATTAGCGAGATTGTGTAGGTAGTGTCAGAACAAGAACAAGAAGACAGATTAAAGGGTAAAAACTGTATTAAAAACTGTATAAAAAATGTATTTTAACTGTATAAAAAACTGTATTAAAAAACTGTATAAAAAACTGTATAAAAAACTGTATAAAAACTGTAACGAGGTTGATATTGAGTTCTATTAATGTAAGTTGCTCCGTGTTATATGTATTAGTATCTGATAGCGTATTCCTTTTCTCTTTTTTATATTGAAAATGAAATGAATAAAACGTACAGCAATAACAAACAACAATGAGACCTTGAGACACGTGTTGAAAATAATAATGTGTATTTTTCTTTTCGTAATATTAATTAAAATATTGGATTTGTGGGTGTTAAATGTTCTCAGGGTTATTGTCTCTTTTTGTTTCTTTGGGCTTATTTGTTTATAATTGCTCCAAGAATTTCCTGGTTAAGAGAAGCTTTTGAAACCGTCAACTCTGGATTTTCACGGAGCGAAGAAGATACATCTGTTTTGCTCTTTTTACTACTGCTACTGCCACACTGCTTTTTTTTTTGGGGGGGGGGGGTTAAGCGTTTCACCCCAAGCAAAGCGGAAAGCCATTAGCACGCAAGGGGTTACAGAGAGTTGGAGCTAGAGCAAAGAGGAGCGATAGAGGAAAGGATGAAGAGAAGGATAGATCAGGGCATCTGGAGACGTCGATTGACATTACATTTGAATAGTTGGAGATTATAGCTATCAGGGAAACAGGAAGAGGGGAGGGAGTTCCACAGGCGAGAGGTGTGGGACATGAAGTTATTGGATTAGAAGAGAGGCTACATTTAACAGTTTCGACAGTGATGGAAAGGTTGATTTTATCGTGATGAAATTTTAGAACTTGATTTCTAGAATGAGGATATATCATCATCATGAATCATAACAGATTCGATTCAGATGTTTTGGAAGATCCTGTTACAACAAATCCTACATCTAAGGCTAGGGAACTCGGCGAGAAATTTAATGTTAGCCAAGCAACAGTCTTAGACGAATTGAAGAGGTCTGGAAGTATTTCAGTGGTTCGAAAATGTTTCTCGCACGACCTGTCTCGCCAATAAGGTGCCGACCGTTTTGAATCATTTCTTAAACTTCAATTGCCGTTTTTGGATTAGCATGTTACTGGTGATGAGAAATAAACCTCCGCTGAAATGTTAAGCTCCGTCGTTAGTGGATTGGTTGAGAAAAAAAATGTTTTGCAACCTAGAAGAGAATTTCATACAAAGATCAATTTAAATGTATGGTGAGATATTCAAGGAATAATCTCTTATGAACTTAGACAATAATCAAAGGATCGACACTGATCGTCACTGCTAATAACTTCCTCGTTTGAAAGTAGCTTTGGACGGAAAACATTACTCTTTAGTCAACAGAAAGGGTGTAACCCTTCAACATAATAATATCTGTTCTTACACTGAACGATTGACTAAAGATCTCTTAAGGGGGCTCGTTTGGGAAATAATATTTCACACTTCATATTCTCCCGTCCTTACTTCTTCCAGTTTTCACTTGCTTAGGTGTTTGCAGAACAATCTGGATGGCCTAAAGTTGACATCACGAGAAGAGGGTGAACTTAAGTTGGTATCGCATTTTACATCAAAACCTAAGGAATTTTACAAACGTGGCATCAATAAACTTGTTGATAGATGGAATGAGGTTCTAAGTAAGCAGGTTATATTGATAATTAAATATTTCTATGAGCATTAATATCTTTAACGATATAATAAATGTGAATGTCAGTGAGTCAATGTGTCACTTTTATTCGGCTGTACTCCTAGAAGCCGGAGTTCAAAATATAGCATTTTGGAATCAGACCGACTCCTTCGACCCGGTTCCGGACGGGCAATCCTGAAATATTGGATTTCCAAATTTTCATTACTGCGATTGTTTTCGAATGCCGCCATCTTGGCTTCTACTGATAAAAATAATTAAAGGGACACAACTCTTCAACTTTCAATAACTCATGTTCTAATGAAAAAACATTACTGTTCTCAAATTATAGTGTTTCAAAATTAAATTGTCCGTGTTTTCAACTTTATTTCTAGAGGCCGTAGCATTTTGGAATCAGACCGACTCCTTGAGCAAATTAAGAACATTTCGACCCGGTTCCGGACGGGCAATCCTGAAATATTGGATTCCCAAATTTTCATTACTGTGATTGTTTTCGGCGATTTTTTACTCGATTTTTTGCAATGAAATTATATACACGATAAAATACAAACCCAACTTTCGTTCCAACCCGATATGTTACCTCAACCAAACTATGACATCACTGATAGGATTTATTAAATAAATACTTGAAATCTATAAATCCCTACATGTATAATGATATAGTAAATGCTAAAAGCATAGAGAAAATTCATTAACAACTATTTTACTCGAGAGAATTATTTATTAACGATTAATTGAATAAATACATCCGAACTTAGAGCCATTTTGATGATTGCAAATCTACAATTACAATTACAACTAAATGCACCAGTTTGTCTGATGATCTGAAAAGGCGTGAAAACCCAGGCCTACAAACTCATATCCATGCAACTGAATATATATATATATATATATATATATATATATATATATATATATATATATGTGTGTGTGTGTGTGTGTGTGTGTGTGTGTGTGTGTGTAAAAGATCGGTAATGTAATCGATCCTGACTTGGCTTCAGTCACTTTCTCACAGACGTGACCTGACTTCCCTATGTCTTTTCTACAAATATTTTCATAGCCACTGCTCTGATGAGCTTTTTTCTTTTGTGCCCCGAATACATGAATTTAAGCGTGCCACTAGATTGGCATACTTATTTTTTCTCTCACTTTTCACTTCTTGTAACCCCCTGCGTACTAGTGCATTCACGCCCTGCTTGTGTTGAAAGGATTAATATATATATATATATATGTGTGTGTGTGTGTGTGTGTGTGTGTGTGTGTGTGTGTTTTTTAGACAGTATATCTTCATTCAAGCATGATTCATTGAATAATATAATATTTATCATTTTCATGGTGTAATATATTGGTCTGAGGAGATCGAAAGTACTTGGGATAACAAAACACTACGGCGCTTCCTTGATGAATTTCGACTTAACATCAAGAAGCTAATTAGAAAAGTAGAAAGGATTATTATAAAAAATTGACATAATACGTCTTTATTTTTCAATTAAACATATTTGAATATATATATATATATATATATATATATATATATATATATATATATATATATATATATAAGGAAAGAGGTTATAGTTGTTCCAGCGAGAGAAAAGTGTATATTTTAATTAAAAGGGAGAAACCACAAACTTTTTGGGTTATAAAGTGATTTTTTTTAAATATATATACTTTATTTTCCATATTTTTGCTACATGGGTTTCCGATCTCGCGTCCTCCATCAGGCAAAGAGTGGTTATTTCCACATATTATTAAAAGAAATTATTTTTTCTTATTGTTAACCATTGTCTTTTGTGTGTAGTTGTAATCCAAATGTTTTTCTTGGACTGGTAGCGAAAGTATTCTTCTGCTTGTGGGGTAATAAATAAATAGCATTGGTCAGAGAAAGGGCGAAGGAAGGAGGTCTTTGATCTTATGTTTTTACGGCCCTATATATATATATATATATATATATATATATATATATATATATATATATATACATCATCAAAACAAGAACTGTAGCAAATAACAAAACTCACATCCCTTAAGGATTTTCAGCAGCAGCAACAACTAAAATGGTTAGCATATATCGTTGTCGGCTTTATCTCGTACTCAAGAATTTAATTTCTTCTTTTATGATCGCTTCCTTTATGAAGACGGTGTTGATGATTTATTCGAAAAATTATAGAACCGATGGCATTGACTGCATGATAAACAAGAATTGGTTGAAGTTAAAATAAAATCTGAGTAGAAGAAAGTGTTGATGGCTTGAATTTGTTTAAGGCGGATCTCAACTTGCCAGGAAGTGTCCCACCCACTTGATTTCATGACCTTTTTTGTGGCACATATGAAATGAGACATGCAGGATCCAGTTATGAAACTGCAATTTCATGCCGCTAACCCGGTTACAATTCCGTGTGACGCCTACTGTAGCATGTCGGTCAGGCGTAGCCTTCTTCATCCTCTGGTTCAAACGTTGATATCTGTTATAATCGTCAACCGCTTTTTCCACAGTTGGGGGTCTTTAGGATCAGTTGGGCTTAGTCTAGGTCCTCGACTTCGACCTTGCCGCCAAGAGTGGGTCCTACCAGGTGTTTATAACTCCCGACGCCATCTCTCTCAAGGTTATTGGACCACGCAAACCCCTATAGCAGGACAAGGAGCAACCCTCAGAGGATGGATAGCAAATGTAACTCGAAGAGAAAATAATGATATAATCATGATGTTGATATTTCACACTACTCTAAGCAAAAGGTTAGGAAGAAAACCTGTAGTCAGTTTCTTCTCGTTTGTAATAAATGTCCGGAATCAGTTTCCTTCTACCAACAGAGCAGCAGTTGAACTTAGGTCAAACAATTCAACAACACGTGTTTCCTGTTCGCTACGGTAGCCGCACTTTTCTTTGTCGCCGCTCTAAGCATTTTTATCGATTGACAGTTAAAATTCGCATTTGTTAAAAGAGATTCTCGTAAATGTCTATCCGATTCCGAGATCTGTTTTAAATATACGTCTCGTAAAGCCGCTATTTTTTTTTTGGAGGGGGGGTATATTTTACATGCGAGACACGTTCGAATCCGTTTTCAGCCCGGAGATAAGGCATTTTTCTCTAGTTTTACAAAACCTTCATCACTACTAGAAGGAGCGATAACCGATACTGCAGTTAAGAAATCTACTTTCTTGAAAAATTGTTTCAACAGAAACGTTTTATGAATTTTAACCGAGAGTAGCCCTTTCTACTCTGCTAATGAATGCTGAATGTTTCCTTAGAAGGAAACGGCTAATATTACCATTAAAATTAGAGATTATGAGAATAGATACTAAACTTTGATGACCAGTGATTGAAGAAAATCTTAATTTGAGTGGAATTGGCTGCTGGGTCAAAGAATGCCGAATATTTCCTTATAGGAAATATTCGGCATACTTTGACAGATTTGGAATTCTTTAACTAATACTACCATTAAAATAGAGATGATGAGGACAGATACTACACTTTGATCCCATCACGATGACCAATGAGTAATAAAATCGTAATGTGAGTGGAACTGGCTGCTGGGCCAATGAATGCCGAATGTTTCCTTATAAGGAAACGGCTAATATTACCATTATAATTAGAGATGATGAGAACAGATACTACACTTTGATCCCATCACGATGTCCAATGAGTAAAGAAAATCGTAATCTGAGTAGAACTGGCTGCTGGGTCAATGAATGCCGAATGTTTCCTTATAAGGAAACGGCTAATATTACCATTATAATTAGAGATGATGAGAACAGAAACTACATTTTGATCCCATCTCGATGACCAATGAATGAAGAAAATCGTAATTTGAGAGAAACTGGCTGCTGGGCCAATGAATGTCGAATGTTTCCTTGTAAGTAAACGGCTAATATTACCATTATAATTAGAGATGATGAGAACAGATACTACACTTTGATCCCATCACGATGTCCAATGAGTAAAGAAAATCGTAATCTGAGTAGAACTGGCTGCTGGGTCAATGAATGCCGAATGTTTCCTTATAAGTAAACGGCTAATATTACCATTATAATTAGAGATGATGAGAACAGATACTACACTTTGATCCCATCACGATGACTAATGAGTGAAGGAAATCGTAATTCGAGAGGAACTGGCGAATGTTTCCTTATACGGAGACGGCTAATATTAATATTACCGTCAGAGAGGTTCATTGCCCTCTACCGATTTCGTTTTCTTTTTACATTTGCTTGCTCCGTAGTTTTTTAATTCCGATTAGTAATATTCTTGGATGTTAGACTGAAATATAAGAATCGGGCAAATCCAGTCCATGTAAGGTTGCATTTACTTTCATCATAACTTCTGTTGCGTTTTAGCGCAATGGTTAGACTGGATGAGAAATGAAGAATCCTATAGTCGAATTTAGATTTTTAAAATTTTTTACTCAATCATTTTATGTTTGAACAGAGTGACTGTTTTATAATAATAGTAATACTAATAAAGTTTTAAGCCATCGACACGAAATCGTGCAGAGAACTCCGGACACTGAGACCGCATTCACAAAGGTTGACCTTTCCAACTGCCACTCCAAAGCCAAAGAGTACAGTTTGTAACTAAAGACGATTTTTTTTGAATTCATGAAATGTTAACTGCAGATGCTTCTCTCTCTCTCTCTCTCTCTCTCTCTCTCTGTCTCTTATTTTGAGGATGTTTACACGTGCGTGCGCGTGTACACACATATACACGCACACATACGTAGAGTATTGAGATTCGAATTACCATAAGGATTGTCGCATCTGAGTCACTCCAGATTTCCTATCTATCTGTCTATCTGCTTGTTCATCTCACTCCTATTTCTACCTA
This sequence comes from Acanthosepion pharaonis, assembly GCA_903632075.3. Classification (NCBI taxonomy): domain Eukaryota; kingdom Metazoa; phylum Mollusca; class Cephalopoda; order Sepiida; family Sepiidae; genus Acanthosepion; species Acanthosepion pharaonis. Next base: position 767,205 of record CAHIKZ030003464.1, on the reverse strand, counting down.
TATCTATCTATCTCAGTCTATTCATATCTATCTATCTATCTATCTATCTATCTATCTATCTGTCTATCTATCTATCCCATGAAGTCACGAAGGCGCAACGGATCTCCAGGAAGTGTAAGAGAATGAGAAGTCTTTAGAAGAAATCCGAAATCCTATCCTAAGGGTTAGTATACATGGAATAAAATTTCAATAACTAAAAACACTATTCTTAAAAGAGTTCTCAATATTGTGTAGAGCTAATAATATTTATTCAAATTTATGTTAAATATTTATATCTATAAAAAGAATGTATAAACATAAAATGTCTTAAAATAATTGTCGGACTTTGTCCATTTCATAATATATATATATATATGATGTTCGCTTGACAATCCAACTGTCAGGGTTTCAATTCTCGGTAGTGGATCGCACTGCTGATGAGTCCCAAATATAGGACGAAACGGCCGTCCAGTGCTTTCTGCATTCTGTTGAGATTTCTATCAGATTCGATGGATTAATTAAATATATATATATTCATACATTTTTCATTAAATAATATAGACAAGTGCTGTCTATTTATTTTATGTAAATTCTTTTCATATCGTCTGATAAGCTTAATAACATTATCATTAAACGAAGAAAGAAAATCACAATATTGATCCATATTTTTTATCCAATCTAAGCTTTCGGCTTACATAAACCATTATCAAAGATGGCAATTACTGTACAATATATTAAGCAATATACAGACAAGACAGTGATGATAGTCTGTTTCTGTTTACATGGATGATTTTCAAGGAACGATAAACACGTGCATATAAGACGCTGGAAGCAAAAATCGCACCGTAGCTCATGACGTCACACATGACCACGCGGGAGTGAATTCGAGAAGTATTAAGTATGGGAAGTCGTTGTTATAAACCAATGGTTTCTGTTACCAATTATAGACATTTAAGGAGATTTCATAGTTTATTTTGTTCAGGTTAGATTTCAACTGTTTTATTTATATAGCTTCAAGAATTTTTAGTTTTTGTTATGTAAGCCGAAAGCTTAGATTGGATTAAAAAATATAGATCAATATTGTGATTTTCTTCGTTTAATGATAATGTTATCAGACGTTATGAAAAGAATTTATATAAAATAAATAGACAACACTTGTCTATATTATTTAATGAAACATGTATGAATGAGAAAATGCTGCCTAAATACACACAATATATATATATATATATATATATATATATATATATATATATATATATATATAAATGCTGCCTTCGTTCAATATGCTGTTATACATGGCAGGACGACAAAATCTACAACCCTGATCTTTTCATCAAATATGGCGTTGGTGGTATCGAATCCATTCTGATGCAATCTCAATACAGATAGGTTGGTCATGTCATCATAATGAGTGATGATCGGATGCCGAAAATCCTCATGTATAGCCAACTTTTTCATGGTAAGCGTAAGGTAAGCAGTCCTTGGTTACGCTTCAAGGATAAACTGAAATACAATTTAAATGTTGCAAACATCCCTATAGAGGAGTCCGAACTCGCTGTTGAAACCCAAGTAAAGTGGCACAACAACTGGTACCGAAGGTATGACTAACTTTGAAAAGAATCGTCTCAATTATCTGAGAGAATTAAGAACCAACACTAAATCTTGGGCCCATACATCAGCCCAGATGACAGTCAACCATTTAACCTGTCCCTTGTGTGGACTTCTTTGTAAATCCTGTGTAAGATTGTGGTCGCATACGAGACATAAACATAAAAACTGAACTGAGAGACACTCATACGTCAAAAACGACAGGAGAGTTCATTATATATATATATATATATATATATATATATATATATATATATATATATATAAATAATCATACATACAATCAATCAGCAATATTAATTCTATTGATGGAGAAATCACTTCGCTAGTAGAACATAATGTATGCATTAAAATACTGTTAATCCATTGAATGATGTGATTCTCATTTATAAAACTGTTGTAAGATGTTTCTTGTGTATATTTTTTAAGTTAAGCAAGTACTTTCGAAAATCCATGTCTCCATCATCAGGCTGTAATTTTTTTCCTTTAAAGTTAAAACAATGTACAATCTAGGAACGTGCGAATCGCAACTCTAAAGTTCAAAATTTCAAGTGAGAATTTTTATATGAATTCTGTAATATGGTAAATCATATTGCTGATCGATTCTATGTATTTCTTTATATATAAAATATCTGCTGCCTAATATTATACGTTTATATATATATATACGTGTGTGTGTTATATTTTATTCAGATCTGCCTTCTTCGTTTCTATATTCATCTATTCTAAGATTAATCTTCCAATTACGTATGTCTAAGTAGATTTGTATCAAGCCTGAAATAGTCATCAAGTGAAGGCAGTTGTAGTCTCTCTACATTTGACATACCGCAAAGGGAAAAATTCTCTGTAAAAATATCCTGACAGACATCAAGAAAAAGGCATAGAATAAAATTATCTCAGTGAAAGCCATGACTAACAGATATTTTTTCGCTTTTTCTCATCTTTTCTTACTCTCTCTTCTCTAGCTATCTCTCTATAATTTTCTCATACTTTTTCACTTGTCTCTCATTTGTATCCCTCTTTCGTCTTCCTCTTTCTTTTCTTTTCTTTTTCTTTTCTCTCTTTCTGTATGTCTTCTTTTTCTCTTTCACTCACTTTCTCTCGCCCTTCAGTCTCATACCCATCCCTCTTCTGCCCCTCTTTTTCTCTCTGTCTTCTCCCTTCTCTCTTTACCTTTCTACATGTCTTTTTACTGTCACTTCTCTCTTTTTCGCTTCTTTCTGCCTCTCTCATTTATACCTCTCCTGGCTCTTTCGCTCATCTAGGTTTCTATCACCTCTCTGTATATTTCTCATTACTATTCTCCCTATCACGCTCTTTCTCTCTCTGTTATCCATCTTCTCTCTGTTTCCTTCTCTTTTCCTCTCTTTTATCTCCCTCTTTTTTCTCTGCCTCTGTTTCTCTTTTTTTACTTTCCCATGTCTCTTCCCTCTGTCGTAATTTCTCTTATTGTACCCCCACTTTTACATCTATCTATCTATCTATCTATCTATCTATCTATCTATCGCATTATGTTTATTATCTAATCAGCTAGCTATCTTCCTACTTATCTATCTATCTATCTATCTATCTATCTATCTATCTATCTATCATATAACGTTTATTTTCTATCTATCTATCTATCTATCATATTATGTTTATTATCTAATCAGCTAGCTATCTTCCTACTTATCTATCTATCTATCTATCTATCTATCTATCTATCTATCTATCCATATTACGTTTATTTTCTATCTATCTATCTATCTATCTATCTATCTATCTATCTATCTATCTATCATATTATGTTTATTATCTAATCAGCTATCTATCTATCTATCTATCTATCATATTATGTTTATTATCTATCTATCTATCTATCTATCTATCTATCTCTTTCAATTTCGATTTCACTCTTTTCTCGAATCGCCGCCATTTTTCACTTATGCTTCTTCTAGTTCATCCAATCATGGCGTTCAGTATTTCTGTTTATGGACTTCAAAATTTCGTCAGCTTCTAAGAAGATAATTTCCTTTTTAATTTAATTTGTTTCTTGCATTTATTTTTTTTTTTATTTTTTACACTTTCTATCTAAGTTAATTATTATACATTTAGACATCACCATCATCAGTAATGTAATTCAGAGCAGCATCAGCATTTAGTATCTTTCTTTGCAAATATCGCTCTAATTTGGCTTCTTTCTTTTCTTATTCACTCTCTACAGCTTTTTCTTTCTCTCGTTCTTTCTTTCTTTCTTGCTCAAATTCTGTGTTACATTTTTCTTTCTTTCTTTCTTTTCTTATCCTATATCTACTTTCCTTTCTTTTTTATCATCTTTCTACTTTTCTTCCTTACTTTTCTCTCAGCTCTTTCCTTCTTACTTTCCATCCTTCCTTTCTTTCTTTCTTTTTTCTTTTATATCCTCTCTATACTCTCCCAAACTTTCTTTCAACTCTTTACGTTTTTCTTACTTTCTTTTATACTATCTACTTATTTTTAATTGCTATTGTCTTTCTTTGTGTCTGTTTGTCTGTCTTTCTTTCTTTTGTTCTTTCTTTCTTTTTCTTCTTTTATCTATTAGCTTCCTTTTGGCTTTGATTTTTCTTTCACCCTGTTTTTTTTTTCTTATCTTCTCTTTTCTTTCCTTCTTTCTTTCTTTCTTTCTTTCTTTCTCAGGTTTCTCTTCTATAATCTTTTTCCCTCTTTCTCACTTTTCTCCAAAGACATACACTTTCCGCCTCTCTCTCTCTCTCTCTATTTTCAACTTGATTTTCTCGATCGCCCCCACTATTGTCCAACCTGAACATTATTTAAATCGACCCTCACCGACTAATCACAAAAACTTGCCCCGTGTTAACAGCTATTGTCTATATATTTTCATACCACGTCTGGAAAATTAACATCTGCTAGTGACAAAGATTCCACCATGTTCATAAGTAGATTTGGAATCATTTTGCAATATGGCTGACTACTTCTATCTTTGCAGACAGCTTCTTGGTTTTCCTGTAAGAAAAAATAGATATTTAATTATATAAACAATTTTGCATGTATACATATCTACACAGTCACCAAAAAATATAAATATAGTCAAAAGCGTTTTTTGTTTTTTTTACTTTTTCCGGTTTTTCTTTGCTTCTTTACACTTTTCCTTCTTAACGTTCTATTTTTTCTACTCTTTAGTAACATTCTATCTTCTTTTTGTTTTTCATCTTCTTTGAACAGTTCTTTCTTATTTTCTTTTTTGCTTCTTTAAGTATTCTTCATCTTTTCTGTTTTCCGGCTTCTTTGACCTTTTCTTTCTTTTCTTTTTTCTTATTTTCTTTTTCTTTTTTTTTTCTTTACCCTTTTTTCTTCTTTTCTGTCTTTCTGATTCTTTGAACTTTTCTTTCTTATTTTCTTTTTTGCTTCTTTAAACATTCATCATCTTTTCTGTTTTTACTGCGTCTTTGAAGACTTCTTTCTTCTTTTCTTTTTTTTTTTTTTTTTGCTCATTCCATTTTTTCTTTTTTTCTGTTTATCGTGCTTCTTTTAAATTTTCCTTCTTACGTTTTGCTTTTTCTGCTCCTTTGAAATAATTTTTCTTCTTTTCTGTCTTTTCTACTTCATTACACTTCTTTTTTTCCCTCTTTGCTAAAACAGGGGAAAAAAAAGAAAATGGCTTCTTTGAACATTTCTTTTTTTGTTTCGGTTTATTCTATTTGTTCTATTTTTCTTCTTCATCCTTTGCTTTTTCTTCTTCTTTGAAAGATTCTTTCTTCTTTTCTGTTTTTCTGCTTCTTTTCTGTTTATTCCGCTTGTTTAGACTTTTCTTCTCTTTTGTTTCTTTTTGGGTTTTTTTTCCATTATTCTTTCTTCTTTTCCGTTTGTCAGATTCTTTGCATATCTTCTTATTTGCTGTTTTTCCTGTTTATTTGATCCTCTCTTCTTCGTTGTTTCGTGTTTCTCTTTTTACTTTTCTTTCTGCCGTTCTGTTATTTCTCCCTACTTTACACTTTTTCATATTCTACACTGGGCCCTGTCGTTTTAGCTTCCCTGATTTTGCTTTTATATATATATATATATATATATATATATATATATATATATATATATATAATCATTTTTTAAATAGTTATATATATATATAATTATTTTTAAAAAATAAGTTTCTTTCGCTACATAAGAGTTGTCATGTTTCAAAAATTATATTTTCACACTCACACATATATATATATATATATTCATATATATATATATATATATATATATATATATATATATATGGCAAAAGACATGTAGATCATTATATGAACCCTCTTTTCTGTGTTTACATGAAAAACTCCAAATCATCAGACTTTTTGACAAAAATTCATTATTAAATCAAAGAAGTGAATTATCAGTAAACTGTAAGCATAGTTTACCTTTTACCTTACAATTTAGTTAAACTTTGGGATCCGATAACGCTTTCTCTCATATTTAAATTGTACTGCGTTGATAATGCTTTGCACTCTATATGGCTTATCTTTCTATTTGCAAGATTAATCTGGATTTAATATAATTTTTTATTAATTTCCAGGTATTATTACAAACATCTTGTACAGATATATTGGTATTTGGTTGCTATTTATGACATTTTACATTGATTGTTTAGTGTTCTTAACATCTTATATGAAGGATCTTTATTTAACGTTAATTTACCAAATAATTCTATATATTTAAATTATTTACTATTTTCTTAAAGAAGCCATTTATTTATCAGCTACAAAAAATTATGTAGGAAATTCACAAAGCAAATAAATTGGTTAGCATTTTTTTAAATTACCTCTCTACCCGCTTTTTATTTCTTAGGAAAATGCATTGTCTGGTTTGGATATATATTTTATGTAACCATATTTATCCGCTTTAAGGTTATGTCTGGTTGCTGTTAGCTGCCTGTTAGGGTCCGGTTCCTTGTACCACAGTGATAGTCCAAGGTAGAACCAATAAAGAAGATCTCGAACCCAGGTATGGAATATTACAGATATATTACAAACACAGGTATGGAATATTACAGATATATTACAAACAGGAATATATACAGAGAAGTAGAAGTGTTAGTATGAACGATCAGGTTTTTTCTTTTAAGCGTTTCACCCCAAGCAAGGCGGGAAGCCACTAGGATGCAAGCGTTTCACCCCAAGCAAGGCGGGAAGCCACTAGGATGCAAGGGGTTACAGGAAATAGCAAGATCAGATAGGAGTGATAGAAGAAAGGATGAGAGTAGTGGATAGATCAAGGCAACTGGAGATGTCGATTGACATTACACTTGACTAGCTGGAGATTATAGCTCACAGGGAAACAGGAGAAGGGAAGGGAGTTCCACAGGCGAGAGGTGCGAGACATGAAGCTATTAGAGTAGAAGAGACGGCTACATTTAGGAGTTTCGATGGTGAGGGGGTGAGAGCGGGATGCCAGCCTCGTAGGGCGCTGGAACTCATGACGTCTGAGAACCAGCGAATGCAGCTCCTCCGAGCAATTTCCATGAAAGTATTTGTAGAACAGACAGAGGGAGGCGACGGCGCGTCTGTGAGAAAGTGACTGTAAACGAGACGCCAGGGCAGGGCCAACCATATTGCATATCCGCCTCTGGAGCCTATCAAGAACCCCGAGGCAAACAGAAGGGGCGCCAGACCATATATAGCAGCAATACTCCATGCAAGGGCGAATTGCGGATTTGTATATCTGGAGGATCGACTCAGGGGAGAAAAAACTTCCTAGCGCGGCTCAGGGGAGCCAACTTTCCTCGCAGTGGACGAGGCAATTGACTCGATGTATTTATTCCATCTCAGGTCAGCAGTCAACGTGAGACCGAGAAGCCGCAGAGAGTTGCTCTCGAGAAGTTGAGCGTCAGACATTCTAATGGAGGGAAGGGATGGCTCTCTGTGGTGATTAATAGAGAGCAGTTTTGTCTTCGAAGCTTTGAAGTTGACCAGCCAATTCATGCCCCAGTTCACAATAGAGAACAATGTAGTCTCGACCAGTATCACTAATCCAATGTCTTGCAGTAATTGTCGGAACACGACTCTGTTTCGAACTGTCTCTGACTCGACTCTTGACTCGACTTGAACTACAGACTTCCTGCCTACTCCAGTATTTATTAAGTATGGAATAGTCCATTATTATTATTATGGGTGAGATCCCATAACACTGCTAATCTATAAGTAATGACCCATTTATAAAACATAATCTTTAATTTTTGATTCTTCGCTTAGTTTGAATTTAACATAGTATATATGTAAAAATATTCTGTACCGTATTCCAAAGAATCTACTATTGGAAAATGGTATTCCTGCTTTACCTCCCGGGATGAGGGAGCCTCTGCCGATGACATAGGTATTCATATTGAAGATAAAATGATCTTGAACATCCTCTGCAAGAAAACAAGAATCAAGATAAAACTTTCCAAAACAGAAACCATGATCTGGAATTGGGTTGAAAGAATCCTATCGTGTATCTCTCTTCAAATTTCAGGATGTGGAATTGACTAAACACTTCAAATACCTCGGCTGTTATACATGATCCTTTACAATCAATTTAATATAGTAGAAAATGAAATTGCACATAGAATAGGCTGCGTTAGGGATAGTTTCGTCCAACACCGAAACAAAACCAAAATATTAAACTGGAGACTTCAGTCATGTTTTGAAAAGCCTCGTCAGACCGAGACTTTCATATGCCAAACATGGCGCCAAACACGTCAAACAACTAGCTGTTTCCAATCGCTTTCTCACATCAATGATTAAAAATGGCTTCGTGTGAATTAATCTTGTAGGCCTTAGCGACAGCTATCTTTCTTCGAACCTGGCGATGCAATGTAACAGAGAGAGGTATACACACACACACACACACATGAACGCACACACGCAAGTATAACTTTTATTGACTAGAAATGGAAACGGTGTTTATATATCAAAGTACAATTTGGGTTAAGATGTGTGTTTACCAATGAGAAACACGATCTCAGGACAGGAGGCGATGTTTGAAACCTGGGTCATTAGTAAACAATGGGGATGGGCGAGATACTTGGTTTTGTTTAACAGTATTTGTTTTGATTAAAAGGTTGAATCAATGTTTAGATATCCCAAAGTATAATTTTGGTGATCCTAGAAGAACTCGTGATTGAGATAAGGTAAATAATTGAAGAATAGGTTTACATGTCAAGGGATAGTTTTTGGCACTCGTGGTAGCTGCGTGCCGGACCGAGGGTCAATTTTGATCAGCTGATTCTTTTTCTATATTAACTCGAGATTTTGCTAATAGAGCAGAGTCGGGAGAGAGGCTGTAGTCGAGAGAGTCACAAGACTATCGTCGCAGTGAGTCGAGAGATTGCGGGAGAATTTTGAAGGAGAGAGAGAAGACTGCCCCCTGTTCTGCGTAGTCTGTATGAGACTGGACTATTTGTCATAAACCTACCCCAGGCGATTCAATACGCGTTTATCACACACAAACCTTCTCTTTGTTGGGAATTCGTTGGATGCATTTTGTCTTTTTCTTTTTCTTTTCTCATTTATGTTAAATGTTTTTATTCTCACTGTAACCTCTGTTCTGATGCTATCTTATATAAAAGACGTCAATATTTCCCGCATTGTTGTCTGGCTTCTGCAGATATTATTTCTTGTTTTATTTTGCCACATTCTAAACTTCCTAGCACCAACTCTCAAAGCCGTGTCCACATCCCCAGTCGACCGTGAACGTATGGACAACACCCCGCTTACTGGATCTAAAAACTAACAAAGCGTCGGCAGCGAGCAGGACTTGACCAGTTGACCGGTCGAAATAATCTACGGGTACTCAGGGAGCGTACGGCTAGTTACCCCTAAGTTCGGTTCGGACCGAGTGGACACCTCAACCCCAAGAGGAAGACGCCGGAGATTGAGGGACTGGGGGACGAAGTGGTAGAACATGAACTTTACCAGGTAACAGAAAACCGTGTCACTTGAGGACTTTCAACAACAGCAACAACTAAAAGGGATATCATATATAATTCGAAGAGAAAATAATGACATAATCAAGAGGTCAACCCTCCACACTACTTCAAACAAAAGGTTAGGAAGGAAACTCCCCATCAATACTGGAAAGAGCAATAACAGTGGATTTGAGAAATATATTTCACGGAAAAATTTGTTTTAATAAAAGAATTTTATAAATTTCAACCGACAGTTACGCTGGCTGCTTTGATTGCCGAATGTTTACTTATAAGGAAACGGCTAATATTTAATGCTAGCCTAGAATCCGCCCTTCGTGAGGACTTAACTCTAAATCACGCAGAGGGCTTTTGGGCCTTTGGATTTTTAACTTCAGCGTCCTATGTACGTAAAAGTTATAAGCATTTAGAAATATTAAAATTATTTTATCTTTATTCGACACCTTAATTCGGCATAATTTTTCTTCGTATACGCAACCGACCTCTGTAGTTTATTTTGCGCGCAATTTTTATTTCCTTTTAAAATCACCATTCTTTATGATTTCTTCACCTAAATTCACCCTTAAAAAACATTAGGGAACCCGAACTATGTAATAATTCGAAAACGTCACAGTAGAGTGCTAGAAAAAGAAAAATAACATATGAGCAACAAACTGTGCCCCACTTAAGGTTTATTTACGGTTTAGTTAGACGATATCAATTGCAATTGCGAAACTAATGTTAAATCTTTAATAAAGAATTTTTATTAACCCTTTCACTCTGTTTGATATTTAAATTTAACTTTAAATGAGTTATTTATTTAATTTTTAATTGTGTGTAGCTACAGTAGTTACTACCTGTTACTTCAGGGGCACCTCGAGGTGGTGTAATGGTTAGCAAGCTTGTCTCGCTAGAACTATTACGACTGAATAGTGAGTTCGATCCTCACTGGGTGCCCCATACTTTCGACCTTGTGCCACATCTGAGCTGCGCTTGGAAAATCACGACCTGTTACTTCAGGTTGTTTATGATTCACTGAGATCGAAAAACGGACGGACGGACGGACACACGTGCACTGCGGTTTATTGTTAAAGATCGCCATGTTCACATTGACTATCTACAAATGCTCTATTTCTAGTATTAAGAACTCTCTTGCCCAATGGATTTAGCAAGTTTTAAACAATATATTTATAGTTTTATACACATTAATATGTGTAAGCGTGTGTGTGGAGCGCGCTTAAGAGAGAAAGAGAGAGAGAGAGAGAGATGACTACCTACGCATTGCGGTACGGGTCACCAACGAGGCAGAGGTGGATTAGGTGGTCCAACATACTCTGAAAATCAAATGGTCTCCATGGCTTCCATCGTCTTGTGTGGAATCTCAGCATTAGACAACCTTGATATAGCATATATCTAACGACCCTGTGGACATAATAAAGCACATCCTTAAATAATAAGAGTCTAGGTTATTCAGAAACTCTTCTAGTAAAATAATTTTTTGAGGATAAAAAGAAAGATTGAGAAGAAATTAAAGGCAGAGTGTCACAAAAACAAACTAGAATTTAAACCTCAAATTAAACAACATATTATTGTGAGACCGTAACATACCTACAACATGGACTCTTCCAGGACTATATAAAGTATGCGATATAATACTCTAAGGGAAGAGGAGGAAAGAGAGAGAGTATTCTAATACCGTAGTATCAGCCGCGTACGACTACCAATATTGGACACTAGCACATAGTAAGCTCCGCTTGCACTTACACTATCTTCGTAACCTTTTTGTTTAATATATCTTTCTTACCTCAAATCCGTGTTCCGTGTTTTCCTTCCGTGGTCCCAACTTTGGGCCCACATCACATATGAAGAAGACTTCGAGGAAAAGAAAAATATTATAATGTAAAATAGGGAAATTATTGTTCAAGTTACCTACTAAACACTTCCCAAAAAATTCAAAATTACATAAGATATTCAATAAAAGCACAGTTAAATTTAGCTACAGTTGTACTAGTAATTTAGATACAATAATAAATAGACAAAACGCCAGAAATTTCAAAACTAACGCACTGCAAAATATAGTTAACACTAGTAATTTATGCAACTGTAGAAATAAAAATAGATGTCTATTAGATGGAGTTTGTAAAACAAAAGCAATAATCTATAAAGCAGAAGTAACAGATATTAATGGTCAAAATAAAACGTACATAAAATGTACTGAAGGTATTTTCAAACGAAGATGGTGCAATCAAAGTCATCATTCAAGCTAGTAAGTCTTAGGTGCTTTACCAAACTAGTTAACCATGTGTGGAATTTCAAAGAAAAAACAACAGGGATCCGATTGTAAGCTGGAAATATTTTTTAAAAAAGGCGAAGACTTATAACAAACAATAATATTTACAACCTCTGCCAACATGAAGAATTAGCAAGAATGACATTTCCGGTTCAAATGAAATATTTGAATCAGAAATCTGAAGTCATGAGTCTTTGCATACAAACTAAAAAATTCCTCTTAAGTACAGATGAGTCTGAAATCAAGGAAGCAGATTTAACTGATCTCGTAATAACAAATTTCAATAGCATTTTAATACTACTGTCTCTGATTCAGCTCTGACCATTAACCTTTTATGTATTATATATATATATATATATATATATGTGTGTGTGTGTGTGTGTGTGTGTGTGTGTTAAAAAAGATAATAGAAAACTGTAGTTTTAGACGACGCATTTCGTCCAATGTGGACGTTTTCAAGGCAAAAACAAAATGAATTTATTGAAACAAAGTATGCACAGACAACAAACAAAATGTCGTTAGTAACTAGAAGAATTTAGAAACGGTATTATATATTCAAATGGTCAACTGAAAAATTACTATTATTTCCTAAAGGTTAATTCTGAGAAATATATATATATATATATATATATATATATATATATTGTTTAGAAATCGCCCAATGAGTTAAATTATCAAACCATTCCTAGAGTGCAAGACCTGTTGGTCGTGAGGCAAGCAATTCCACCCCGAAAAAGTTAGTTTCGTGTCAATCAGGAACATCTCATCTAGGAAGTCTCGATCTGATCACTTCCGAAAGTAAGTTCTGTACTCAGTGTCACATCAGAACGTCAAAAGAACTAGGTTTCTTAGGCGGTTGACCTAAAAGGTAACCTCAAGACCAATCAAAACGTCAAAACCCTCCGATGTCAGTGAGTTTACGTTAAACAGGAAGTCAAGAATATGTACATATGTCAACAAATGACCACTGATCTCGTAAAACATCTCTACACTATTATTGAAACCTAAACTGGTCCATCCTCTCTGAGTAGAACGTCTGCTTGTGGAACAGGGACAAAAAGAGAGTCGCTAACGAATAGCGCTTTCAGTCGTACTGAACTATTGTATTTCCAATGCGTGTTCTCATGTGATTAAACCCTTCTACACTCAACCCTTTGCTTCCAGTTTTTTTTACACGCAGTTTTACTACGAGCGTTATACGAAATTTGTAACAACAAGAAGTTATATTAAAACCGACCAAGAAGAAGATCGAATGTTCGAAGAAAGTTCCCGAGACCACATACCCTCAATTCGACCGAAAGTTAATTTGACAGAATTATGATGTTAACAAACACTTATTTTAAGAATGGAACATTTAATTTCGTATACTTATTAGATGATTCTAACATAACATTACAAGTCAAGTGATGCTTTCGTATGAGAGCTTAACAGAAGATTTCTTAACTGTTGCATTATGAAGTCTCTGCAGTTGTACTAACATGTTGCTTAAATGCTCAATGTAATCATCTTCATGCTCTAGAAATCCAAAAATATTATTGCCATTATAGAAAACTGTTGTAATTAAGAAGTAAAAGAGTTGTACGTGATCTTCAAAGATCTTTAGTTGAGTAGTACGCAATAAAATATCTTCCACGTGAATTATAGGACCCACTGTTATGGCGGTGGGAAAGTGACTGAAGTCGATATGCCAGGTCAGGACCAATAACATTGCAAATTCTTCTTTGGATTTTATAGAGAATCACTAAATATGTAGCAGGAGCACCCGACCAGAGATGGCAGTAATATTCAAAGCAAGCAGGAATGGGTGGTAGACTTATAAATATATGAGATTCTGGTGAGAAGAATTGTCTAGCAAGGTCTAGTGAAACAACTTCCCTAGGAGCAGACCTAGCAGTTGATTCAATATAGTCTTTCCCCTTCATGTCAGCGGAAAACGTTAGTCTGAGAAGGCGTAATGAGCCACTCTCCTGGAGGTTAGCGTCAGCCAAGCTGATGGAAGGTAAAAAAGGTTCTGAAAGTAAGGGAGTGATACTCCAGAAATTCACTAAAATCGTTCTTCTTGCCCATCACTAGGATAATCAGCGCATCAAAATGAAGTACACAAGGCCAGCTTATATAAATGTAAAGTTGTTATGAGAAAATAAATGTCATTCTTGTCACATGCCTTGATGTTTTGATTCATTAGTGTTTATATATCTATGTATTACATTCGCAGAGAGAGAGAGAGAGGGGGGGAGAGAAAATGAATGTATATTGATTATTGTCACAAAATAGGACACTCTTTATTTTCTTTGCAATATCTTCAGAATAATTGTTCCTCATTTGCCTTGCATTCAAAAATATTTTATAAACCTTGAGCAAGTGTTTTCTTTCTCGCCAACACTTCGATAAATTCTCCGTCCATAATAAGTCGACAGCTAAAAAGATTAAATATCTGAAAATTTTTAGAACCAACCAATTAAGCCTTAACACGACTCAATACTAAGTCTTTGAATGTTTTAATTCTTCTCACCCAAATGCCAATTTTCCTTCCAAAATATCCAAATTACAACCCTGTGAGGCGTATTTAATGTTTGGAATGAAACGTTGTGATGAAAATAAAAAGAAAAGAACACCCCTGAAAATAGCTCGCTTGAGAAATTTAAACAGAAAAGACAAGTCATTTGTGTATTCAACCGCATCTTTACGATAAAGACACGGAAACTAATCTAAAAACAATATTTGGCAAGAACTTATTTCAACGATTCAGATAAAAACTGAACGTTCGTTTGGTAAAGCGAGCGCGTGTAAATGAATTGAAGCTACGGTCAAAATGTAATCCCTGCTCTATATAATTTCATTTTCGATATAATTTTTAAACTATAAATTATAATTCCTTTTTTTATGTTTATTATTTTCTTAACTATTACGCAAAAAGTGACTAGAAAGCCATGCTTCAAAACTGTGAATTTACGTTATCTTTTTCTACCCATAATCCTCCTTTAAAATGGCTGCCATTCTTGACGCAGATAGAAAGCAAAAAAAAAAAAAAAAATGGCGAACGTGGATAAACGTGCCCGCAATAGTGTCAAAAGGGCGGTTTTTCCCATGACATCACTTTTTTTAACTACCTTCACTCTTCGGCAATATTTATTGCTTTAAAAAGCGATAGCTACGAATTCTCTTCTCCTCTCCCCAGCTATGGGTAAATAACAGGTCAGACCGGGTTCTATAGCCTTGTATGGCAATTGGTCTACCGCAGAAAGAAATGACAACCTAATGCGGGGAAAAAATCTGCCTCGTCAGTCATGTATCGAAAGATACATGTTCACCTAAGCGTGTACCACGCATGGCACATTATTAACTGACTGACTTTCTAGTCGAATCTATTACATTCACTTACGTGCTAATACCCTTGGGAAAGGTATGAATTCACTTCTTCTCTCCCCAGTTACGGGTAAATAGCAGGACAGATGGGTTCTGTAGCCTTGGATGGCAACTGGTCTACCGTAGAAAGAAATGGTAACCTACTGCGAGAAAAATCTGTCTCGTCAGTCATGTATCGAAAGATACATGATCGCCTAAGCGTGTATCACGCGTGGCACTGGCTAAAATAAATAACTGTTTCGGGACCAAGTGCCACTTTGCCGGAAGGTAGGGTATTCTATTTGTGGGCTTATATTGATCCGTTACAAGCCATCCTTAGAGTTGTAGAGATGGACAGTGATACAATCACGCATGGCACATAACTGACTGAAATGATCAAGAAATATTCCAGACATTTAAGAACACTGATTATTTTATATATTTTATTATATTTATTATTTTTTTCATTTTTTTTTCTTTCTATCCGTTTTTTTTTTCTTGTGTACTTCTCTTTTTTCATCACATTTTTTTTTAAAACCATTTCTTCTTGCCGATTCCTGAATATTTCGTGGTCACGATTCCCTGCATGTTTTCTGTGAGATTCATCGATCTTGAAAGTTTCCACCTCCATGTCTCATTATCGAAGGCAAACTATTTGTTTCTTAACAATCGCCTTTTTGTATTTCCTTCTTTTTTAACTGACTCAACGTGTGTAAGTGTGTGCGCCTGTTTACATGAGACAAACTGAAATATTTACTACGCGCGTTTTATGATTAGATTTTACTGCCGTGGGTATCGCACTTTTGATACGAATAAAAATACTAGTAGAAGAGAGCTACAAACTAAAAAATGTTATAATAACTATCTCACTTGTTGGCTATTGTGAGAGCTTCCTTATTTTGCTCGATTCAGCAACAGAAGTAATTAGCAAGGAACAACCGGAAGTCTCAGAACGCTGACAGAGCCATATTCGGCCTCTTTTCGAATTTTCCTTTTCAGCGGCCGCTACCTTCAAGGGCCAGCTCGAAGGAGTACTCACAGCCCTTGCTGCAGAAGACACATGGCCTGTCCTGGCAGCTTGACTTCAGATTTCTCGCTCCTCGTGGGAACAGGTGGAGAAATCTCCCTTTGAGACACCTACACAAACGAAAGCTACTCACAAACCTTGCTTCAGAAGACACGTATCAGTACTAGCAATCTGACATTCAGATTTCTCGTTCCTCGTGGGAACAAGCGGAGAAATCTTTCTCTACAAAACATCTACCCAGGAACGTTGTTAACTAGGAAACTCAACTTCCCCTAGCCGCAAAACACGACTATTTTACACACTTTGTTCAACCACAAATAAAAGCTTTTGAACAGTTATTTCGAACTAGTGATGCAATAATAATACTGAAAATTCTTCATCTAAAAAGCAACAATACTAAGATGAAATAAAACTAGTTATTAAATAATAATAGTGAAAATGCTTCAAATATAAAGCAACAGTAATGTGATGGATTTTTAAATCAACTTCACCCCAAGCAAGTCATTACAGCTACTAAGAGACAAGGGGTTACTGGGTGGGGAATAATTAGAAAACAGAAACAATTCTAAGGAGCAAGTACAGAAGAAGAGTAATCAGGTGTACAATCGATCCTTCAAATCTACAAATCAACCATTCGCCCTTGCATGGACTATTGCTGCCATATATGGTCTGGAGCCCCTACTGTTTGCCTCGGGGTTCTTGATAAGATCCAGAGACGGATATGCAATATAATTGGCCCTGATCTGGCATCTTGTCTACAGTCACTCTCTCACAGACGCGCCGTCGCCTCTCTCTGTCTTTTTTACAAATACTTTCATGGTAATTGCTCCGGTGAGCTGGATTCGCTGGTTCCCAGACTTCGCGAATTCAAGCGTCCTACGAGGCTGGCATCCCGCTCTCACCCTTTCACTGTTGAAACAGTTAAATGTAGTCGCCTCTTCTACTCCAATAGCTTCATGTCTCGCACCTCTCGCCTGTGGAACTCCCTTCCCTACTCCTGTTTCCCTGATAGCTTTAATCTCAAACTATTCAAATGTAATGTCAATCGACATTTCCAGTTGCCTTGATCTATCCACTATTCATCTTCTCATACCCTCTTCTATCACTCCTATCTGCTCTCGTTCAAAATCCTCTGTAACTCCTTGCGTGCTAGTGGCTTCCCGCCTTGCTAGGGGTGAAATGCTTTAAAAAAAATAGATAAGAATTGACATTGCATTTAAATTTTTGCAGATTAAAGTTATCTGGTATGCATGGAGCCTGAAGGGAGTTTCACAAGCAAGAAGTGCGATAGAATAAACTGTTAGCATATAACTTGCGGTTACATCTAAGTCAAATGTATTTCGATGAGGCCTCTTTGCCAGTCTAGTACTACTCATATAGTAACTGAATAATATTAAAAATGCTTTATCTAAAAAGCAAGAGTAATAAGATGGAGTAAAACTTGTAGCGTCCTGGGTAAGACGATAAACTACATCCAACAGATGATCAAGAGGCTTTGAGAAGCGTAGAACCACTTCCTAATTGCTGATGTTCCCAAGTGCACCCTGAACCGGGGTGGTAGCAGCTGTCAGGGTCCCAGCTATAGGCAAATAGTTAACGCAAAACACCATGAAAGTATAAAAATAGGTTTTAATACTAGCAATACATTTTTGGAAAAATTATTACCAGAAATACATTTTTAATGATAAAATTATTCCCTGCAAGACATTATTACCAGCAGTACTTTTTTTAAAAAAGAAAAACATTATAAGCAATACATTTTTTTTGGAGGGGGGGATATTGCCGCCATTAAATAACCCATTGAGGTTGATATGCCATAAACCAAACCAAACCAAACTAAAACTTCTAATAAAATAATAAAAGTGAAAAAGTTAGGTGGAGTAATGGATAGCGGGTCGGATTGAGGAATCGGAGAGCCGAGTTCGAATTCCTCCTGAATCCTTTACATTCACTTATGAATCCTTTACATAGCACTACGTGCTAATATCTTTCGGAACGGTATGAATACGCTTCTTCTCCCCTCCCCCAGCTATGGGTAAATAGCAGGACAGACCGGGTTCTATAGCCTTGGATGACAACTGGTTTACCGTAAAAAGAAATGGTAAACTACTGCAGGAAAAATCTGCCTCGTCAGTCATGTACCGAAAGATACATGATCGCCTAAGCGTGTATCACATAACTGAGACTTATAAGAATTTTGTTCGTCTGATCTGAACGCAATTCTAATTTGTATTTTAATGCACATTTTTCGATTTTTCCCGGCCTTGCAGCATTAAACTTTGAAAAAATATCCAACCAAAAGGCACACGAATATGTTTCTTTTCAACTCGATCTATTTTCTCGATTTCTGTCCTATTCGTACCCGGTCAGAATATCCTCTGTTAATTTCACCATCAAGCTACAGCTGAACAGTTGAAAGGCGAGAGAGCAAACATTATCAGAAAGATAATACCAGAATGTCTTAGGATTAGAGATTAGGTTTCTACCGCTTCTGGATAATTATCTTTCGAGTTCTTTCTTTAGGAATTCAGCTGTTGCCTAACATAATGAGACCGATATTATCTATCTACAAATGGCTTCTTAGTTTACTATATCATTTAAGAAAACACCTGTCCATTTAATCCACGGGATATCGTTAAAACTCATATGCTAACGACAGCTTGCGTTAAAACAAAGTAAATCAAGGACAAGGCGCATATTTTATTCTTAATGACTATGCCTCCTCTCCGTTGATTCTAGCCATCAACATAAAGTGTAGAGAATGACTGAATTTGATATGCAATTGATGTAATGAATATGCATACACCTTGGTTTCCTCTCACAGTAATATGATTAGCTGGTGTCAGCCATAAATACAGACTGATGGTGAAGTATGACGACTCCTATTGGTATGTCTATAGTCTTCGTCTATTGCCTACGCCTATTGTCTACCTCTACGACGAGGACCAGTCCATTACGGTTACCTGCTAGATTGTCCTACTCGGTTACAGTAATCCAAAACCACTTTGCTACCTTGAACAAATATATCCCTTTCCGGGACATATCAGTTGAAGACGAGGATGAGATCCAACTGATATATCCTGGAAAGGGATATATTACATCAGCAATGAAAGTCATGAAATAGGTGAACGGTCCCAAAGATAACTGACGACTTAGAATAATAATTTGAGTAGTGCAGTGCTTCTAAAATGATCTGTTATGGCGGACCGGCATTCTTTTCTCAATGTGTCACGTACCTGTAATATTTCGTGGTAATATTAGTTTATACCGGAAACGATATATATATATATATATATATATATATATATATATATATATATATATATATAATAATATAATAAAAGTTAATTTATTTCAGGTAGCATCATATATTTTAAGTTTCAGTAAAAGTTGTACCGATCGTACGAAAACGTTCATTTGAAAACAAAAAGTGCCAAGTTTGGTACGGAAGTACAAATTCTGACAACCCAGGCTCTTGCGGCACCGTTCTGGAGATAATCACTTTGAGTAGCACTGGTGTAGTGGATAATAGAAGACAGAAGGAAAGCAGGATGAAACGTTGCACTGATGGAATTGAGTACAACGAATTTCGGTATGTAGTAATGGTTACCTCACTATCAATGTTGTTTAGTGATTTAAATCTTCTTTGAGAGTTAGCTAACACTAAAACAACATATATTTCGCCATTTCGCTGAAGCACACTTACTACTGAAGGAAGATCCATACTTGGTGTAATTTCAAAAGAATATTGCAATTCGAGCTTGTTCCACATTTTGCCAGCAGCTAGACCGCGTGTACGACAAACTGTTATGGAGTCCTCCCCTTTTTTATATAAGTGGACTCGACCAGAGTGTTACTTGGACTGCTGCCGTTAAATACCCAGAGTCAGTCAGTATACAGAAGGAGACAGACATTGGGATTGAGTTGGAGGTAGAGTAATAGTGTTCTACCGCTTGTAGAAGTCTCAGTTACAAGCACGTAGACTCTAAGGAAGTCTTACTTCGAGACTATATATATATATATATATACATATATATATTTCAATAAAGGTGCAATTAATTTACAAATTCATGAATTATTCATACAAAAAACAAATACAAATGTTAATGATTTAATTGGCGAGAATTCATCATCGCGAACAATTCAAATAATATACAAAAATCCCGAACCTGTTTATGAATGAAAAGATCTTTGTTTTATAAATTTCTGTTGCATAAGTTCTCATTATTTTTACAAGCTTTCTAATAAGTGCGACATTACTGTAATCATTGAACAATATAGTTCATGCCACTTTGACGGAAAATTTACCAGTAAAAAAGAATTCTCTTATCACTATATTTGTACAAGAACGCACAGCCTTAAAATTTAAATTCAAACTCAGCGTTGCGACTGCACGCTCCAACACAATAACACATTTCTAATAGCATTTTTCGGATTATATGATGGATTTCTCGCCAATTAAATCATTAACCTTTGTATTTGTTTTTTGTATGAATAATTCATGAATATATATATATATATATATATATATATATATATATATATATATATATATATATATATATATATTACTAACCGCGTTCCTGGATTTACTAACAGTGTTACCCATTGTATTATTGTGTAAATACATTTATTTGTTATATTTCATTCCTGCGTTTGTCATTCATTGGAGACCGAATTTCATCTCGGAATCCACAACACAAACAAAGAAGGTGTATCCTGCTTTGGTTAATCAAGGTCGGTAGGTTTTTTTTCAGCAAGACAAATGCGAGTTTGTCTAAGGAGAAGATCAAACACATGGACAGTGTTGAGATTCTTTCACATCCACCATTCAGTTCCGATTCTGCTCCGAGTGACTATGACTTATTCCGCTCAGTGGCACACTTCCTGCGCGACCAGCGATTCAACACTTTTGATGAAGTGAAGCTTGTTTTTTATTCAAAGCCAACGGACTCGTATCTGGAACAGACTCCGTTGCGGCTGATCGCTGGCAAAAGATAGTCGTGAATGATGGACTTTATTTTGAAGAATAAATGTTGGTGTTGCTCCATAAAATTTTGTTGTTTTCTTTCTGCTTCCTAAGTGAGTCAGGACTTTCTGGCCAACCTAATATTAGGTAATCAAATCAAATGTATCATTTTTTTAATCATTTAATCCCCAAGCAAGGCAATAAAGTCACTAAGACGTAAGGGGTTACTGAGTGTTAGAGAATATGAAAAAACACTAGTACAGAGAGAGGAAAATAAAAGAAGGGGAATTAAAAAGACAGGTGATAACGATTGACATTGCATTTAAATTTGTGACGATCAAAATCGACTGAAAAGCAAGAAGCAAGAAGCAAGAAAGGATTTCCACAAGTGAGAAGTGCGATAGAAGAGACTGTCAGCATATAACTTACGGTTACATCTAGCCATTTCGAATATAAAAAGATGAGACCTTGCTGGCAATCTAGTACCCCGCTTAAATTCATAAAGTCTCAGTACTAAAGAAGAAAGTTCATCTGAACAATTACAATGAAAGTATTTATAGAAAAGTCACAGGAAAGCTATGTTACGGCACGGGGGAAGTACATGAGGCCGAGATGCCAGGTCAAGGTCAATAACATTGCAGATTCTTCTTTGGATTTTATTAAGAATCACTAAATACATAGCAGAAGCCCCAGATGAAATGTAGCAGCAATATGCAATGGATGGACGAATGGTAGACTTATAAATGAGTAAGTTCCGGAAGTGAAAAATAACTGGAACTGAGATGCCAGAAAGCGTACGAAAATTATAACGCTTCGCGAATACACTGGCAAGCCTTACCAATGATTATATCAAAGTACTATAGACTGGCTCGGAAACTCTGCTGATTTAAATTCAATCGAGAATCTCACATTGTCTCGATTGACGATTAATCGTCCTACAGCCATCATCTGCGATGGACGTTACTCCAAGAAAGCGCACGAAGATTAGAACGCTTCACGAATACACTGGCAAGCTTTACTAATGAGTTTATCAAAGTACTATAGACTGGCTCGGAAACTCTGCTGATTTAAGTCCAATCGAGAATCTCACATTGTCTCGACTGTCGATTAATCTTCCTACAGCCATCGTCTGCGATGGACGTTACTCCAAGAAAGCGTACGAAAATTATAACGCTTCACGAATACACTGGCAAGCCTTACCAATGAGCATATCAAAGTATTATAGACTGGCCCAGAAACTTTTCTGATTTAAATCCAATCGAAAATCTGTGGTCAATCTGCAAGGAACGACTTCGTGGAATGGACTTACGAAATACTAACATATGCACTAGGTCATGTTTTATTAGAAAAAATACCAAAAAAGTAAATAATGACGGTATTATTCATTTTGATTCAAGTAATTTGCACACTGGTGCATTTTCATTCGTATGATTGTTTATAGATAACTCAAGTTTATTTATATCAGTGAAGTCAGATTTTCTTATAGAAGTCAATGTTTTCATCATAAAACTAATTTTTGTATAGTTTTTTTTTTATCAGCATTATATCCTATGACCTTCAGGTTATCTATACTTGTTAAAATATTGATAATGGATTTTGAATGGTCAAGTTTTATTATATACAATCAAATCATGGCCAACATGCATATTTTCTTCTCAATAAATTAACGGTAAACTCTTATAACTGTTTGGAAACAGGATGATCCTGAGAGTGAAAATCGGCCCTTCATCTGGTGTTTAAAAATCCAGTATTGAGATTTATGTCCGGATGAGGAAGCATCAGATAAAAATTCAAATTCAAATTCTCTTTCTTTCTTACTTATTTCTATCTATCTCTTTTCTAAGTAAATAAACGGTAAATTCTGTCTGTCCGTTGGTTTGTCTGAAACCGCTCTTACTCAGGACACACTTGCTCTGAACAGATATATATATATATATATATATATATATATATATATATATTACCTTTTTAGAAATAGGCAGATCTCGGGATTGGAAATCTGCCCTTTATCTGGTGCTTGAACATGCAGCATTTGGGATTTGTTTCCGAGTAAAGTAAAGGAAAGATTACGTGTAACAATATTTTTTTTTGTAATAAAATAAATCTACTCGAAAGAGAAGTAAAACGCAGAAATCATATATATATATATATATATAATATATATATATATATATATATATATATATATATATATATATATATATATATATATGGTTGTTCTCTAAACACGGTTAGAACATTGTGGTCGCTTTCAAAAAGTTGATGTTAATTTTCTTTGTCGTCTAGAGTTATATATTTCTCAATGATGTTTCAAAGAGAACATTAATCTCCTATAACAATACACATAATTACAAGAGTTATAGGAATGTTTTATTTTACCAACACTGTCAACGTATTGTGGTCGTGTTCATAATTGATGTTAATTTTTCTTATATATATATATATATATATATATATATATATATATATATATATATATATATGAAAATTTCAAAATCAAAGTCTTACCTCTTTTCCAAAGATAAAGGAGAGGTGAGAAAACACAAAGTCAGAATAGGCTTATGGGCTAATCTTGATCCACCAATTAATTTTCAGATCTCTGCTAAATAAATCTGTTCTTTCTCTCATTTGTGTTTATATATATATATATATATATATATATATATATATATATATATATATATATAGTGCTGTTCAATAAAAATGACTCACCTTATCCTTTGAATTTAGCTCAACTTTCGTTTCATCGGAGAAGAGAACATTCTTCCAGTCTTCTACGGTGACATTTTTGTAATAGTGAGCCCATTCAAGTCTCTTGGCTTTGTTGGCTTTGCTTATTAGCGGCTTAAACCTTCGTGTACAAGATTTGTAGCCTTGTCTTAACAGCCCACGACGGACTGTTGAAGAGGCAAGACTAACACCTTGCTCTTCGCTTAGACTGGCTGCAATTTCTTGGCTAGTTATAGTCCTATTCTTCGCAACTTCTCTCTTGATTACCCTGCAAGTTCTATCATCAATCTTTTCCTTTCGTCCCCTTGTTTTCTTCCTTGGAGCAGGAGTGGCAACATTATGTGCCCTAAGCACTCGAGAGACAGTTGATTTCGAGGTTATAGCAATTTCTGCAATTTCTCTCATAGACTTGCCTGCTTTTGAGAGGGCAATAATAGATGCCTTAAGTGGGTCTGATGCGTGTTTGTAGCCTTTCATCTGGTTAGTGAATTGAGTGGCTATTTCAAGCTGTTTTTATACTGTATGAGGCTTTCTGCAATCTTTTTGAATACACTAGATTTAATTTAAGCTGTTCTAGAATTCTCTAGAATATTGTTCTGAGTGTATTGTAAAAATAGTTTTCAATATTTTGTCAAAAGCTCTTTAAATTTACCAGTTCAATCATTAGAATGCGATATCTGAGTCACTTTTTTTGCACAGAGTTTTTTCCTGAATTTCATTTATATCCAAATTTATAATTATCAATAGAATACCTTAGGGTGAATAAACTTTTTTTCCTATGTTGTCGGAAAGCGGTCTTTATATTAGAAAGATTAAAAATTATTTTAACCTCTAAAACAATAGACAAAAAATATTTTTAGTAAAAAAAAATCAGGTGAGTCACTTTTATCGAACAGCACTATATATATATATATATATATATATATATAGATAGATAGATAGATAGATAGATAGATAGATAGATAGATGTACTGCAACTGCTTGCGACTTGAAAAGAGAATACTAGGAGACGAGTTCGAATTCTATCCGTCTTTGTTGCGTCAATTTCTCACAAAATTGTAAACCCGTGTGATTGTATTTAGAGATCTGGACGAGGCCGGATATATCTGTATCTCGATATTTGTGTAAATAGGTTCGATAAAAGATCTCAGTTATGCGACATTCTTAAGGATTTAATTCACGATACTAGCAAATTGTTCCATGGGAAAATCTCGCTGTCTATCGCGGATTGTATTGAATCTCTTCTTTTTTTTTGGTTTTGTTTTATTCTGAAGTTTTTCTGGGTTTTTTTTGTGTAGAGTACCCAAGGTACTAACAGTAACAAGCCTCGTCGACTATCATTTGACACACGGAGAGGTGCCCCGTATAATAGTAATGTCTTGAATTTTTTAAATATATTATATTTTAATATAATTAAATAAAATATATTATATTTTAATATAATTAAATAAAATGCCTAGGTTTCGTTTTACAAGTGCCTTGCCCCTATACTAGATCAGTCTTCGTTATGACAATAAACTACATAAGGCCTCTGATTGGGAGATTGGAGGTTCTTAGGGAGTGCGTCCACATCTGAATTGCTGTTGTTCGAAGGTACACCTTGACCCGGAGCGGTAGCACCTGTTAGGGTCCCAACCATGGGCAAATAGTGAACGCCCAAACAAAAACAATATAAATTTATAAAAATGCCAGCGATACATTTTTATATAAAAAAATTACCAAAAGTATATTTTATAACAAAATGACAAGCAATATATTTTATACTAGAATTACCAACGATACAATCTATAACAGAAGGACCAACAATATAATTTATCTGTAGTTGAAGCCATAAAATTACATGCAAAATATTTAGATTTCGGCATTAAATAACCCATAAAGGTTGATATGCCGCTAAACAAAATCAACCAACCAACAATACATATTTATAGTAAAATGACCAACAATACATTATATCTGTAGTTGAAGGTATACAATTGCGTTCAAAATATATTTAGTTGAAGCCATGAAATTGAGTTAAAAAATATTTACATTTCAGCATTAAATAACCCATAGAGATGTTGATATGCCGCTAAACAAAAACTGTACCAGATGAGAACTTGGGAATAGACGGATTTCGTAGCAGAGACTAAAGTAGGGTTTTAAAGTTTCTCGTTTGTTTATGTCACTCACGGCCTCTTTCTTAGGGAGATGGTTTCGGTGTGACAAATCTTTTGGGGCAAACTTAGACCTTCGTGCACGCCAAA
This sequence comes from Acanthosepion pharaonis, assembly GCA_903632075.3. Lineage (NCBI taxonomy): Eukaryota > Metazoa > Mollusca > Cephalopoda > Sepiida > Sepiidae > Acanthosepion > Acanthosepion pharaonis. The sequence goes on along the minus strand of CAHIKZ030003464.1, from coordinate 741,108 downwards.
AACAGTAGTGTCAAAAGGATATATATATATATATATGTGTGTGTGTGTGTGTGTGTGTGTATTCTTCTGGCAACGTAGTAGTACCTTATGTTAAACTGCTCTGATGAACTCTTCTCGCACTTCCCGCTTGTGGAACTCTGTTCCGTTTACTTGCTTCTAAGATAACTACAATTTTCAAAAATTTAAACGCAACGTCAACTGCCATCTTCCACCTTCTTGAATCCCTCTCATCTTTTTTCCTTTCCTCAATCCTTCCTATACTCACTCTTTTCTCTCCCTGTAACCCCTTGCGTCCAGGTAGCATTCCTCACTTTACTTAGGATGAAATGAATAAAAATACTTCATAAAAACGAGGGGACTTTCAAAAGTATTGGAGCCTACCATCTTCTCAAAATGATCAAACATCAAATAGTTTTTGGCCAAGCTGAGAACTTCTCAGCACCTACTCATAAAACTCCCAAATCATTCTGTCATGGGTCCTTACCTATAACTACAGAATGAACTCTTCCTAACACTATGTATACTACGCCTCTCAAGAGAGAGAGAGGCGAATCGAGTCGAGCTTCTCGGCTTGACGATCGAACTCTCTGCCTCTGAGCAGAGAGGAACCCGGACGAGGCTCCGCCGAAGGACAGAGTCTCGTTCGGGGAGGTTGACCAACCCAATCCCGTTTATACGGGTTCTATGGGCATTTTTTTGGCCGAGCCTACGGGCTCGGGAAACCCACGTTAAACTCGGCCTTGTGCCACATGCAACCCTCGTGGGGGGTGGCTAGATACCGAATCGAGTCGAGCCGATAGTAGTTCACTCCAAACCAGACTGACAGTCATACTAACACCTTCCATATCTTGTATTATTATTTCATGTAATATACCTTCATTATTTTTACTCTTGTGTTCGTGTTGTTCTTCCTTGGTCCTAACCTGGACCATAACACATTCTATGTTGAATAAAATATTATTTAATTTTATTTCATGAGCAATTAATTGAACAGAAATTAATAAGAAAATTCAGAATAAAGATGCAATTTAAGAAGCAAAATTAAACTTCAAAATTAAAACAAGCCTTATGATTTTTGAGACGTTTAATCTTCCTTCCTGTCCCAAAACCCGCCTCGCGTTCTGATTACGTGCCCATAACACTTCAGCTTATTGTTTAGGGCGATATTTTGCGCTTAAACAGGTTTAACATAAAACAGTGAACACTGTGAAACAATACGTTTTGGAATATCAGAAATACCTTTTTTAACAGTTTGCCTAACAGTGTTTGTTTTTATCTTCTTTTTTCTTTTTTTTTTTTTTTTTTTTTTTTTTTTTTTTGACTGGCCCTTGATTTGAAACAATAATTAAGTCCTTTTTTGATGTGCATGTTTTTTTGTTTTTTGTTTTTGTTTTTCGCTAAGGTCTCAGTTATTTTCCGCTTGATGGAGGTGTCAAAAACCAGTTCTTCCACCTCGACGTATATGGCTACAGTTTTGGCAGGCGCTCATCTGATTAGCCGGCAATTGAAACGAGAAGATTGAAATTATTTTGAGCCGATTACATTTCGGACAACGGATTTGGTCATTATCTGTGTGGTCAGTGGGACCAAGCCAGGTTTTCTGGACGCAGGCGTAGCAGACTATATGACCACATGACAGCATAGCGGGCAGCTTGTCGGAGGCACACGATGAACGACTGCAGAATTCTTCTTCACATCCGGGACATGTGGACGCCATTTTACTTTTTCAAATCTTTATCTCGACTTAATCTTTATTCCTGAGGTTCGTACAATCTGATATCGCTGAGAAAGCTCTGTTCAACGAATGCTAAATATGACTTAAGTTTTCCAGTCAAATCGGTTAAAAAAATATTTTCTTTTAAACGTCACGCGAGTAAGTAAAAGCGTTTTATCGATAGACGCGTTTTTAATACTTTTTTAGTTTCATTCTTACTTCCTCTTGGAGTCTGTCCATATTTCATCAAGGACACATGGCACAGTGGATAAAGGCGTTGGTTAGATCAAGTCAGGACCCAAAGAGTGTGAGTTCAATACCCGGTTAAGGCAGTGGAGAACTTTCAGAAGGAAATTAACAGGATAACTGACATCCATCAAACATGGCACGTGGAACTAGAACAGTCTACCCCAGTGAGCGAAATAAAGGGTTCAGTTCGACATTCCAACCACCTGAAGAAGGCCGGAGCGTACAACAGCCGAAACTTGTAATAAATATGGCGACAAAGATGAGGACAATAGTCTGAATAATGTAAATAATTTACTTCCTCTTGTTAACACGAAAGCGAGCCGAAAAGTCTGCGGTTAATATATTCAAGGAAAAGTAAATAAAAAAAAAATCACAGGCCTATTGTTGGTCTGCAATAAAACCTGCCCTGGGTATATGTATGTATGTGTATATGGGCACGTGGCCGAGTGGTTAGAACGTTCCATGAGACCCGGGTTCGAATCTCACCACGGTCGATTTATCAGGAAGGTGACTTCTTGATGTTACCAGCCTGGAGAAGGCGAACACAACGTGTAGTAACTTTGGGAAATGCCGAAAAACCATACCATGAGTTGACCTAAGTCTTGTGAGTGAAATTGGGTAGATGGAACCCTTTGGGAGTTGTTGATAGTTATGCTAGCACGAAGTCACAAGTCATCGTGACTGAGGGCTTGAGCGTACTGAACTTGTTCAGACTGATGATCACACCAGATAACGCGCTCTCTCACAAAAGCTGTAACTAAGGTCTGCTCAGTATAATTGCTGTATAAACCACAGGTGGGTTCTGTGGGTGTTGAGCAAACACAAATATGCCCGAGCGAGCGTCTGCAATAGGGATTAGCTAGCCACCCTAGTGGACGGGTATCCTCGAATACGAGTGGCCAGCTATTATACATGAGTAGAAGATCAAATAAAGATCAAGTATGGACAGGAATTCGACAAAAAATGATAAGATAAAGAACAAGTAGGAAACAAATCTCAATCTAACATGTTTCCATTTATTAAAACTTCGTCATAGATCAAGATAGAAATGATAAAAGGCAAAAAGACACAGATTAATAGTATGTTGTGTTTGGTTATTTCTTATTGGTTAGATACATGTCACGTGTCATGAAGCATTATTTTTATTGGATACCCGTATTTGAGAAGACGCCTCGTTTATTTTAAACCGTGTTTCTTTCGTCTATCTGCCTGTGGACCCGTTAAAACTTAATAAAGAAAATATGTCCTTCGGCAGGATTCCTCCTTATCTCAGAAGGATTATTTGTAAATTGTAAAAATCGATCAATAAAATTAATCGACACAAAATGTCTGTTGTCTTTAATAACATTTGCTACCTAAATACACAGAAATATATATATATATATATATATATATATATGTGTGTGTGTGTGTGTGTGTGTGTGTGTACAAGGAATATTTCGTTAATATTTTATGTATTTTCACTTATTTTCTAAAAAGGGAATGAATGATTCGTTCAAGACAAAGCAGGAATGAAGAATTGAACAGCCTATCATTTTTCATAAACGTGGTCGTATCTACTTCCATTATAAAGGATAATTGTCTAATATCAGATAATAATTGCATTAATGACTAATTGCTGATAGTTTTTATTTTCTGTCTCTCCCACCGCTCTCTCTCTCTCTCTTTCTCATTTACAGTCAATTCTTATAGAAAAGTAATTCCTATAGAAAATATTTCTTAATATATTTCTACAGTAAAATCTTTTTCAATGCATTTCTATACTAAAACACATTTGCAATGCATTCTTATAGTAAAATCATTTGCAATATTTTCCTATAGTAAAATCATTTACAATGATTTCCTATATTAACATTATTTCCAACGCCTTCCTATAGTAAAGTCATTTTCGGTGTATTCATATAAAACTATTTTCAATACTTTCCTATAGTAAAATCATTCCCAATGCATTCTTCTAGTAACACTGTGTCCAATGCTTTCCTATAGTAAAATCATTCCCAATGCATTCATCTAGTAACATTGTGTCCAATACTTTCCTATAGTAAAATCATTTCCAATGCATTACTGTAGAAAAATCTTTTCCAATACTTTCCTATATTAAAATCATTTTCAATGCATTCTTATAGTAACATTGTGTCCAATGCTTTTCTGTAGTAAAATCATTTTCAATGTATTCATATAAAACTATTTGCAGTACTTCCTAATATTAACATGATTTACAATGCATTCGTATAGTAAAATTATTTCTAATGCTTTCCTATAATAAAATTATTTCCAATGTTTTCTCATATCATAACAATTTTCATGTATTCATATAAAGTTATTTACAATGTTTCTCAATATTAAAATCATTTGCAATGTATTCGTATAGTAAAATTATTTACAATGCTTTCCAATAGTAAAATTATATACAATGCATTCGTATAATAAAATTATTTTCAATGTTTTCCTATAATAAATTTATTATTTATTTCACGTCGTCCATTGTGAAAAGCAAAATAATTTTCAGATCATTTATATTTATATAAGTGCATATATAACCCTATTCTGTCAGCAGTTTTGGGAGTAAATCCTGATAACTGGCAATGCACTTTTTGATGATTTCCAGTGCATTTCTATAGTAAAAAATATTAGCAATTTATTTGAATGATCCACATAATGACCCTCTCACACAACAACAACAACAACGTTGCTATCGTACACTGCTTATCAACTGAACGTATTCCCTATCTTTTGCACTAGATGCTTGCTTATTCTCTTTGTTAAATGTTAATCAAATAAGAAGTCCAGACGAACGGGATAACAGATATTTCTATAAGCTACTGAATATTGATTTTTACAAGACATATTTTATGTCATGTCGGCGTCACTGATTGATTCTATTGCCTAGTCGGGCACAAAAGTCTGAATATATATATATATATTTTTTTTACGTCTGCAAATTGAACCAAAAACATGATTCTCTGCAAATAGGTCTCAATTCACATTGCTGTTACCAAAAAATATACTGTTTAATTTGATTTCACCCACTCGTTAAAGTATTGGACTATAAATACGTCAGGTTGATGAGACGGAAACCTAATTTATTCAGGATATTTGAAACTCCCTTACTTGGAGCCGCTCCTGCCCATGAAATAATACATTGACCGTTAATGACATTTTAGACAATCATTCTTTGCTCTATTTTCAAACATTCTGGGATCCTTGTTGCTTCCGACAGGATTTAGATAGTTTCGCTTTCTTTATACAAGTTTCTGGGTTGAATTATAGAAACTTACATTAATTATTAACCAATTACAACAACTTTGGCCACAGTTCTAAGTAAAATTACTTACAAAGCATTTCTATAATACCATATAATAATCTAGTCTAGTGATCCTAATATATATCTCAAGAATGTTGACAGAATAAAAATAAAGGATCGGTAATATAATCGATCCTGATCTGGCATCTCGACTTCAGTCACTTTCTCACCGAAGCGACGTGTTCTTTTCTATAAATATTTTCATGGCGACTGTTCTGATGAGATTTTTCCTAAGTGCCTCGACTGCATAAATTTAAGCGTGCTACTAGATTGGCAGATAGGTCTCACAGTTTTATTGTTGAACTAGCTAGATTCAACCGTAAGTTCTATGTTAATAGTTTCTTCTTTCACACTTTTCACCTTGGAACTCCCTTCCAATTTCTTGTTTCCCTGCCAATTAAAGGTTCCAAAAATTTAAATGCAACATCAATCGCCATCTTCTGTCTTTCCGAAGCCTGTTTCTTTATTGTCCTTTTTCCCCACTTCCCCTAGCTAAATTCTATTCATTGTCTTTCACTCCCTGTAACCTTATGTGCCGTAGTGGCTTTATCGCCTTTCTTGGGGTGGAATGATTAAAAACTACTTGTCAGGCTTATAGGAGTTTGTATTATATCCAAAAATTACTTTTGTTGTTTAAATCCTAAGTATGTGTTTTTTTTCCGTGCATGACAAAATCTATTTGAAAATAAATGTATTCAAGATTTTCATTTAAAAACTCACTGATTTTTTTAAAAGGCTTTTTACATATTTGCATGTAAACATTTAAATGTTTCACAGAATTGTATCAATTAATTATTTTTTTTATCTCTTTGCTAAAAACAGAGGTGAAGGTTGCAACACACTGGAATAATTAAAGCACATTAACCAACGCATTTACAAAGATTTATAACTTTTAAGTCAACTAAATGAATTAAAAATGAGAAGAAAAATACCCAACATGCAACTGGAGCTGTAATTATGAAATATTAAACCTTTTATTGCAGTTACATCATCTTGAAACTTGACATACAAACACTGATCTGGGTTACATCAAAACGTGTAATGGTTATCTAAATTTATTATAAAACATGTTCTGATGTCATCAATGTTAGATTCCTGTCGACTCTCATGAATAATTAATTACCATTAGTTCCAAAACGATCTACCAATCATTATCATTTTCTCTCTCTGTCTCTCTCTCTTTCTCTCTGTCTGTGTGTGTGTGTTCAGCTTTTTCCTCTCTCATCGTCATCTCTTCTATTCACACTTCTTTCTATCTTCCTCTTACATTTTCTTCTTTTTTATTTTTATTCTTCCGTAGCTGGCGATGAGTTAAAGTTCTTAATCAAATTACTAAAGAGATATCATCAAATTTTCTGCTTTCAATGAATAGTATTAAAGTTAGCTGTAATTCATCAGCGTTTTATACTAATTACTGTCATAATTTCCACGATGTATTATTTAAAAAATTATTATTAAAAAAATTCTTTTTGACCTACATTCGTTTTCTTGTCATTTGCCACGTCATAACTAAAGACCAAGGTCAAGCGAAGGATGGGATTTTCCAGTTAACAAAAGACAACAGAGATCTTCGTAGGATAGTGATTTTCCAAACGTAGATTATATGTGTCACAAGGCCGAAAGTAGGGGGCACCCAGTGAGGATCGAACTCACTACTCAGTCGCAATTGTTCTAGCGAAACAAGTTTGTTAACCATTACCCCGCCTCGAGATGACCAGAGATCTTCGTAGGATATAGGCTGTGCTTGTTAGAAATATTTTGCGGAATTGCTGGCGAGATGGTGCGCCAGGAATTTTGTTGATTTACTCTTGAGTTCCTTTCTTTATAAGACCCAAAGCTCCAACCACAACAGGAACAGTTTTAGTTTTTAAGAGCCACATTTTTTCTATTCCATTTTCAAGTATTTTTATTTGCTGCGCAGAGATGTTTTTTGTCACTTGATACGCGCATGTCAATCAGTGTGCAAACATTTTTTCTGTCTATGATAATAATGTCTGAGCGATTTGTTTGTATTGTTCGATCTGTGTTCATAAACAGACCCTACATTTTGAGACGCACCCTAATAATGAAAAGAAATTTCTAAGAAAAAAAGTCATTCTCATACAACAATACATTTACCATACGTGCCACACATACTGGTGCCATGTATTGTTTACATTAATCACTCATACGATTTTGTTTGTATGGCAATGACATATTAGTCAAGAGCAGAAAGGCTTCCGGGGCTGCTAGTAATCAGAGCATGTTTAAGCTTGTGGCTCGGCTCCAGGAAGGTTTATAGTCTTGAAAATCCTTGTAACAGCTAAGTACTGAGGTTACATTATATAAAAGGCTGAATTAGATAGATAGTATTATAGTGTAATGACTTAACATACAAATCCACATTCCTATCAGTCAAGCCAATTAGGTGACCGTCTATGTTTACTTGAGCCTGGACGTTGCCTTACATTCGTCATGGAAGACACACACGTATTTTTCAAGGTATTTTTTAGGGAAAAAATGTGTGTCTTGTAAACCGGAAAATACGGTACTATTATTAGCCAATTAGGCGACCGTCCAAGTTTACTTGAACTTGGATGTTGCCTTACATTCGTCATGGAAGACGCACACGTATTTTTCAGGGTATTTTTTATGAAAAAAAGTAGGCCGGAAAATACGGTACTATTATACAATATATTAGCTTGGTAGCTGCGTATAAGCAGGCTCTGGTTTGTTCAGCAAGAATAAACCCTCCAGTCTTAACCTTCAGTTCTGAACTCCTTAGCCGCTAGTGGGTTGCGAACAGACCTACATTAGGATTTTTGGTTCGGAGAAGGAACTGGCTACATAGAGGCTTCTCCAGCTTTTAGCTTAGCTTTTTAAGTTTGCTTTTATCTTCCTGTTTCAGTTTTCTGGCTGATTTTCTGACCGTTTTCTCAACTTCGTTATTTTCAAGATTTAACTGAAATTCTCTTGCATATTTACAGACTTCTTTTGATACAGAATAAAGCTTATTTACTTTTTTCATGCTCCATTACGTGTTGTAACATCCAATCTTGTATTGCTGCAAGATACTCATTAAAGTCCCATTGTTGGAATTTTATAAGACAATTCCTGTTGGATCATGCTTTTACCCCTCCTCCTGCTCCTTGGTAGATACAATCAACATTTGCCTTAGGGTGCCGCATTTTACTGCATGCGAATTTTTGCATCAGTTGTTTTGAGTCCTTTTCAGTTTCACTTTATTATGCTGAAGACATAAGTTCCAACTGGGGTCGCAAGAATGCAAATGGCCGCTATTATATTTTTCGAATTAATTATATTTTCATTATTACTCGTACTCGCCTGATGCACTCCTTTTTGACTCTGGTCTTTCATCTTTGAATGCTTTGTCCTGGGTATGATGATAAACTACATCCGCGTCCTGGGTAAGACGATAAACTACGTCCAACAGCAAGGCCTCTGATCAAGAGGTTTTGAGGAGCGTAGAACTACCTCTTAATTACTGGTATTTCCAGGTCCACCCTGACCCGGGGTGGTAGCACCTGTTAGGGTCCCAGCTATGGGCAAATAGTTAACACCCAAACTTGTGTAAAAATAGGTTTTAAAGAAATACTTTGTAATAAAAAAAATTATTACCAGCAATAATTTTGGAAGGAAAAATTATTATCAGCAATACTTTAAAAGAAATACCAGCAATACAAACAGCTATACATTCTTTGAAAAAAAATTGACCAGCTATAGATTTCTTCAAGGGAAAATATTCCCGGAAATAGATTTTTGAAGAAAAACACATTACCAGCAATAAAAACTTTGTCGACATTAAATAACCCATTAAGGTTGATATACCGTAAACCAAACCAGGCCAGACCAAACCAAACCAAACCAAGCCAGACCAAACCAAACCAAACCAAGCCAAGCCAAACCAAACCAAACCAAACCAAACCAAACCAAACCAATCATCTTCGAATGCTGTGTTCCATTGTCTTCATTCTCTTAGCTTCAATTCAAGTAGCTTCCTGGCCGAGTTCCTTAATTACAGGTAATTACATCAAGAACTATATTCTCGTTGCAATAAGCTTTCCTCGCTTGAAGGTGGCCTTTGCCAATTTATCGCGCCCAAATTACATGCATATATCATCACTGAAACCTTTCATAATTTCTAAAATGCTCTTCCAATTCATCGTCATTTCTTGCATATAATTTCAAGTTATCCATATAAAATAGATTATTTATTTCTTTTATCTTTGATCTTATACACATATATTGTGTTGGATAATAATTTCAGTAAAGCATTAATGCCAGACAACAAGAGAAGTTTCTGTTTTGTAAAAATAAAATGTCACTGCCGACACTGTAGTTTGAACATAGATCGCCAGTGAACAAACACGGACGATTCTATTATTGAATTAAGTAGTTCACATGACCATAAAGAAAACGCATAATTTGTAACCGGTTCTGTGTGGTGTTCATACCAATTTCTTGCAGTTACCTCCCAGTAAGTGTTGTAGATTTTCTAATGTATATATTGGCCCACTCTGTCGTGCCGTATTTTATATTAAGTGTGTGACAATACCGTGCAACCTAATACAAGATAATCAATTGTTTTCTGGATATTTATCACAAAATCTGCATTTGGGGTCAACACAACTATTCAGTATGTGTGCTTGGTAATTTCTAGTTAGCAAGCATTGGTCCTTTGCAGCAAGAATAAAACATTCAGTTTCCGCTTTTAACCCTGTATAATAATAATAATTATTATTATTATTATTATTAACTGTTAAGCGAAGAGCGCCATTTAAGAAAAGAAAAAGAAAAAAAAACAGTGTTTGACAATGTTAAATAAAATTTTAACAAAATTTTTGTCTACTTCAAGTTATATAATTAAATTTTCAAGTATAAAATATATACATCTAAGTACAAGTAGATTTATATATTTTTATACTTGAAAAAAATGTTAAGCCGGAAGAGAGTTCCACAAATGAGAAGTGCGACGGAAGAAACTGTTATCATAGAACTCACGGTTACATCTTGCCATTTCAACCTTAAAATGATGAGACCTAACCGCCAATCTAGTAGTATGCTTGAACTCATGAGGTCGAGGTAACATAGAAGAAAGTTCACCAGAACAATTATCATGGAAATATTTATTAAAAAGGCAAAGGGAAGCTACGTTACATCGTCGGGAAAGTGGCTGAAGCATTGATACCAGGTCAGAATCAATAACATTGCAGATTCTTTTTGGGATTTTGTCAAAGATCTTTAAATATATAGCAAGAGCACCAGACCAGATGCGGCAGTAATATTCAAAGCAAGGACGAATAACATTATTTACATTATTCGGACTATTGTCTTCATCTTTGTCGCCATATTTATTACAACGTTTCGGCCGTTGTACCGGGTAGTTGGAATGCCGAACTTTATTTCGCTCACTGGGGTAGACTGTTCTATGGATGTCAGTTATCTCCTGTTGATTTTCCCTATGAAAGTTCTCCACTGCCTTAACCGGATATTGAACTCACTCTCTTTGGGTCCTGTCACTGGATCTAACCAACGCCTTTATCCACAGTGTCCTTGAGGACATCTGTGTATGAATTTCTGGGTATTATAAGCTTAATGTCTTCAGCAACCATTTTTACCAGTGCTCATATTGCAATTTTTTGGCTGTTATTATTGCATGTTTTTACCAGAGCTCATATTGCAACTTTTGTTGTTATTATTGCTTTCCTCTGACACTCCTTATTACTGGTTCCCATATTGTATTCATTTCTATGCTTGGTAGGCTCATGAGATTTTTGTGTCCTGGCATATGCGCTGATTCCTTAAGTTTACGAATTTTCCAATGGCAACAAAGATGAGGACAACAGTCCGAATAATGTAAATAATGTACATAATACTTCATGTCAGAAATATAGACAGATACTGAAGGACGAATAAATATGTAAGATAGATTCTGACGAGAAAAATTGTCTTACCCGACACAGTGGACCAGTTTTCCTATCAACATGCCTGGTTATTGATTCACTTCATATCAGCAGAAAGCATTAGTCCGAAAATGCAGAATGTTTCCTTATAAGGAAACAGATAATATTTCGATTACCATTCTGATACACTATCACGGCAGCCAACGTGGATGAAAGTCGTTACAGTAGGAAGCGATCTTAACCACTGTGCTACGTCATAAAACTGGCTTGTAAATGAGCTGGCATCTATTATCTTTTTAATTTAATTTTTTTTTGGGGGGGGGGGATTAACGAAGAATTCTTACCAATAACCAAGAGCTTTCTTCATTCATACAAAGTATAGCTGATTTTTTTTCCCTTTTTCTTTTCATCTTCCTAAAAACCGTCATCCGATCCGCTTCGATTTGGTAAATGATCGACTATGCTTTCTGATCAATAATTGACGGTTTCAAGATCAATCACTTCGCTCCTTGGTCTCGAAAGTCTCTGATTACAAGTTCTTTTTCCGCAATGAACGATCGCGGTGTCTAGCATCTGGCGTCAGGCGAGGCCAAGTCACATGATTGAACGGCCCTCTTCTAGCCTGGCGTAAAGACGTTATAAATAAATTGAATCCGTTCTCATAATTTCAACCGTGTCTCTATTTATATTCATAGATACTAAATAGAGATAAGTTTGGTACAGTGAAGCAATGGATAGCGGTTTGGATTGAGCCAAGTTCGAATTCCAGTTGAATCTATTAGATTCACTTACGTGATAATACTCTTAGGAAAGATATGAATTCTCTTCTTCTCTCCCCTCTAGCTATGGGTAAATAGCAGGACAGACTTGGTTATATAGCCCTGGATATGAACCTTGGCCTTCCGCAGAAAGAAATGGCAACCTACTGCGGGAAAAAAATCTGCCTCGTCAGTCATGTATCGAAAGATACATGATCTCCTAAGCCTGTATCACGCATGGTACATAACTGAATGACTGACTTTCTAGTCGAATCCATTACATTCACTTACGTGCAAATACCATTGAGAAAGTTATCAATCCTATTCTCCCCCCCCCCACACCAGCTATGAGTAAATAGCAGGACAGGCCGGGTTCTATAGCCTTGGATGGCAACTGGTCTGCCGCAGAAAAAATACTACTGCGGGAAAAATCTGCCTCGTCAGTCATGTATCGAAAGATACATGATCGCCTAAGCGTTTATCACGCATGGCACATAACTGACTGACTTTCTAGTCGAATCTATTACATTCACTTACGTGCTAATACCATTGGGAAAGGTATGAATCCTCTTCTTCTCTCCCCAGCTACGGGTAAATAGCAGGACAGACCGGGTTCTATAGACTTGGATAGCAACTGGTCTAGCGCAGAAAGAAATGGCAAACTACGGCGAGAAAAAAAAAATCTGCTTCGTCAGTCATGTATCGAAAGATCGCCTAAGCATAGCACATAACTAACTGACTAGGTCACATGTGGCTGCCAGTAACGATCAGAAGGAACTCCAGAAGGAACTTGCTAACCATTTCACTTCAACTAGGAAATCTACTTCATATATTTCTCTTGCAGTGAGATTTAGAATGCAGAGACACCATTCTCTTGCAGAGGGGCAAACTGACCCATTCAACAAAAATAGGCCATATATAGAATGGATACTTGCAAAATCAGCCACAAACTGCATGTCTGTCTATCCTCACTTTCGTTTAACCTGGATATGTATCTACCCTCTACTCTTTTGACTATAGTGTAATTGCAAATCGGACGTACCAACATCAAACAAGTGCTAAAATTTAAATATCTGGGAAGTTTTTAACAGAAGACGGAAAGAATGACACTTAAATTCGAAGGAAGGCGTATTGGGACAACCAAGAAAATATTCCAAAAGTTAAGCAGATTACTAAGTGTTGTGGAGTGATTTCGCAGTGGAGGCTTGTATTTGTACTAAGTCGGTCCTAAAATAGGTTCGACGTACAAAACGTTAGGAACTTGATATAATAGGTAATGACGCAGAGAAATCTAGTGGTGGTCGCTGATACTTTAGTGTTCGACTAACTGTCGTCCAGCATCGACTAGTATTTAGTGACCCCACCACGAGGGTTTCAGGCCGGTTTAACGTGGGATCTCCGAGCCCGTAGGCTCGGCCAAAAATATACCCTTTGAACCCGTATAAACGGGTTCAGGGTCGGTTTACCTCCCCGAACGAGACTCCGCCCTTCGGCGTAGCCTCGTTCGGGTTCCTCCTCGCCCGAAGGCAGAGAGTTCAACCGTTCAGCCGGTCGTCCGACATCGACTGACTCACTGACTGACTCGTTACTCTTACTTATTATAGGTGGGAGAGTCTATTATTTATAGAATAGTTGTGTTCCACTATAACACTAAGAAATAAGAAAATTTCGCTAGAAAAGTGTACTAAGCTGCTACGTGATATCTGTCCTGCCGTATGACAGTGAAAGATGGATAGAAAACTTGAAGCATCAGAGATGTGGTTCTACAGAACAATACTGAGGATACCATGGACCAAACATGTGCGTAACGACAAAGATTTGGAGAAAATGTAGAAGGAAGGCTTGGAAAATGTGATACTCACAAGACAGATAGAGAGAAAGAAGGACGTAGAAAAACAATGCATAACTTACTTAATGAGCTTGAGTAAATGGATGTGGGAATAGAGTTTAGTAGAAATAACAAAATGATAAAATATATTAAGAGCCACAAGGACAGGAAATTGTGGAGAGCCACGATCGCCTACGTCTTGAAAGGACGCGGTACATAAAGAGAGAGTAAACTAGACGTATATCTACCATTCAACAACCGCACCCCGAAGGAAACCACAACGCCATCCACTTCCATGGTGAAGCTTTGCTTCTATAATCAACAGAGGTGCTTACAAGGTTAGCATATATATATATATATATATATATATATATATATATATATATATATATATATGATGTGCATTCCAGGCTTTTTTAAGATAGGCAGTTATAACTGTCCTAGATTATAGTAATTTTAGTATATCATTACGATACGTCTAATAAGGTAACCTACCAACTCTTGTTATTCTAGACTGAAGGAGACTGCTCTAACAGCTGAAGAAATTCGACTAAGCACTGCTTGTCACAACAGACTAGTTTGCAGAATGCAGTCGGGACGTGAAGACAATTTGGAAGCTCGCTATGCAATAGAGTTTTGCATTAACAGACATGAGCATTAAAATTGTCCTTCAACCTCCCTGTGGCTTTGGGGTTTTCCCATAAGCTGAAAAAAAACCTTCAGCTTTGAAGACACTGAGAAGATGAAGGAGGCTCTGAAAAGGTTCCTGGACAACTTCACTTTGGACGGCTTTTATAAGGCCTTCACGAAGTGACTGGAGCGCTACAATAAGTGCATAGGAGTCAGAGGATGTTACTTTAAAGGGGGGTTAAAATTTTATGCTTCTTTGAAATTAATAAATGCCAATTCCGATAAAGTCTCAAAACTTCTGGAATGCACCTTGTACATAGATATTGATGGACTCTCTCTTCAGTTTAGAATTAGACACATGTCTGTCGCGGACCCCAATACGGAAACATTTCAAACTTCATCAAAAGTACGAATATTTAACCTAAAATCTCGATGTTAATGAGAATGAAAATAAAAAACTTTAGAAGGAAACGGAAACCCAATCCTAAACAGGAAACAAAGGATAAATTTCTACTTCTGTTCAAAAGACCGGGGTGGAGTGTGAACCGGATGATAGGCGAACCTATCTACTCCTATTAGTATTCTATAATCCATCTGGTTACATTAGATACAGTTTGCCTCATATTTCTCGACCAAGTCTATTTAATCTTTTCCTAGACTATGCCATGCATATTTACAAGCACAAATGTATAGAGATGGGCAATAATCATTTAAGAATTCTATACCACATCCTAAACGAATCTACGAATTGAAGACAACGATCCTGCTTTCCCTCCCGAGGCCAATGTACTGATGATGAGGGCTGCCTATCTCGATGGCATAGATATTGGAACAAGAATGAACTTGAACAGAAAATTCTCATCCTCTACCAATTGTTCCAAGAATTGTTCTATCTGACATATTTATAAGTCTGCTATTCGTCCTTGCTTTGAATATTACTGTCACATCTGGAGTGTTGCTTTTGCTATACATTTAGAAACTCTTGATAAAATTCAAAGAAAAATCGGCAATGTTAACGGTCCTGACCTGGCATCTCGGCTTCAGTTCCTTTCCCACCGCCGTTAAGTAGCTTCCCGGTGCCTTTTCTTTTTCACCCAATAATGCAGTGTTCACCCAATACAAGTCACAAGAGCCACTCGAAGTAGAGGTTTACGGCGTGGACTCATATTAGTGTAGGAAAGGACAAGAGTTAGGAGTATAAAGCTGAAATAGACTTTAGAAGGACCCGAAAACCCAATCCTAAACAGGAAACAGGGGATAAATTTCTACTTCTGTTCAAAAGACAAGGGAGGAGTGTGAACCGAGTGATAGGCGAACCTATCTACTCCTGTTACTATTCTATAATCCGTCTGGTTACATTAGATACAGTTTGCCTCATATTTCTCAACCGAGTCTATTTAATCTTTTCCTAGATTATGCCATGCGTATTTGGGAGCACAGATGTGTAGAGATGGGTAAAGATCATTTAAGAATTCTATACCACATCCTAAACGAATCTTCTAATAAATATAACGATCTTGCTTTATCCCCAAAGGCGAATGTATTAATGATGATGCTGATGTCATAGGTATACATCATTGGGATAAGAATGATCTTGAACAGAAATTCAACACTATCTACCAAATGTTCCTTGAAAAAAAAAGAGTCAAGATAAACCTATCCAGAACAGAGACTATGATTAGGAATTGGACTGAAAATAATGATGAATCAATTATACACTGAATCCATCATAATAATTCACAATGTGAAATTAGTAAATACTAAACACTTCAGATACATTCAGTTTTTCAACGTGCGAGGGCCTAAGATTTCTGTTTTATCACTCCACTGCCACACAGATGATTTAATTATCATAGTGAAGTATTGTGTAGAATCAGCCACAGGTTTGGGAGGGACCAATAGGCAAGAAATGGTGTACAGTCACGTCAAGTGTTAATCACGCAATCTGTTCTTATCTTCATAATAATCGCTTCTTTCTACCTCTTCTTGTATTCATATCGCTCACCTCATTCAGTAATCCTCAAACTTGAGTGGCTCTTAAAACTTTTACTGAATGACTATTGGTTCGGTATTAATTTCCTTAGAGAGCTTATGTAAGAGATGTAACATACATTTTTATATTTGATCTTTAACTAGTAATTTAAATTCTAATATTTTTATTGGTAAAAATACCGTACAGTCTATTAGTTAATAGAAGGTTGGGCACCTCGACGTGGTGTAATGGTTAGAAAGCTTGTCTTGCTAGAACAATTACGACTGAATAGTGAGTTCGATTCTCACTGAGTGCCTCATACTTTCGGCTACGCTTAAAAACTCAGAGGGCAACTGGAGGTGGTGTAATGGTTAGCAAGCTTGTCTGGCTAGAACAATTACGACTGAATAGTGAGTTCGATCCTCAATGGATGCCCCCTACTTTCGGCCTTGTGCCACATCTAAGCTACGCTTGGAAAATCACAAGTTAGTAGAAGGTCGAATGGTACTTTAAAACTGTAAGAATAAAATTTAATTAATAAAATTTAAATATTAAAAATATATTGTACACATATTTAAATGAACCTTTTAGAAAATCTTTGTGTATAAAAATATGAATTAAGCGGATGAATAAAAATGTCATTTTTTTTTTCATTTAAAACCCAGACGACTCACTGAATAACGGAAGTATACGTTTGTTAGCAGGCATCCCCACCCCCACCTAAACTTAACCTGACTTTGTAAGTAACATATATTGGATACATAACCTGTCTAGGGGAATTAAAACCAAGCCACCCCTAAATTAAAATAGATGGAATTTCCTTTGAACAACTCATAATATCAATATTGTCTACGCTTATAAATTAAGTAAATTTCTTAGAAAGCTATTCCTAGTATCGCTTGACAATGGAGCGAGACTATTGATTTTAAGTTTAATTTTTACAATTAAATGAATAAATTTAGTTTCAGTTTTGAAACATGGAAATTTTCTGTGTTGCGATGGATTCATATTTTTTAAAATAAAATAATTATAATATTTTGCTTTACTGTTTGTATCGATTGCTAAGTGCACCGGATTATAAATCTTACTGTTCTTTTCTTATTAGTTTAATACATATTACACACACACACACACACATATATATATATATATATATATATATATATATATATATATATATATATATATATATATATATTATATTTACACAAAAAATTAAATATGTATGTGTGTATATGTGTATATATATATATGTGTGTGTGTGTGTGTGTGTGTGTGTGTGTGTGTGTGTGTGTGTGTGACGTATTATATTTAAGGTTATATGCTTGTCTTCTCCCGGAAACTAATGCCATTCTCTTGCAAAATATATTGATCTTCCATCAGTTATACCAATTTTCGTGGTTAAGCACAAAGTTTGTTCCCTGCGCAATTTGCCGGCGTATTTCTCTTGGGCAATTAAGATGAGGGCGTCTTTCATCGTATTTTTGGTGCATTTAGATGTTCTTTTTATTCTACAACCATCAAGCAAGCAAAATGGATCAGTTAATAAAGTTGCATCCTCGGAAAAGATATGAACGCGCATTCAGGCTTATTTAACGATCGTAGAATGACGGCCTGATCGCTACGATATACAGCAAAAAATAATTAAAAAAAATTAGGAAGAAATGTCCACTGGCGTATATAAACGCAAATTAGAAGCTCTCTCTCTCTCTCTCTCTCTCTCTCTCTCTCTCTCTCTATCTCTCTCTCTCCACACACACAGAATGGCTCAAAAAGTACATCAAGAGAAGTAATGGAGCGCTTGGATAGAGAGAAGAAATATTTTGGTTTTCTCGTCTCTCCAGGGCCCATATATGTGACATTAGTATATATGTGACATTAGTATATATGTGACATACGAATACATTAAGACAGAGGGAAGAACTATAATCATACTTATTATAAAACCCAGGTTGTTTGTGTGTGTGTGTGTGTGTGTCTGTACGTTTATATATTGAATCGGATTTCCTACATTTTTCAACCGATTCCAACAAAACTTCACAGGACTACGTAAAATTACCTTGCGGTAGTTCTGACAGCGCCAAAAATTGGAAAAACACAATTGCTTTTGCACGAAATCAATTTGAAAACGCGATTAAGATTCATTGATTTCGCGGAATGAAAGGGAGACAACTCATATCGAGTTATACTTAATATAAAACCCAGGTTGTGTGTGTGTGTGTGTGTGTGTGTTCGTTTATATATGGGATCGGATTTCCTACATTTTTCAACCGATTTCAACAAAACTTCACTTTTTTTTGGCAGGTAGTGTTTCTTATTATCTTGCACACTTTTTATTTTTACATTCAGAATGCTTTAAAAATTCCATTTACAAGACAATTGTTTATAATAAAATTCTATTCAATCGGTAGACTCATAACGATTGAAAACAATGTTTTTGTTTGAGTTTGGGTTTCACCAATTCGTAAAAAAAGTGCGTGTCCGTCAACCTTAAACAATAATCTTTGTCAATTTTATTTTTCAGTCTTCATGATGATCGATACTTGATCTATCTCTTACTGTTACATCCCCGGGTAACGCCGGGCTCTACTGCTAGTAACCAATAATTCTAAAATGACTTATACCCGAAAACATTTTATATAAAAGACTGAAGTAAATGTCACTGTGATATACAACACACACACACACACACACACACACATATATATATATATATATATATATATATATATATATATATATATATATATATATTTCGGCTCCCGTCGTATTCGACGTATGAGGGTCAGCTGAGTTCCCAGGAACCGACAATGAACACCAACACATGTGATTTGATTATAATTGTGAAAGCTTTGTGCAGAACCAACCACAATATTTGAATGACTGAATGCAGAGACCTGGTGTGCTACATGCCACAAGATCCCCAAACGACCTTCCACAGGGTTTGAATTCAGAGTTGTCCTTCTCCTAGACCAGTTGCCATCCATTATATATGTTGGCTTAGGTGCATTTTTCTGGTGTGGGAATCCCTAAATTGTTGGCAATGAACTCTCATTCTTTGCCGGATTGGCAGGCCAGTTTGGCCGATGTAATGCTCCTGATATATATGTGTGTGTGTGTGTGTGTGTGTGTGTGTGTGTGTGTGTGTGTGTGTGTGTGTGTGTGTGTGTGTGTGTGTGTGTGTGTGAAATTATGAGTATGATTTGAGATAATCTTAATTAATTCATCGAGTCTAGAAGAAACCGCAACAGAATGCAGAAAGCACTGGACGGCCGTTTCGTCCTCTCACTCTCTCTCTCTCTCTCTTCCTCTCTCTCTCTCTCTTCCACTCTCTCTCTCTTCCGCTCTCTCTCTTCTTCTTCTCTCTCTCCTCTTCCTCTCTATCTCTTCCTCTCTCTCTTCCTCTTCTCTCTCTCTCTCTCTCTCTATATATATATATATATATATATATATATATATATATGATGACAATTGGAAAAAAAAAATCTTACATTTTGCCGACGCGTTTCGTCTTCCGACTTTTCAAGGCGTCGGCAAAATCTAAGATTTTTTTTTCCAATTGTCATTTTATACCAATCTGTCTTGTCCACAGAATTGATCTGGGAATTTAACTATATATATATATATATATATATATATATATATATATCATATATATATATCATATATATATTTGTGTATTTAGGCAGCAAATTCTCTATTAGACATGTCTGCTTAAATATATTACAAACATTATATTTGCTTATTTTTAACATAATCTCTTTTCACATTCCACGGATATATATATATATATATATATATATATATATATATATACAAAATTAGAAATAGGAAAGAAGGCACCTAATATTATTATTTATTTAAAATATATGTTTTTTACAGAGAAAATTAAAATTAAAACTTTGTTACTTACAATTGGAATTTCAAATTTTTTTTCACAAAAAATAATTTGTTGTTTAATTTTCTTTACTTTTATATATATATATATATATATATATATATATATATATATATATATATATATATTTCTTAACACTGTACCTTGAGTGGCTCCGGGTCTTGTAAATTGTGAACTTTACTGTAAAAATACAATATGTATATATAATTTTATATTTCAAATTTCATTAAAAACGACTGACAATGTATTGTGGTTAAGCTTTTTATTCATTTTTCACTTACAGTGGAACCTCGGTTTACGAATTTAATTCGTTCCTGAAGGCCGTTCGTAAACTGAAATGTTCTTAAACCGAAACTATTTTTCCAATAGGAATCAATTTAGAGAAAAACAATCAGAGTACAATAAAATTGGATAAGGAAAGCACAGCACAACGAATGTATACAACATGGCGGTCGACTCAGAAATGATTCCGTTCAGGTTAACTGGGAAAGGCAATGTTATTCGTGAACCTAAATATTGTTCGATAGCCGAGGTATTTTCATCTCGAATTTTTTTGTTCGAAAACCGATTTGTTCGGCATGTGAGACGTTCGAGAACCGCGGTTGCACTGTACTTTTTACTTTTCTGGACATAAAGTGTGCTCTACATATACGAACGCTTTCGGCTATTCTATTAGACATTATCAAGAGTTTTTTGTTTGTTTTTTTAACTGAATATGTTATATATGTATATCTATAATGATTGGAATGTTTTTTTCTTATTTTTCTTTTGATTTTTTATACAAACACGGTCAAGTACACACCTCACACACGCACGTGTATTAATTTCCGATCTAGGCCACATGGGATTTGTTATCACCTCCTGGGGCGGCCAAGTCGCCACTGAATCTTGACTCAGCCGCCGTTATCAGTTTAGCAATATCTCACTATTCCCACTAATTGGTTGTCATGTAATCATCAAGAGCCCCTTACGACAACAGTAAATTCGACCTGTTAAAAGAGAGATAATCACCTTCAGTATCCAGAGGTATCTGGATGGCTAATATTTAATCCATATGCTTGTAAATATAAGCACATAGCATGAATTCACAATACGATATATTTTTTGTTTTTGATCATTTTTTGTCTGTTTACTACTTTTGGTCTTTACTATTTTTTCATATATATATATATATATATATATATATATATATATATATATATATATACAATGAGTCATTTATACAAAAGTAGATTAGTAAAGTTAATGATATAAAATGGCGAAATCCCTTAACTAAAAATTTTAAAGGTGCATTAACCTTCAAATCACTCGATGAATGTTATGATCCTTGTTTTTTTAAAAAAAATATAAGCTGTATAAGGTCTTTCTTTAATATGCAAATAAGTAAATAAAAAGACAAGCAGAGCGTCGAACCTTATCAGTACTTAGATGGGTGAGCGCTTAGGAATACCAGGGTCTGTACGTAGCTTTTTGCCTTGTGCCAGACTAAACAAAGCTGAGTAAATAAAAAGACAGGCAGAGTGTCGAAACTGATCAGTCATTAGATTGGTGAGCTCTTAGGAATACCATGTATTGTGAAAGCAGTTTGTGGCCTTGTGCCAGGCTAAACAAAGCTTAATAAATAAAGACAGGCAGAGTGTCGAACCTTATCAGTAATTAGATGGGTGAGCACTTAGGAACGCTATGAACTGTAAGCGGCTTGTAGCCTTGTGCCAGACTAAACAAACTTTATTTTAAAATAGGTAAAATGAATCTACTGAAATTTTTGCGTCCTGGTTGCATGTGATGAATTTGGCTTAGATATTTTCCCGTGGTCTGAAATTCCATTCGCAATACGATACACGTTAACTAAACCTAAATTCTATTTATTTACCGTTTGCTTTTATTTATTTATTATATCCCACCATCTTCTCAGAGTCAGCCATGTTTATCTGTTGTATTAAAACAAAAAAAACATTACTCTTTAAAACAAAAGAAAAGATAAGATAACATCTGACTTCTGACCCGATGAAATTCAACCCTTTGATAAGTCGACGAATTTTTGTTCGTTGATCGTTTTATTTGCCCTTGTCCTCGACAATGGAGTCACCATATTGTCAAGTTATTTTTAAATGCTGAAAACCGATAGCATCGGATCACTCGTGTTTGGTGACATTATCTCCGTAGACATATCATAAAACGCCGCAGAGTTTCTTGTCACGGCCACTGTTGCTGTTTTCAATAGAAACAGTTAGCATATTTCTTTTCAAATATTTCAAGAACCATTTTCTTTGTCTTTGTTCGCATTCTTAAGTTTCTAAATATAGATATGTGGGTATATTCACACAAATGCACTTAATACATACACACACACACACACACACACACACATATATATATGTGTATATAAATATATATAGTGATTTTCCAAGATTAGATGTGGCACAAGGACAGGAGGTAGTCACCCAGTGAGGATTGAAATCACTACTCAGTCGTAATTGCTCTCGCGAGACAAGCTTTCTAGTCATTACACCGCCTCGTGCCCCATTATATATATATATATATATATGTGTGTGTGTGTGTGTATATATATAATAGAAATTATTAGGAGGATTTGATAATTATATTCAAGTAATTCATTGAGTCTGATAGAAATCTCAACAGAATGCAGAAAACACTGGACGGCCGTTTCGTCCTATATTTGCGCACAGCCACTACCGAGAATTGAAACCCTGACACTTAGGTTGTCAAGCAAACATCATACCAACTGTTCAAATGGGCCTCGATGACGAAGAGATTGCAAATCAGACTCAACAACGCGCCGCTCGCTCACATATTCCGTGGTGGAATTCTACTGAGTTCTCTAACCATAGGACTGTGCCCCCCTGGAGCCACGACTACTGTCACCAAGCCACTCACTTAGAGCATTCAATATATATATATATATATATATATATATATATATATATATATATATATATATATATATATATATATATATATATATATATATATATATATATATATGTGTATATATATATATATGTATATGTATTCGTATGTATATATATATATATATATATATATAGTGATTTTTCAAGGTAGATTAGATGTGGGCGCAAGGCCGGAAGTAGGGGGCATCCAGTGAGGATCAAATCACTACTTCAGTTGTAATTGTTCTAGCGAGAGAAGCTTTTCTAATCATTACACCGCCTCCGGTGCCTATATATATATATATATATATATATATATATATATATATATATATATATATATATATATATATATATATATATATATATAAATATATATATATATATATATATATATATAAATCACTATATATATATATATATATATATATATATAGTAATTTTCCAGACTTGTAATAAATTGAATACCATATATACCAATTGTATGATTTCAATTTCTCAATCAACCCAAACACTCACGATTGTTTCGTTAGAACATCTAGCTAAGGTCTAAAATGGCAAAACAACAAAAAAATGACAGTATATCAAAAAAGTGCTCTAATAAAGTGAAACTATTTTCATGGTACAGGAGCTGAAGCCTTAAGCCAAAAAGTGCTCAACAGCACCGGACAACCAATTTCACTGATAGATAGATAGATAGATAGATGTGTGTGTGTATTTATGTAAACTACGAACACGGCCACAATGCGCTAACCGTGTTTGGAAAATAAAAAATTCCTATAACTCTAGATACATACCTAACACAACTCATACATTCAGTTAAAAGTAAAAATAAAATCATCCTTGATAATGACTAAAAGTATAGACGAAAATGCTCGGACAAAGAGAACATTTGGACAATTTCTACATAATTTACGTCTAGAAAAGAAGAAAATTATAAAATAAGTTATGTAAGCAAAGATGAAATGCTATGTAATATCAATCCCCCTATATGACAGTGAATGCTGGGCAATTTCCTCACAGATGAAGAGGAGACTTGGGTCAACAAAAGCAATGAACAGAATGCTGAACTTCTGTGTAAGATCAATTCTCTTATATGACAGTCAATGCTGGGCAATTTCCATTCACTTGAGGAGGAGAACTGAGGCAGCAGAAATGTGGTTCTACAGTAGGATACTGAGAATACTACGGAGGAATTTTTCAGGGAAAATGGAAACAAAAAGTATACCTGCATTTCGAAAAGACAACACAAAACTTAATAATGACCACGTTACATCTAAAAAAAATTAAACAGCTCATCTTACGTTTTATTAAGCAACCAACTTCTGTAAAATTAATTCCTTTCTTGACAAAATCTAGAGAAGAATCTGCAAGAGGTGGAGGCGTTTCCATTCCTTAGATTTTCTCTTTGTTGCCAGCTTAGACAATGGTAGAGTGTCCCTCGATGTGATCAAACTGGTGCGCTTTTGATCAGGTTCAAGAAGACGTGGCACCCAACGAGCAGAAGCCTTCCCAATGCCAAGTTCATTGTACAGAATCTCTCTTACGGGGTATGCTAATAGCATTAGCTATTTGATTTATAGTCAATCGCCTGTCATTCATCAGCATGTGGTGAATAAGATCAATGTTTTCCGTGGTGGCGACAGATATAGGACGCCGAAACCCGCGGTCATCTTCAAGACTTTCCCTTTCCTTTCTAAATTCAGCTGCCTAAAAAAGTAGGCATTGTTCATAAAGCTGGAGCGTCATCTCCTAATGTGGCAACTTAGTCAACATGAACGTCCTTGGGAGACTAAAACCTTTTCTGCAGCTACATAACACTACGATACCAAATTTTCTCCATTTTGAAGAGAAGTCACTACCAGTTGCAGTTGACATCTTTGAACAGTCAGATGTGAGTTTACCTGGAACTAAACAAAGCAGTTATTAATAAAAAAAAAAAAAAAAAAGAGTTGAAATTAATGCATCCAAGATTTCACAGCTCTGGTGTCATTCCTTCATAGTCAGCCTATGAACTTTTCATCCCACCCTCGTACCTGGAAAGAAACAATGCAGTTATTAAAAAGATGAGTTACAATTAATGCATGCAACATTACACAGCTCTAGCATCAATCTTTTATATAGTCAGACCATGAACTGGATCACTGGATGTCGACCCTCGTGCGTATGCAAGTGGGCGTTAAAATTGCTTCAGAGCGTCAACAAAACGTTCGAGAAACTGTATTAATCTTTACGCTTTTTTTGTTTTTGGTTTTTTTAATCATTTCACTCTAAGGAAGGCGGTCATGTGACTAAGACGAAAGTGGTTACCGGGAGTGAAAGGGAAATGAATAGAATTTAGTGAGGTGAAAGAAAAATTTGATTCAGGAAGATCTAGAAGTTTATCTCAAGGGGTATAATTCTAGGCAAAACAAGAAGAGGTTTATCGAAATTCAGATGGTGCAATAATAACATAATGACTTCTTCAAAAACTGAAAGTTGGTCCCATGTAAATAAAGTCGAATTGGATCTACAAATTTGGCAAATCATATGAACTCGCAATCTACCACAGGCAGGAATAACTTAATACGATAGAATGCTGTTAAGACCAGAGTGCCGAACGGAGAGCAAGTGTCTTGAGGGTGCTGATTGTAACAGTAATGACAATGATACAATTTTCGTATCAATATAGCGGCCACACGAAAACAAGTTATTTATAAGATCTGATAGATTAGCATAAAAGAAGAATGAGGTAAGAAAAGAGTATCGATCTGGCAAGTAGGTACAGCATTTTTTTTAACCCTCCCTTTCAAAAACAACAGGTCACCACTATTCGGCCTTTATGCCAATCTATCAAAACTTATAAATAACTTGTTTTCATGTGTCCGCTATTTGGATACGGCAATTGTATTATTGCCTTTAATGTTACACTATGGGGTAATGTGATAAAAAAGACAAAAAGAAAACTTAACTTAGCTGACGCGTTTCGTCCTCTCAGAGACTTTATGAAGGAAAATGCACATTGTTCTTACTGGCAAGTGCTTCTGGCCATCTGAATTACAAGTAAATAAAAAAAAACTTTTTTTTTTAAATTTTAAAGATAGCTGCAAGTATAAAATGATAGATGTTAAGGATGATGTAACGGTTGGTTAAGAGGTCGAATGTCAGCTTGTTAAAAAACAGTATTATTAAAATATTTGACAGTTTTATTTTCTGCATATGACTGCATGAGTATATTATAAGATTTCTCAAATATTCAGACCAGTAGGTGAAAATAAATAAATATAAATATTCTTTTTAATAAATAAACAGAATACCTACTCAAATATGATTATCCACTAAAATAACATTTAAAGTGATGCAAATCTGTCCGGTTAATAAAAATCCATTTTAAAAACATTATCTCTCATTATATATATATATATATATATATATATATATATATATATATATATATATATATATATATATATATATATATATATATATATATATATATATATCAACGTGGTATAATGGTTAGTAAACTTGTCTCACTATATTAATTACAACTAAGTAGAGAGTTCGATCCTCACTGGGTACTCCATGCTTTCGGCTTTGACCTATATCTAACCTATGTTTAGTATATATATATATCCTGCTATTTACCCACAGCTTGAGTCGGGGAGAAGAAGAGGATTCGTACCTTTTCCAAGGATATTAGCACGTAAGTGAATGCAATGGATTCGACTGGAATTCGAACTCGGCTCTCCAATTCCATAATCCGTGCATTGAAGGTACTTTCAAAACTAATGATGGTTCAAGGTTAATATAGAGAATTATGCCAATACATTTTAGGTGCAACTAGTTACAACCCCGAACTTTTCTGTGAGGCAATGCTCTTTCACAAAGCAGACTATGTAGCTCTTTGTCCTGGGCATGACGATAAATTACATCCGGCAGCAAGGCCTCTGATCGGGGGTTTGAGGAACATAGGACCACCAGCTGATTGCAGTTGTTCCCAGCTCCATCTTAACTCCGGGGTGGTAGCACCTGTTAGGGTCCCAGCTATGGGCAAATAGTGACCCCCCCCCAAAGAGTGGTCGAAGCATGAAAATGTAAAAATACATTATAAAAGTTACCAGCAACATATTGCCAGTTGTCCTGTGTATGACTATAAATTACATCCGGCAGCAAGGCCTCTGATCGGGAGCCGGGGGTAGCGCAGGACCGCCTCTTAATTGCTGTTCTTCCCCGCTTCACTTTGAACCCGGGGTGGTAGCAACAGCTAGGATCCCAGGTATGGGCAAATAGTGAACGCCAAAACTGTGCTCAAAACATGAAAATATAAGAATACATTAGAAACATTGTCCTTTGTCCTAGGTAGGACATAAATTACATCAAGGCCTCGGATCCGGAGGTTTTGAGGAGCGTCGGATCACCTGTTAATTGCTGTTGTTCCCAGCTCCACCTTGACCCCTGGGTGGCGGCGCTTGTTAGGGTCCCAGCTTTGGGCAAATAATGAACCCCCAAACTGTTGTCAAAACATGAAAATATAAAAATACAGGATTAAATGACCCATAAGTAGTTGATATGTTGTTAAACAAACCCAAACTATTTTGCCCCCAAAGCTTTCAAAGGCAGCAAATTAATGAAACTGACTATAGTCTTTTCAGCTTTTTATCCATTTAAAAAGCTGTGGTCCATTATTAAAAGTTATGCATGATTACAGAAAACGATATTCATGCAAATGACTGGAAAGCAAATTTATCGGTCATGATCTAGCAGCTCGGCTTCAGTCACTTTCCAACCGCTGTAAGGTTGCCTCACTGTGTCTTTTTCTATAAATACATTCATGGTAATTGTTCGGATTAGCTCTTGTATTTCCAAAACCATTTTTGTAAACAGACATTGGGGCTAGATTTGAAATTGTTGTTTTATTCCCATCCCCGCACAGACAATGAATTGTACATATGGGGGCTAGTTAGAACTTCATGGAGATTCTGAGCTATTATGGTGGTTGAAGAATGGTAAGTAAAAATGCGTTGCTTTGGTGTTAGGAATATTGTTGTGTGTTTGGGTCAGTGTTTGTGATTAGCTAAGTTTAATGTTAAGAGAGAGAAGAACGTCTTTTTCTCCGTTACCTTTTTTGGCCTTGTGCCGCATTTTGTAAATATTTACAAATAACTATTTCTCTTGTATTTACAAAACCATTTTTGCAAATACACATTGGGGAGAGATTTTTAATCTTTGTTTCATTCCCCTGTCCCACAGACAATGAATTGTACATATGGGGACTACTTAGAATTTCATGGAGATTCCTAGCTATTATGGTAATTGAAGTAAGAATGGTAAGTAAAAATGAGTTATTTTGGTGTTAGGAATGTTGTTGGATGTTTAGATCAGTGTTTGTGGCTAGCTAAGTTTAACGTTAAGATTGAAGAAGACCGTCCTTTTCACTCATTAATATTTTGGCCTTGTG
>CAHIKZ030003464.1:565000-710000 GCA_903632075.3 Acanthosepion pharaonis | reverse complement strand
TAAAATAAATCAATATTCCTTTGTCTGTCATAATCAATGAAACATGTTTGTAAGAAAGGTTACTGTCCAAATATACATTATCTATTGGGAAGTGCTTTGAAATCATAACACAGGTTGATCCAAGCTGTGTGATTTTTTTTTTTTTACTAATTTGGTTTATTTTAAGCCATTAAATATTTTTGAGATAGTAATAATTTACTGAAACATGTCCTACTAATTAACCCATAGTTGGTGGGGAAGAAAATGAATATTCATACTTTTCCCAATGGTATTTGCGCGTAAGTGAATATAACGAACCTGACTGGAAGTGGAACTTGGATATCTTATTTCTAATTCCAAGTCTTTATCTACTACACCAGCCACACATCCAAGATTACAGCATCTGGTATTCTCAAGCGGGCACCTATGTAGGAGCCGACCAAGATCGATGTTACTTAACTTTGTGATCTTACGCGAACCGGTGTTTCAATATAGTATGGCCGTAAGCCCTCAAGCTCCACCAGTTATTTTTTTCGAAAGAGAGTACGCTCAGTATAGTTGCAGTATAAACAGCAAACACAAATATGCCCGAAGAGGCGTCTGCAACTGGGATTAGCCAGGCGCACTAGCAGATGTGTGTGCTCGAAAACAAGAAAACGGCCATTATACGTATATATATATATATATATATATATATATATATATATATATATAGAGAGAGAGAGAGAGAGAGAGAGAGAGAGAGATATATAGTGGAAAATATACATACATATGCAAAAATATATAAATACCCATACATGTATATTTTTTCAGAAAAAATTTCAGGAAGAATCCAGGTAGAACTCAATGTCTACGACAGAGTAAGGATATAATAAAATGGTTTTTTCACTAATATTTTCATGTAATTTATTCCATTGGAATCATAAATATCCAATTCATCAGACTTTGAATTTGTAGGTCTGATGAATTGGATCGTATTTACGATTCCAATGGAATAAATTATAACCATAGAATATTAGTGTTTAAGGGTTTATATATATATATATATATATATATATATATATATATATATATATAAGCGGAAGACAAGCATTATACGTACGTACATATATATATATATATATATATATATATATATATATATTATTTAAAAGGATGAAAGCTGACCAGAGCACACTACCACGGTTTCGACCTCTACGGTCCCCCTCGGTGCGTTTGTTCTGCAAATCAACTACACGGAGCTCAACATCTATTAAATATTAAACAGCTCTACAAGTTTGGTCTTCCGACTTTGTATTGAGCACTTTTAATTCGTTTTAACAAATATTTTACTATTTGTCTTACTCTGGCCTATATATATATATATATATATATATATATATATATATATATATATATATATCAAAAATTAAATACTAAACAAAAAAACTGAAATAATGGATAAGTGCAGACATATAAATACACGGCGCGATGGTTAAATTGTCGCCATTTTATATTTCTTTATTTTCTCGCATGCGTTTTGTATCTGATTTCGTCGATTCCACAGTAAAGTAGGATCAGTTGGGCACCATCTATGAAAAAAACGAGCACCACGACGCAATTCACTCCGCCAGATATTTGGAAACGTCATACTGTACTGCTTGGCATTCGCACCGGAAGCTCCAATACAAACATTTCAAAGTGTCTGTGTGTCAATCTGACGACAGTGCGGAGCTCTCGGAAAGAGTTGGATGAGTCTAATGGTGATTACGAAGGTTTTTGGAGTGATCACTCGTGATAGCGACGATATGCCTCCATTCATCTTCCCACAGGGCTTCAGATTCAACATGGAATACTACAAGTGCGTTGAAGAGTTAGTGCTGCCCTCGGTAAAGAGAGTAATGCTGGAAGACCATATATCAACAAGACTCTGCTCCATGTCACACAATCAGGAGAATCTGTCTAATTTCATTTAGATTCTTTTTAGTTTTATTTGTGTTTCCATCACTTCTGTTATTAAGTCTCCCACATTGTGAAAATAGAAGATCTGACAAGAATGATGAACCTGGACGTAAATTTACTGTGGATGATCCAGCGATTAAAATACTCTCTAATCATTTTCATCTTATTAAATTGTTTTCTTAGAGTAGTATTTTTTTTATATCAAAATTGTGGCCAGTCTCGTTAATGTGAGCAACTAATGCATTTAATATGTTGTTTTGTAAAAGATCCCTTTTGTGTTCATATAATCTTTAAATTACTTGAGGTTTCTCTAATGCAATTTTTGTGACAATTATTACAGGTAATAAGAGTAAATTCTTCCTTCAAGTTTTAGCTTATTGATTTGTTTTGGCATTAATTCTTTTGCTTTAGCTGTAGTTGAATTTAGATATTTTTTTCAATTGTAGTTGTGATAGAGTTACTGGGTACAACAATTCATTTTTTTTTATTTATTGTGTTTTTCAGTAAGGGCCGTGTTATATAAAATGTTGCTGCCGACACTTGAGTTTGAACATAGATCTCCAGTGAGCAAACAGTCGATCCCATTATTGAATTAAGTAGACCACGTGACCATAGAAGAAACGAATATATGTAGTTAGTAGCTGACGATTAACGATCTCTGTTTCTAGTCTATCTTCTATACTATACGAATCGCAATTTCTAGTCTATCCTCTATTACTAAATTACTACTATTCTCTGCCCTATTCACTATACTATTTCTCTATTTGGTTTACTATACGGGTTATTATTCGAGCGAGTATTATCGAACAAGTGCTATTAGTGCGCGTGATATTCGAAGACATCTGACACTAGTATTGTTCAATGGTGTACTATAGTTGTAACTGCAATTACAAAGCCTCGAGCATTGTGAAAGTGGCAACGAGTGTCCGTTGACATCATAAAAAGCCGTTTTTCTATTTTGGTGTATTTTATGAACCTTTTGCTTCGCATTGAATATGAAATAGGGCATTGGAAGAGGTTTCAAGTATTTTCGATATATTTCTAATCTTCATGTAAATACTGAGAGCTGGAAATTTTGCGTGCTCTTAAGTAAAATCCGATTATTATTACGGTTTTTATTTTGCTGCTGGTTTATCTTTGCTTGTGTGAGATGCTGTTTTTAAGATTTAAGCATTTTTCAAAGCTGGTGTAAACTGATTTTATATCTAGACTGGTCATGAGTTTGTCAGCCATATTTGTTTCCCTTAGTCTTTCAATTGATTTTTTTTTTGTCTATATTTCTGAGATGAATACCTCGTCTCAGAAATATAGACAAAAAATATGCACATTATTTACATTATTCGGACTATTGTCCTCATTTTTGTCGCCATATTTATTACCACGTATCGGCCTTTCAGTATCTGTCTATATTTCTGAGATGAGGTATTATGTACACTATTTACATTATTCGGACTATTGTTTTCATCTTTGTTGCCATATTTATTACAACGTTTCGGCCTTTCAGTATCTGTCTATATTTCGGAGATGAAGTATTATGTACACTATTTACATTATTCAGACTATTGTTTTCATCTTTGTTGCCATATTTATTACAACGTTTCGGCCTTTCAGTATCTGTCTATATTTCTGAGATGAGGTATTGTACATTATTTACATTATTCGGACTATTGTCCTCATCTTTGTCGCCATATTAATTACAACGTTTCGGCCTTTCAGTATCTCTATATTTCTGAGATGAGGTATTATGTACACTATTTACATTATTCGGACTATTGTCCTCACCTTTGTCGCCATATATATTACAACGTTTCGGCCGTTGTACGCTCCGGCCTTCTTCAGGTGGTTGGAATGTCTAACTGAAATGGTTGCTGAAGACATTAGGTCTATAATATCCAGAAATCCATACACAGATGCCCTCAAGGACACATGGCACAGTGGATAAAGGCGTTGGTTAGATCCAATGACAGGACCCAAAGAATGTGAGTTCAATACCCGGTTAAGGCAGTGGAGAACTTTCAGAGGGAAATTAACAGGAGATAACTGATAACTGACATCCATTAAACATGGCACGTGGAACTAGAACAGTCTGCCCAAGTGAGCGAAATAAAGGGTTCAGTTCGACATTCCAACCACCTGAAGAAGGCCGGAGCGTACAACGGCCGAAACGTTGTAATAAATATAGCGACAAAGATGAGCACAATAGTCCGAATAATGTAAATAATGATTTTTTTTTATATTGGACGGGTTGATTGTTCTAAGTAGAGGAATTAAAATTCTTGTCATCGCATTCGCCGATGTGTAGAGAACACTGTCTATATCTGAAATTTAGGGGCTCATGGGGATGGCCGTATTGTGAGGTTTTAGGGAGACAGTAAAATATGGTATTCTACAGTGATATACTATTAGTCTATATGATGATTTGTTTTCATTTTTAATTAGTTTCCTAATCACCTTAAATTTTTGTGTTTCAGTAATTATTTTCTGTTCATTTATTTTTCATACGTCTCCGTATCGTTGAGCAGTAATTTTTTTTTTCATTGTATGTGTTCCTATTCATAACAACAATTCCAATTCATTTGAACGAGGAGGTAATTTATTTTATGAAAATGAGCTCATAATTTTTTCCACTTTGTCATATATCTTTCCCCTAAAATTCTATTTGATATATAAAAATTAATATATCGTTATTCCATATACATCCTTACTTCTGTGGTATCCTTCTGGATGTATCTTCTCACGAAAGATGACTTTCCCAGACACGATGGCTCGGAACTCAAGGTTGGACATTGGTGAGAGTTTCCGGATTAAACGTGATCGTCATGTATATATATATATATATATATATATATATATATATATATATATATGTGTGTGTGTGTGTATGTATGTATGTATGCATATATATGTATATATATGTGTATGTATATATATATATGTGTGTATATATATATATATATAATATTTAAAAGGAAAGTCTCTCTCTATATATGTATGTATATATATATATATATATATATATATATATATATATATATATATGTATGCATGTGTATATACATAATATTTAAAAGGAAATATATATATATATATATATATATAGAGAGAGAGAGAGAGAGAGAAAGATAATACCTATTGATATACGCCGTAGAAAATATAATTTTAAAGTGTGCTCAATGAATATACAAAGCAATAATTGTTGCTGCCAAAAACTCAAATGTACTGGACACACACACACACACACATGTGGCGGGGGGTATCTGTGTGTTTGTGTGTGTGTGTGTGTGTGTGTGTATGTGTGTATGTTTGTATGTGTGTGTGTGTGTGTGCGTTTGTGTGTGTAAATATAAAACTCGACCCTAGCCCAATGATCACCCAACTTTGCATCGCGATTCTCGACCTCGTCAGTTTGCGCCGAACGCCGAGAAAGGGCGTAATGCATTCTTATAAAGTAACACGATGAAAGACAAATGGTACGTCGGGAGATAAGAACGCGAACCCTCTTTCCCATATTTCACGTACATGTTTCATTCAGGGTTTACCAGCTCGCCAGGGTGGGTCGGTAGGTGATATTTTGGACAACTTAAAATTCCCAGCGTCTCTCGTTCGTACGCATGTGCAGACGCATCAGTATAAACATATACTTACTCAAATTATATACTAAACTGACGAAACGAATCACACGAAAAACTTTTTTTTCACTTTGTCATATATATATATATATATATATATATATATATATATATATATATATAGTTGGATTGATGTGAGATTATGATCCTGGGTTTCACACTATTTGAGAGTGTCAGACAAATAAAGACTTTGTCTGACGATCGCAAATAGCGTGAAACCCAGGGTCACAAACTCACATCAATCCAAATATGTTAGTTCTATCACAGATATTGAGCGCTTTCCAATAAGTACCGCGCATATATAATATATAAATAATATATATAAAAGATTACGCGTATATATATATTTATATACATACACATTTTACATATATATATATATATATATTCACACACACACATTTTACATATATATATATATATATATATATATATATATATCGATCACATTTAATCCTGAAACTCTCATCGTCCATTGTTTATATCAACATCTACACTACTTTTAAACAGTAAACACACATATATTTATATATGTGTGTCTGTGTGTATCCAGTATATTTTATTTTTTGACAACAATTATTGTTCAGTATATTCATTGAGCACACGTTAAAATTGATATTTTCTACGGCGTATATCAATAGGTATTATCTCTCTCTCTCTCTCTCTCTCTATATATATATATATATATATATATATATATATATATATATATATATGCATAAGGGAATATTTTTTGCCGAGCCTGCGGGCTCGGAGAACCCACGTTAAACTCGGCTTTGTGCCACATACTTTCTTTGACGGGGGGACTGTTTAATATCGGCAGTCTGAACGCAGTTTTCTGACTGTTTGCGACTTTTGTCGAACTCTCTGCTTTGTCAGAGAGGAAAAGCTTTCTCCGGGGAGGTAGACAGATCCCGAACCAGCTTATGTGGGTTCTAAGGGAATATTTTTTGCCGAGCCTACGGGCTCGGAGAAACCCACGTTAAATTCGGCCTTGTGCCACATACATTCCTCGTGGGGGGACTGTTAAATATCAGCAATCGGGACGCAGTGTAACCTGACAGTTCGGATGGACACTTCTATCTACTGACTAATAACACTCTTATTTTGTATATATGTTCTGTTATTTCAATACAATTGTTCAACCTACTTTAACTTTCCGTGTTTTTCTTTTTGGCCCCTAACAGCCCACAACATTAAGTTTTTTCTTTATTATCGAACAGACAAAACAGCTTTTTCTAGCCTGAACTTTTTTTTGGTCAACACCTCATCAGAAGAATTGTTAGCGACTTAGTAAAATGTTAACTAGATGCTCAAAATTATAAACAGACTAGGAAGAAACGAGGAACTACGACTACTGACGAGAGCAAAATATTAAAAGAGGGGAAGAAAATAGCAAAAAAACAATAAATAATTCCAGTGGGTATAAAAAGGAAAATCAAGTCACACAAGTCTCCCAGTAATGAAAGTGAACACATGAATTTCCCTTTCTGCCGACACAAAGACGGTCGGTGTAATTTAATATATGCTGCCTCTAAAGTACGCTGATGTTTTGCCGACCGTGCTTTGCCCACATGGAAAACAACGGCAGGGTTTTGGTATTGGTCAGATGTGCCTGTCTAATATTACCAGGCACATGGGAAATCCTCGCTTCAAACTGCTAATTGGTCCGCCCTGTGTAGCCAGCGTCACACTAACATTTAAATTGATATACGACCAACGGGGGTACGGTCCGGATTGAGGGAGCGGAGAGCCGAATTCGAATTCCAGTCGAATCTATTACATTCACTTACGTGCTAATACCCTTGGGAAAGGTATGAATCCTCTTCTTCTCCCCCACCCCAGGACAGACCAGGTTCTATAGCCTTGGATGGCAACTGTTCTACCCAGAAAGAAATGGCAACCTACTGCGCGAAAAGATCTGTCTTGTCAGTAACGTATCGAAAGATACATGATCGCCTAAGCGTGTATCAGCCATGGCACATAACTGACTGATACGACCAAACTATTTTAAAGATATGGCAGACCATCTTTTGCTAACGAAAAAAACACTTGTTTAAAAAAAATATATATATATATATATATATATATATATAATGTCTGAAAAAGTATCTTTGTACATTTATCGTTGTCAGATGTTGCTGACGTAGATAATTATCAAATAATTAAGTTTAAAATAAGATCATGAAACATAGGTGCACTTTAATTTGGATATACGATCTATCTTTTGAGAATAGAGTTAATATTTGTACGTTATCTTCTGTCTCTTTATCTGATCATAGCTTGCGAAAATGCGTTTATCGCATATGCCGCAAAAGTAAGTTTGTCTCCAATTTCCACTTTACTGAACAAATGTCATTAAATTCGGGTGATTGCAGTTTGCTAGCGAGTTTTATGATTAACCGCTTGTGGATATCGTAAAGGTTTTCTTCAAAAGAATTCACCAATTCTGCAGTCGCTGATTCAACGTCACAGACGTATATGAGAAAATATTTTAAAAAAATTAAAAAAAACGTATCTATGAACACAAAAGGAACCTTATACATAACAATTTATCAAATACACTAGTCATATAGAGAAATAAATACCACCAGAATTTTGATCTAAAAATGCTACACTTATCAAGAAAGAAATTAATTTACTCAGAAAGAAAATTCTCGAGTGTGCTGCCATCGAATATTATAAAAATATAAATCTACTCCCTTTACCTTTCATGAAAGAATTACTACTTTCCCAAGCCAAGTAGCATTTATACGGCGGAAAAGGGCATTCGCTTTATTCGCCCCTTTTAAGTGACCCCATG
The DNA here is from genome assembly GCA_903632075.3 of Acanthosepion pharaonis. Lineage (NCBI taxonomy): Eukaryota > Metazoa > Mollusca > Cephalopoda > Sepiida > Sepiidae > Acanthosepion > Acanthosepion pharaonis. The sequence continues at coordinate 701,648 of CAHIKZ030003464.1, read as the reverse complement.
TATCTATAAGAAATCGGCCGGGGTGGTAGCACCTATTAGAGTCCCAGCTATGGGAAAATAGTGACCACCCCACAAACAAAAATCAAAACTATACGAAAGTATAAAAATACATTTTTATAGTAAAACAATAAGCAATATGTTTTTATAGAAAATATTTACCAAGCAGACATTTTTTATAGTAAATTTATTAAGAAAACACTTTCATAGTAAAATTAACAACAATACATTTTTATGGCCAAAATGAAAATCAGTATAGTTTATAGTAAAATTAAAGACATGGCATACATTGTCAAAAAAAAAAAAAAAAAAAGAATTTGCTCTGATTAATCTTATTTCGTGTAAGGAGAAACATATTTTCACTCCTTAAATTTGTAAGAATCTTTGGTAAAAAATGCAGCTAAGTAAATATAAAATTTTAATTTTCATATTTAGATTTCAGCATTAAATAACCCATAGAGGTATTGATATGCCGCTATACAAAACCAACCAACTATACAAAGTTGACAACGTTTAACGTTAATTCCCGCAAAAAAAAAGGCCGGTTATTACCTTTAAACTGCTATTACTGTATACACTTTTGACTCCCTCGGCAATGTTTATTTGCAAGATTATAAAAAAAAATATCTGAACCAAGTACAATTCGATATTTTTTAATATCTTTTATGATGGTTTATTATTTATAATTTTACTACAGAAATAATTGTGAAAAGAATTCATTTTATTCAAAAATTTATTTTAAAAAAGTTATAAAATTATCAAAATATGTAAGAGAAAGAGATGCTCTCAACAACCAATTTTAGTGAATTTATGTGGCGATAACAAATTTTCTTTATCGCCATATTTATTACAACGTTTCGGCCGCTGTATGTCCCGGCCTTCTTCAGGTGGTTGGAATGTAGAACTGAACCCTTTATTTCGCTCACTGGGGTAGACTGTTCTGTTAATTCCCCTCTCCACTGCCTTAAGGACACATAGCACAGTGGATAAAGGCGTTGGTTAGATCCAGTGACAGGACCCAAAGAGTGTGAGTTCAATCTGCCTTAACCGGGTAATGAACTCACTACTGGCATAGTATGTTCTCAGTGTCTCTTTTGTTTAAGAGTCAGTGTTTACTTGGTTTGGTTCCGAGACTTTTGTTTGTGAGGATACGTTTGACATGGTTTGGTTCCGAGAATTTCATTTGTTAGGATGGCGTTTGACATCATCTTTTTTCTATCTTCACGAAGTGCTGGCAAAGACGTGAGTTTCTGTACTACTACTACTCCTACTACTACTACTTATCTACTGTAGTACTATGGGTACCCTAGTCTACCCTACTCTACTCTAAGAATGGAAGGGTCGTTTTTATAATGATGAAGATAGGATGATGAAACCTATTTTCTATCATCACTGATGACAAGGTTATTTTTAGAATGATGGAATATCATCATCATTCTAGACCATAACAATATACACTTGAGTCTATAAGTAAATATTTATCGGGTTTATATTTACGATTATAAATAAATGTTGGTTCGGTTTAAACTTGAGTATATCGGTAAACATTCAGTTTATTACAATAGTCACAGATTGCTTGTACAATTAAACCTCCACTTCTATGACTGTAAAGGAGAGGTCTACATTGAAACCAACTGACTTAGCATGGGTAACCCACAAAGTCCAGCATTTTCTATATTTTATACGACACGGGTTTAAAACAAAGTGTGAAAAACATCAAACCACAAATAAATAAATATATAACGAAACACAGTCGTAGTTGGAAAACTGCAACTAGGATAAAGTGGCCAACTAAAAGTGTTCAGTACAAAGTAGTTCCTATAAAATGTATGATAAATGAAGAATATCTACCATGATAGATAGATAGATAGATAGATAGATAGATAGATAGATAATGATAAGAATATGACAGATTCGAATTCACTGTGATAGATAGATAGATAGATAGATAGATAGATAGATAGATAGATAGGATAGGATAGGACCCGGTTCCATGGCCTGCACGTTAACCTGTCTCAAACCTCTGGATTTGTATCTGTGGGGCCACCTAATACAATTCGTTTATGCAGCAGACATTAATAATGAAGAGACGTTTCATCAGTGTGTCACGGGGTCCTGCGAAACCATTCGACAGCGTGTGGGAGTATTTGAAAGGGTCCGCCAGTCATTGATCCGACGGATGCATGTATATGTAGAAGCAAACAGAAGACATTTTGAACAATTGTTATGCGTTGCTGTGTTGAGATACAACGATGGCCTTTTGTATTGTATCTTTGGGTTGTATCTTTGGATTGTAATGCCTCTACCCTAAACTTTAAACATAATAACATACTACAATTGATTTCGAACACACATCTATACCTGCTAGAGGATGTACCCCTGCTAATACGAAGACGCATGTGGTTCATGCATGATAGGACTCCAGCACATTTTAGTCACACTGTTCGCAATGCACCATGTGCGTAATCCTAACATCATCCGACATGCATAATTATATGCATAATTATAATAATTATTAACTTAATTATATGCATAATTATATGCATCACCCTAGCATCATCCAACATATATAATTTACCACCTCACAAAGGGAATATCACCTACAATATACCCCGATTCTAAGTCTGTAAACATATCACCACTGATAGCAATTTCACCCCCACCCCACACTCATACAGTATACAAATCGCCAGCTCTGACAGTTCAAATCTTATATATTTACTTTTCTGCCGCAAGTGAAAAAACGGTAATTGTTTAGAATAAGCAGATACGGAATTCCCTCTTCGGTTCAATAACCATAAAAAAATATCAAAGACAACAAAAATAATTTCCCTGTCGCTGCACACTTCAAGTAAACGTTCCATAGCATTCATGACATTAAATGCGAGCTTTTACCGTCTTCATGCAACAGACAAGAAAGACGCAGATCGGAGATGATATATATTTTCAAAATAAAATCATACAGTGAAGAATTAAACAAAAATGTGTGTTTACTTAGAGAATATAATTTCTTCAGGAGCCCTCTAAGTAACAACAAAAACATTCCTCAGAATAGTAAGTCCCACTGCTTTCTTTATTCCTTGACTCGCTAAAATAGAACACAGGCGTTTCCTAAAATTCCGACTTTAAAATCTTTCTCTTCGTGCTTCAATTTAGTCAAATGGCTAATATATAATAAATATTATCAATCTTATTGCCAATATTGTTATCATTTTGTTGTTTTTTTGTTCCTCAAATAATATTAACCGGCCTATTAAATCTAATTTTCCGGGGGTACTTAATATATATATATATATATATATATATATATATATATATATATATATATAACGAGAGAGAGTGAAAGAAAGAAAATTACAAACAATCACGACACCATACAGGTACGCACATCCCCGCAGACGGACTTACGCGCGAGAACGCACCCCGCGAAGACAGATGCATAGCCGTACGCGGGCAAACGCACACGAACAACACGGAAAAAAAACTTACACCAATGATAAGTACATAAAAAAGATAAAATCGATAAATATAACACACACACACACATACAAACGCACACACACACACACACACACAAACATATATATATATATATATAATAGATGTCAGTGTGTCACACTTTTTCAATTAAAGGGACGCAACTCTCAAAAGCTAGTCTTTTTCTTATTCTATATGATTAATGCAAATGTCAGTGTGTCACATCTTTTCAATTAAAGGGACACAACTCTGTAACTTTCAATAACTCATGTTACAGAAATTTTGGATTCCCAAGTTTTCATTACTGCTATTGTTTTCGATGAATTTTGCGTATTTTTTGCAAGGATTTTTTATACAATAACAATTTTTATAAATTGGAAATAAATCTGGAAATAATTGAAATTATTGGCGAAATCCAGCGAAAGTCACTCATGAAATAAAAATACTTATTTTTACGGAAAGTAAAGACGAACGTACATCAAATTGTTTTTAAATTAAAATGGCGACAGAAGAAATACGGCTGCAGTATGACTTACAAAAAGAAATCTCCTCAACTTTTGACCAGATTGCAGTCAAAACAGCCAAGGCTGCATCGAAGAAGAGAAATCTTCGCAAACAGAGGAACAAATTGCAATGAAAAGAGCAAAGGGTGCAGCTAGAAAAAGAAATCCCTACAAACAGAGGTCCAGACTGCAATCAAAAGAGACAAGGCCGTAGCGAAGAAAATATATCTCCGCCAACAGAGGAACAAATTGCAGTCAAAAAAGCAAAGGCTGCAGCGAGAAAAAAAAATCTCCGCAAACAAACGACTATATTCCAATCAAAATTGCCAAGGTTGCAGCGAGTAAAAGAAATCTCCGCCAACAGAGGACCAGATTGCGATCAAATGAGCCAAGGGTTCAGCGAGGAAATAAATCCTGTTCAACTTTGAGAGCCAGTGATAATAAAGTAGTGATTGATGTATAATAACACAGTTATTATTTATATTAATCATAACTATACATTTTTTCTTCGCCGCAAGCACAACCCTGATTTTCAGGTAATGATTGAAAACTGACCATTGTAATATTTAAATAATGATATATATATATATATATATATATATATATATATATATATATATATATATATATATATATATATATATATATACCGTACTGCAATAATAGAAGAGCAGTCCATTTTATTTACGGAGGTAGTGGGTAAAAATAATATATACACAAAATAAGATAATATAAAAAATAGCATATAATTGTAGTTTTAAGTTTCCACATTTGAAGGGACTTATAAATTTATTATTATTATTATTATTATTATTATCATTATTATTATGATTATCATTATTATTATTATTATTATTATTTGTGTATGTTATGTTTCTTGCTTTGTATACCGTAGAGCCATGTCCAAACTATGGTCCTTAGACCCCATATGAGAATTGTCATTTAATTGATAGCACTTTTTCTAGAATATGTCATGTTCCTAGTAGGGCGATCTTCTGGGTATCTTGTATGGTGATTACAAGTTTTAGTAACACTGTGACAGTGTTAGTAAATTGTCTATTCCTTTTATCACGATGCCCATTGCTCCGATTACTATTGATACAAACTCAGATTTTCATTTCCCACGTTCTTGTATTTGGGCAATTTCTCGATGATTTTCATGGCGGTGTTTCTCTCAGATGGTACTGTTATGTCAATAAGCATACACTTCCTGAATTTCTTGCCTTTTATGATAATATCAGGTCTGTTGGTTTTTATTTTCATGTCAGTTTGAATTAGCATGTCACAGTGGATAGTTACATCGTTATTTTGGGTAAATGTGTCTGGTTGGTGATCATGTCATCTCTCAGTGGTTTCGATTTTGTGCTTCTTGCATATCTTCCAGTGCATATATGTAGCTACCTTGTTATGTCTGTGGGTATATTCATTTATTATTATTATTATTATTATTATTATTAAATATATGATAAAATCCTTCAGGTAGAGAAAGTCCCCCTGCGTCGAACTGAGCGGGTAAATTAATTTTGAAAAACCATAAAACCTTCAATTTTTAGCTGATTCTTCGGAATCCAGAGAGTGCCCTCAAACTTACTGCTTATAGTTTATATCAACCTCTAAATCAGAACTAAGCAGTTTTATTGTTTTGGGAACACATGAAGGAGAGAGGGCTTGGAGAATTTAATACTTATAAGACATATTGTAGACAAGAGGAAGGAGGAAAGCAGAAAGTAGCGTACCTAATGAACTTGTATAAATGAATGGCAAACGAAGGACTAGGAGAGATAATACCAAATACTTACTAAGAGCTATAAATGTTAGGAAGTTGTGAAGAGTCATGATCGCTAATGTTTTGAAAGGATACAGCACATAGGAGATAAATAAAAAGCACTATACACGGTCAATTTCATTCATAAAGAACCTTTAAATTTTATATGCATGCTTATTCAACCCAGAGATGACTTAACGTATTTTTCTTCATCATAAGGAAAGTTGGGATTAACCTCTTTTTTATGCAGTAACATATTTCATAGTAACAATTACCATTTGTAACCGTTCAGTGTAAAACTATAGTTTCTATTTTATTATCAATGACAGGGCAAAATAAAATATTTGTATGCTTTGAAAAAGTAATTTCACGAAACATTTCCCTCTGGAATATATATATATATATATATTTTAATTATTGGACTTATTCAGTTCTTAGCTACATTTACCATTTACCCTAACTGTAACTGTTGTGGCATTCACCCGGGATCATTTGAACCGGCTCCGTCGAACGAACTCGCCGCCTCTGAGCGAAAACAGGCCGAGCGTAGTCGGCGTCGTATTCATTTGGACATGCATATCCGTAGTAGGTGTTTCACTGGGAATTTGGATTTGCAAGCACCCCCCCCAGACGCATGTACACACAGTTTTAGTATCCGGTTTGAATTCAGTTGAATTTTTAGTTTACTAGATTGGTTGCCACCCAAGTCTGTCCTGCTATTTTACCTATAGTTGGGGGGAGATGGATTCATAGCTTTCTGAAGGGTATTAGCACGTAAGTAAATGCAATGAACTCAACTGGATTTCGAACCGAGTTTTCCGATTTCTCAGTTCGAGCACCTGACCATTACTCCTCGTGCTTCTGCAATTACCGTTTATAACCGTTCAATGTGAAACTATAAATTGTACAAAGGATAGGAAGTTGTGAAGAGCCGTGACTGCAGACGTTATAAAGTGGCACGGCACCTAAAAAAAAACGAAACCATGAAAAACACTGACATTGGTGAAATGCCTGAGGCAAAAGATCTATGCTTAATGAAAAACAGCAGTAATCTGATATTTGTTAGTTTTAAAAAAAAAGTGGCAAGCGGCGAAGGTTGGGGGGTGGGGGCAAGTTTCTTCTATCGGTGCGTTGGTGGCGGGCTATTTGCTTTGTTTTGAGGGAAGGAGAAAAAAGGGGGTGGAGGATGTTCACATCAAGCGCGTTCACGTGTCACCAACAGCCACATTTGGATGCAATAACGCATTTTTAACTTTAGAATGAGAAAAAGCACAATTTAAATAGAGCTAGTTGGGCCTGTTCAGTATGACGACGTTGGTTAGTAAACAATAAGTCTCAAACAAGCTCAGCAGTGTGAATCCAGACATACGTTAACTCTTAATGGAGAATGTGAGGGCAATATTTTTTTTTATTGTTTTTAACCCAGTACAAGGCCGAAGAGCCACTCAAGGTAGAGGGTTACTGAACAAGATTGTGAAAGTAGATTGTTAACCTGAGACGAAGAGGTTAAGATTATAGTGATCGGGAAAGATTCCTCTCGAGACTCTGTTCCCCAATATAGAAGTTATTCGAACTGAACTTCCTCCTTACCAATGGAATACGAATGGAATGGGGATGATTCGATCCTGTATCCATGGGATGGCGCGTCTTAGCTGTGAAGGACTCAACAGATGGAGCTAAGGGGTGTAGCTCCTCATTGAATCTGCCATGGAAATAGCGATAGAGTACCGAGAAGATTGGAAAGTTTTCTCTGTGGGAAAGGGTTTATGGGGTGGAAAATAATCCATCACCTACAAGGCTACATAGGCGTTTTTGCAAGTATTGGATGTTTTGGAGGTATGGAATTGATGGGTTTAGTTTTGAAGGTATGAAATGTTTTGGGGGCATGGAATTGACGTACTTGATTTGGGAGGTACTGAATGTATTGAAGGCATGGAATCGATATAGTTGGTTTTGAAGGTATTGAATGCTTTGTGGGTATGGAATTGATGAATTAGGCTTTTGAGGTATTGAATGTTACAAATCCGTTTTATCTCCCATTGAGTTAGATCAGAGGAGAGATCAGGCTGTGACCATCTAAATTTTAGCAGGTGCTCCCATAAACTGTGTTATCATATATATAGAGAGAGATACAGCATATGAAGATATACATTTTTAATCTCATCATGTAAATTAAAGAAAGTACAATAGGACAATATCTATCTATCTCTCTCTCTCTCTCTATATATATATATATATATATATATATATATATATATATATATATATATATAATATAATATAATATAATATTATATTCTTACTCTGTCCTGGACGTTGAGTTCTACCTGGATTCTATCCTGTTGAGAATTCATATATATATATATATATATATATATATATATATATATATATATATATATAGTCTCTCTGGATGACAATGCATATGCTCCTGAAAAATTTATTTCAGTTGAGCTCTCTAGGGAGGAAATGTAAGTTTGTAAACATTGACTATTACAGCTGTTAATGCAAAATCCTTTGGTAGAACGAATCGAGTTCTCTCGGTCATTGTGTGTTTATCTAAAAAATAAATACGCTTAAATTCACCTTCATCCCTAATCTTGAAATATAAAAATGTATATGCTTATAAAGCTCCGTAATTTTCAAGATTAGTTATTCCAAAATTCGCTTGAGAATAAAACAGAGCCGGGTACTTTAATTCAATTTAATTTCAAAAATTAAATTGAATTTTTTAGCTTCTGTTTTTAGCTTCTGTTTTTGAAACATGAGAACTCTTATGTAGCGATGGAATCATATTTTTTAAAAATAATTATAATTTAGGCTCTACTTATGTATTGAGCACTGTTTTTAAAAAAACAAAAACAAAAATACTAAAGAACTTCGGATTGTTGACCTAACGGTTCTTTCCTATCTCTCTGTATATTTGCACACACACACACACACACACACACACACACACACACACACATACACACACAGAGGCACACACAAACGTACACACACACACACACACACACACATATATATATATATATATATATATATATATATATATATATATTATAAGAGATTATAAAAACATTTTGAAATCGCTACACAAATACTTTCATGTTTCAATACTATAACTGCACTTCTTCAGGCGATGGTAAATAAAAGGTGATTAAATGATTTTTACCTCTTTTCCGAAAGTTAAAGGGAGGGGCATAAGGTCAGAATTACTTGTGGGTGTGTCTTGATTAACCAATTAAATGTCAGATCTACGCTAAATAGAAAAGTAAGCCCAGTGGGTGGGTGAGTTATTTTTCATGTCACGATAAACCGGAGCATAGACATGTGATCATTGACAATTGCGAAAAATATGCCGGAGACAAATGTATCATGATTGTAGACAAATATGGCGACATGTTCTATTTTTTGAAAGGACGTTGAAAGGATGGGTGGATTAATCAGATGTAAAGTTAACAGAAAAAAGTTTTAAAACATTTTTTTATATTCAGGAAGCTTCTTGAAGTGGGCCTTTAGATAAAATTAATAATACTAACTGAATGGTAATACATAGCAATATTTAAGCTGAATAAAAAAATAAGGTAATTACTCGTAGAGGGTGGACCATTATATACTAATAAATTATGGCTATAAGAAATGGCAAAACGTAATTTAAAAAAAATACGTATTACCTTTTTTACTGTTAACAGAATGTCAGAAGGTTAGAGATGGCGAAGATCATCTTGAATAAATTGGAAAATAATCCTGATATATATATATATATATATATATATATATATATATATATATATATATATATACAAAGAATAATCACATAGAATTAATCAAAGTATTAATGCGATTATTGGCGACATCCATCGCTAGAAAACATAATATATGCATTAAAATCCTGTTCATCCAGAGTGCGAGTTTGATCCTTGAAGAAAAACTTGTTGTCTGTAGTTTTCAGTTTATTTGATGTTAAAATGCTAGTACTTACGGACGGCCTTCCATCCATCATCAGGCATGTGTTGTTTATCTTATAAAATCAAAAAAACTTGAGACGATATATCTGAAAAAAACACAGACAACAAGTTTTTTCTTCAAGGATCAAAACTCGCACTCTGGATGAACAGGATTTTAATGCATATATTATGTTTTCTAGCGATGGATGTCGCCAATAATTGCATTAATACTTGATTAATTCTATGTGTGATTATTCTTTGTATGTAAATCATATGCTGCCTAATGTTTTATGTTTATTAAAACTATCGATCCGCAGTACATAAAAATTTTATAAAAAAAAAAATACTACTAAGACATTACACTATATTATTGAACTATATACTTAGTTCATGACATAAAAAACTAATACACTTGTAAAATAGAATATGTGGATTTAACACATCACAAGAAATATTTAAATAAAATTCTCACTTAAAAAAAATTGAAAATTTAGCGTTGCGTGCGCGTTCCACGATCTTGCCACACGTCTTTGCGCGTTCCACGATCTTACACACGTTGATTTTACAATAGCAGATATTCAAAAAAAATCTTTCGGTCGACATACAGATATATCGTCTCAAGTTTTTGATTTTATAAGATAAACAACACATGCCTGATGATGGATGGAAGGCCGTCCGTAAATACTAGCATTTTGATATAAAAAAAAACTGAAAAACTATAACAACAAGTTTTTCAGAGCATTTACTTAAATATTTGTATCTATAAAAAATATATTTGTTCATTTCATAATGTGTGACGTCATTTGTTTACATTTGGATACGCTTTGAGCAGATATGAATATACGTGAGAGATTCATGGAAGATTGTAGTTTAAAGACAGTAAAATCGACCTTGCTAACCAAACGCTCCTCTGTGACTGAAATGGTTAAGGCATGTCAGGCTATATGACGGTTCCATATAGGATTCAGGTTCGATTCCTGCCGGAAGACGAAAATTTTCTATGAAAATTTCTCGGACATTCAGGCCGGTAAATGTTAATTAATACTGTTTATTATAAAACAGAGCATTTACTTAAATATTTGTATCTATAAAAATAATGTATGAACATAAAAATATCTTAATATATATATATATATATATATATAGAGAGAGAGAGAGAGAGAGAGAGAGGAACTTTATTTCAACCCATCATGAGGATTCTCGTTTATGATTGATTTATGTTAAACTTAGAGAGTATTTACAGATTCTTATAGCTCAAAGAAGAGTCCAATAGTGTTATAAAAAAAACCTCTAAGAATTCCAGTAAGATATCTTTAAGCATTTCTAAGATACAAAGGTTTCAAGCTTAATCTAACAATTGAACAATTTTGCTGTTACACAATATACACTTTATATAAAGTCAACCACCAACGTTAAAGCAATGACATGACCAAAAACAAACAAACCCTGTGTCATAAAACACACCGTCTGCTTTTAAGAACGGCGTTCACGATACTATCACTGTGACAAGGAATGAATAAGCTGTCAATGTCAACACGTCAATTCCATACCTCCAACCCGACACGCGCATCAACTACAGGCTCTACAGACACTCCCCATCCTCCAAGTCGCTTCCCTTGCCCATAAAGAGATATTCTGCCTTGATACTCTATATCGGCAATACAAACAATTTTATTCTTAAAAATTCTTGTCTTTTCTTTTTGTCTAACCGGCGGTACTTGTTTTTATCGGTTATTCTTTCGTGTTGTCATACACATGTTTATAACAGCGTCTTTCTTCATTATGTGTCCCAGAAATGTCAACAACCTCTTTCTATTTCTTAGTACACGTGTCGTTTTTGTTCCAGTTTTGCTTATAATTTCCACATTTTTCACATGATCCATCCATGGCATTCTTAGAAACTTTCTGTAGAACTACATTGCCATTCCTTCAAATCTGTTAGGAAATTTTCCAGATGGCCCGATATCCAGAAGATATTACATAGCAGTTCAACACCAAGATGAAATAGTCAAAAATTAATACGTTCTAAATTTTGCTAGTAAGCTGTCTCATTTGAAAAGTTAAGCTTTCAACAATTTAATGTGTGACATCTTTGCACAAGAGACGATACGCAGATGGAGGGAGCTGATCAGGTTCTTAACTGTACAGTGACTCTACGCCTACGACAGCACTCGGTCATAGAGATGATGATGATGATGATTTGAAATGTCCAACGTTTAACATTTTACAGTATTGCATTTGATAGTTACCTCCATGACTACTTTAGTGTTGCGTCTAAAAAATTTGATCATTTTGAGGTTTTGCATTTGAAAATTTTGTCTTTGGATATTTTAATCGCGTCTTAAAATTCCGTCCTTAAACATCTTAAGGTGTCGCAAAGGAAAAATTTATCTTTGGACATTTTAAAGTGTTTTAAAATTCCGTCGCTGAGCATTTTAAGGTGTCACATCTGAAAATTCCATCTTTGGACATGTTAAAGAATTGCATCAGAAAAGTCTGATTTGGAACCTTTTAAATAGTCGCGTTTTAAAATTCCGACCTTAAACATTTTAAGGTGTTGCTTCCTAAAAATTCGTCTTCGTAAAATTTAAGGGGTCGCGATTTTAAAATCCTGTCCCTTTACTTTTTACTGTATCGCTTCTGAAAAATTATGGCTAAGAACATTGTAAGGCTTCATCCTTGAATATTTTAAAAAGTGACCCAGTATTTTTTTTATTTATTTTCATTTGATTTTTCTGTTTTTTAGCAATCGTGATGAATTCTTTGTTTGCTTGTTCTTTTCGGTGGCAAATTTCCATCAAATATTTAAAGAGTAGAGGAGGGGCGTCGAACAAGAAGGCATTAAATACAGTAAGTAAACGAAAAGGACAATTTTACATTAGTCAAACAGCCACGACTCGGTACTAACCAATAGAAAATTCCCGTCCAGTAATGTAAACGTTCCTACCAAGACAACCTTTTGTCACACTGTAAATCACAAGCGAAACTAATATAATGTTATTTAATGGCAATAACATTTCTACTGTGAAGTGACAGACACGGATAATTTGATTCGAGTTTTACACCTTAGGTAAACAGGAAAAACTTGAAAGCAAATCTGATAACACATAGAAAGGAAAACATACGTCTTTTATGAACTAGTATGATATAATATTTTCTACCAATTTTGATTACTGTCAAGCATTATTCATTTTGGACTAGGATTTCTTTCATCTTCATTTCATTTGCTTTATTTCCACTAGTAGTATTAGTAGTAGTAATATTACCTGCAATTTTCATTAGATGAAGCATTGTCAAGCATTATTCATTTTGGACTAGGATTTCTTTCATCTTCATTTCAATTGCTTTATTTCCACTAGTAGTATTAGTAGTAGTAATATTATCTGCAATTTTCATTAGATGAAGCATTGTCAAGCATTATTCATTTTGGACTAGGATTTCTTTCATCTTCATTTCAATTGCTTTATTTCCACTAGTAGTATTAGTAGTAGTAATATTACCTGCAATTTTCATTAGATAAAGCATTGTCAAGCATTATTCATTTTGGACTAGGATTTCTTTCATCTTCATTTCAATTGCTTTATTTCCACTAGTAGTATTAGTAATAGTAATATTATATGCAATTTTCATTAGATGAAGCATTGTCAAGCATTATTCATTTTGGACTAGGATTTCTTTCATCTTCATTTCAATTGTTTTATTTCCACTAGTAGTATTAGTAGTAGTAATATTATCTGCATATTATTACTACTACTAATGCTAGTAGTATTAGTAGTAGTAATATTATCTGCAACTATTACTACACAAGTAGTATTAATAGTAGTAATATTATCTGCAATTTTGATTTGAAGCATTGTCAAACATTATTCAGTTTGGTCTAGGATTTCTTTCATTTCGTCTAATTTATTTCCACTTCCATTATTTTCTATGAACTCTAGAGATACGAGTTCGAATTCTAGTCAGGTTCATTATATTCATTTACGCGCAAATACCCTTGAAAATGTTATGAATCCTTCTCTCTTTGCCCTTCCCATCTGTGAGTTAAATAGCACGACAGATTGCATACTATAGACTTGGATGTCAACCACTCTATGGCAGAATGATATGATAACTTACTGCTGGAAAATCTTGTGTTTAGTCAGTCATGAATCGAAAGAGACATGAAAGCCCAACTTGGGAATATTCTAAATCGAACTGAATTACTTGAACTGAAGGTATTTCTAACTGGGTTCTTCCTACAAGGTTATCTAACCATATTTGCGAGCGTGCGCCTGTGGGCAAATGTGGCTGGTATAATTCTATAAGACTGGTGTCATACTCAGTACATTTTGACTTCATATATTTGCACAACAGCATCATTACGTTCATGTACTTTTCTCTCACTTAATAATAATAATAATAATAATAATGAGAAGAAGAAGAAGTAGGAGAAAGAAAGAAAGAAAGAAAGAAAGAAAGAAAGAAAGAAAGAAAGAAAGAAAGAAAGGAAGGAAGGAAGAAAGAAAGAACGAAAGAAGAAAAAAGAAGAATTCTGTATCAAATATACCCTTACCATGATGGGTACATTTTTGCTTTGTATATTTGTAACTTGAAGTTCCTTGTCTGTTATTCTCCCAATACTACTACTAATACTAATACTACTACTACTATTAATAATAATAATAATAATAATAATAACAATGTGCCTGTTATACCCTTATAACACTGGGGGTCATGCTGGATATACTGGGCTTCGTATATTTGTAACCTGGAGTTCCTTAATTGGCAGTCTGTTCTTTCTCCCAGTAATAATAATCTGTTTAATATACTCTTAGATTGGATGTCATGAAGGATACATTGGGTTTCGTTTATTTGTAACCAGAAGTCTTTTAGTAGTTGGCGGGCTTTTTCTAAATAATAATAATAATAATAATAATAGTAATATCTGGTATATCCTTATTACACTCGGTCTTATGATGTGTATATCAGGCTACTAATATTTATGACCTGACGTCCCTTAGTTGATGGTCTGTTTTCGCGATACTACTACTAATACTAATATTACTACTAATACTACTACTACTAATAATAATAATGTTCCTGGCTGTTTGTTACGATGGATATATTGGGATTCGTATATTTTTAGCCTAGCATCATTTTGTTGACATGCCGTTTTCTCACTCTGTAAAAATAATTCCTCATCTCATAAATTCCAAAAGAATGTCTAGAAATTCTATGAAATGGCGAATGTGGCGACAGAAGAAAAGAAAAACGAAATATTTAGCAGGTTTTATCGGATGCATTGATCGACAAAATGCTGATACGTGGAGCAATATGTCGGGCAAATCTTAAGAAGAAAAACTTTAGCAATTGTGTTTGACTTTTTAGTCATGAATCACAAGCGACCAAACCGTTGTACGAATCATAGCGTCAGGCCACCAAATTGAGTTATGAATCGATAAAGATTGTTAATCTGTCTGCATAAAAATCTGATTTTACTCACATTATAACATTCTGATATTTTACTAAGTTAGGCACAAGTTCAGTGAATGGGGAACACCGTCCCACCTAGAATAATCAGTCAGTTATGTGCTATGCGTGAAACAAGCTTAGGCGATCATGTATCTTTCGATAAATGACTGACGAGGCAGATTTTTTCCCGCAGTAGGTTGCCATTTCGTTCTGCGGTAAACCAGTTGCGATCCAAGGCTATAGAACCCAGTATGTCTTGCTATTTACCAATAGCTGGGGGAGAAGAAGACGATTCATACCTTTCCCAAGTGTATTAGTTCGTAAGTGAAATTAATAGATTCGACTGGAAAGGCAGTCAGTTATGTGTCATGCGTGTTACACGGTTAGGCGATCATGTATCTTTCGATACATGACTGACGAGGCATATTTTTTCCGCAGTAGGTTGCCATTTCTTTCTGATGTAGACCAGGCTACCCGGTCTGTTCTGCTATTTACCCATAACTAGAGAAGAAAGGGATTCATACCTTTCCCAAGGGTATTAGCACGCAAATGATTGTAATGGATTCGAACTCGGCTCTCCGATTTTCAACCCCAACCTCTATACATTACTCCTCCTCTACCTAGAATAATAATAATAATAATAATACAATTTTTTTTTTAAATCTGTGTTTGATCACCGAAATTTAATCGCTGCCTGAAAGAGAGATGCTCCTAAAATCTAATGAAGGTACCAACTCCGTGTTTTTCCGTTTTTAAGAATGTGGTTGAACGTGCGTCCCTGTCACGACATCGTTCTTACTAGTCTCTTTAGTACCATCAACAACCAATAGTTGTCTGTAAGCAACAAGAAGGTTGTTGAACGCCTCAAATGGAACAACCTCCCGAGTGATAACCAGCATGAATTTCGCTCCGCTACAGCCACAGAGGATGTCTTAAGTGTCATTACTCACAGAATCGGCGCGCTGCAAGACAAAAAAAATTGTCACGAAGACTATCACCCGAAATCAGAGGTTCTCAAGGTGGGTTCCAAGGAACCCAGTGGTTCCACAAAGAAATGTCTGGGGTTCGGTGACAAAAGTTCAGAGTTTATGTTTAACATAACACATTATCAAGGTTCGTAAATAATTTCTAAAAAATGGATTTATTGAAACAAAGCAAGTCCAGTTGACCATTAATGACAATCTAGAACAAAGTAGCTATGAACAATTTTTTTCGCGCCAATCCCCCGAAGGAACGCCATCGAACGAGAGCCAATAACCCCTGAAGTCTCCACTGCCACAGAAGTAAAAAAAATGTTGTTTTTACTTTTTTTTCTATCCTCTGCCAGCCACAATGATGGAAAAAGCATTACCACGAACCATGACCAGTGAGACGTGCTGCAAGAACCACTCCGTTTCGCGAGGATCATACCTTAATCGAGACGCAATCACGCCAATCCTACGAAGGAACGCCATCTATCAAACGAGGGCCAATAACCCCAGAAATCTCCACTGCCACAGGAGTAAAAAAAATCGCGCCAATCCTCCTAAATAATTGTCAACAGATTTAGATTTTTCTATAATATTGTGATATATCTTGTAATAGTTTTTTTTTTTTTTTTATGGTATATCAGTGAATGATAATTGTATCATGTTATTGCTGAATTGAAAAGTCGTTATTTATTGTGATATCATCTGTGTACTATGACACCACATAAATCTGAAAGTTAATTTTCTCGCCATATTGGAAAAAGCTCTGGCTGTTACTTGACTCTCGTTGGCGCAACTTTCCTATGTCTACATTCCGGTTAAAAACACAACACCAACCTACTCATGTGCAAACGGATTTTCCTATTAGGCAGCCATAAAATCTAAACAACGAAGTAGGCTTAATCCTGCTGCTACCTTGAGAATCAAACTCCCACGTATAAAGCCAAACATTAAAAAATTATGTGACAATATGAAACAAAAGCATTGTTGTCATTGCATATATAAAAAAATTCTGATTACGCATGAAATAAATTCCATCTTAACATTGTTCGTAATTCTGTTTCACGTGTCACTCGTGAGAAGTATAACATTTTTTTTTTCTTTTTGAACGTACTTATTATTTATAAAAGTACAGTAGAATCCCTCATATCCGGACTGGCTCATATCCGGAAACCCGCATATCCGGAAACCCGCATATCCGGAAACCCGCATATCCGGACATGATTTTGATGTGTATATTTTAACTATTTGAGTGATATGTAACTGATTTGAAATTTCTGTTTTTCAGGAAATTTACTTTGGATAATTGCTTATGCTTATTTCACCATAATGGCTTGTACTGGTGCAAAAGATGATGGGAATAAGAGGAAAGGATAACAACGAGACACATCTGCAACAAGATAGCGACGAGATGCATGATTGTGATGAAACCTGGACTGAAATTGAAAAAAATCTATTGAAGAGGTTGTCAGTTTTATGGAAAGAAAGCCAGCATTAAGCTATGACGATTGCAATAACGCACGCAGAGTTAAAAAAAATGTCTTTCTTTTAAAAAATTTCAAGAAAAAAAACAAAACGAAATGCGGAAAAAGTTGAGAATGACATTAAAAGAAAAAGAATCATCATGCAACAGCGATTAAAAAAAATCCTCGTTACATTATTTGTTTTGCATACGTGGCATTCTTAATTTAATGAATATTCATTAACATTACATAATTTATTTCTCTTAAAATCAATTCCGTTATATTTCACTCACCATTAGCTTATTTTGTTTACTATAAAACATTGAAAATAAATGTTAAACCTGATTTCAGTTCTTTTATTTTAATCTAAATATAACCCCTCATATCGGACTTTGTAACCAATTCCTCATATCCGGAAGGCCTTCTTAGTCCGGTTGTCAGGGATTCTGATAATGAAAATATTTATATTAGGAAAAGTATTATTATCTGGGGTTCCCAAAAAATCTTCTGAACCTGGAAAGGTTCCACGTGTGAAAACGTTTGTGAAACTCTGCTCTGGATATCTAAGAGGTGAACTACTACATAAACTCTCCAGCTATGGAATCACTGGGTTGTCTTTCTTATTTACCAAGGCATTCTTAACTGGTAGGTCTCTAAAGGTCGTTGTTAACGGCCAGTCATCGAAAACCCGTGAAATCAATGACGGCCATTCCTCAGTATTTTCTCCTCAGTCGTAACATTTTTTTCCTCTAACATAGACCTGGTAGATTAATGGGGGGAAGGACAAGCTTGTAAAATTTTATAGACCCTAAACCAAACTTTTAACTTTCCGCCACCACCGAGCAGACGTTGAACTTTCACCTACCATGATGAATGAGTGTTCTCCCAAGAAGTTACCATACCATTATGTTTTGCTATTATCCAAGCCTGGTTTTCCAAGCTTTTTTTCCAAGTTCTTCTGATATTCAAGGAAGTACTGTATCAATAATAATAATTTTTAATTTAAGTGTATAACTTTTGCCTTTTCCTCCATTATTGTTTCTCGATTGATTTATGTTTTGCTCACATCCCGAATCCGCCATTTTGTTGTGGGTATTTCAGGTGACAGCGTGTTATTCCCAATTTCAAATACAACGTTACTGACGCCCGCAACAAGTTGGGTAACGTACAACCGGTCTACAACAAATATTTTAGGTTTTTTGCGTTTTCAATCAGAAGCGTTCCTTACAAATCCATATCCTTAAATCTAGCGTCGTGAGTTAGCGACTGAAAAAAGCGAGACCAGCCGGAAACAGACAAAAACATTAACACATATTCTTCATCCAAAACAAATTGGACAAAACCTTAAAGGAAATGTGTAAAAATGTTGGGTTTTTTATTTCATGATATAAATGTTAAATCTCTTTCAGAAAACGTCTTTTTTCTTCGTTCTTCTTCGAGAATTTAGAGATTCAATTATCCAAGCATAGTTTTCCAACCTTTTTTTCCAAGTTATCCTGATATTCAAGGAAGTACTGTATCAATAATAATAATTTTTAATTTAAGTGTAGAACTTTTGCCTTTTCCTCCATTATTGTTTCTCGATTGATTTATGTTTTGCTATTTCATGTTCTATCAAGACGTATTTGTTCGAATAGTAATAATAATAATAATGGTACATACAAATACTTAGGAATTAACGAAGGAGACAGAATACAACATTTAATTACGAAGAAAAAAATCCGAAAACAATATTATAGGAGAATACGTTTGATACTAGAAAGCGAACTTAATGGGGGGGTAATAAAATGAAGGCTATCAACACTTTAGCTATACCCGTTGTAACATACAGCTTCAACATTATTAAATGGAAGTTGAATGACATTAAAAGATTTGACACCAACACCAGAAAAATGTTTACCCAAATAAGCATACACCACCCAAAATCAGATGTTAATAGACTATAAGTACCAAGAGCTTTAGAAGGCTGAGTTCTAATCCAATTTGATCTAACAGAACAATCGGATTGGAAGCATACCTCACAAAAACCAATGACCTTCTTTTACAAATAGTAAAACACCAAATCCACTTAATCAACAAAGAAGCTGAACTCTTCATAAAACAGACTAATAAACCTAAAATCCTACCAACAAAAAAGTGAACCGAATACCATCTACGCCAAACGAGTGAAACAGAAAGCAAAAACAACTTGGCCAAATCAAGTAATAAAAAACTAGGAGGACAAGGCGTTGCATGGTAAATACCTAAAAATAACGAAAGAAGCAGATGTGAACCAACAGAAAACTCATCACTGTCACATAAAATAACGAATTGCGATTAAAGATGCCGGGAAAACGGTCGGTTGATTGTACCTCTCCAGTATCTGAGTTTACGTGTTGTACTCTTAAATCAAACCCCAAAATTGGAGTATTGCTGTCATATCTCGTCTAGAGTTGCCCAGTCCTCACTTGCTTGTCTTGAAAGAGTTCAAAAGGATCTACACAGCCTTGCGGGTGATGAATTATTTTCCACCTTACAATCCCTTTCCCGCAGAAGAAATGTCGCAAGCCTCTCGTCACTCTAACGCTATTTCTATAGCAAGTGTTCTGATAAGCTACATTTCTTGGTTCCACCATCCCTGACATTTTCAGCTGGGACCCGCCATACTATATACACAAGAATGAATCATCCACATTCCCTTCATGAAGTAAGTTCTACTAGGGACAGATTCTTCCCAATTGCTGCTTTATGGAACAGACTCCTGGCAGGATATTTTCCCAATAACTATAATCTTGACGTCTTCATGTCTAGGATCAACTATTATTTTTCTTAAATAGCCTCATGAACTTCCATTCTTGCACTTTCTTACATTCCCACAACGCCACGCAGTAACCCTCTAGATTCGGGGAACATTAATATAAAAATAATGATTTCATGGACGTATGGCCGAGTGGTTAGAATGTTACAGCTCTGTTACGTGTTCGAATCTCCCCATGGTCGATTTATCAAGAAAATGTTTTGTCGATGATATCAGCAATTTGGGCAGACGATTCACCCCTCCAGCACCATTGAAGAGAGCCTGTAAACTATACCACGGGTTCACTTTTGTAGGTAAAAAAATTGGTAGAAGAAACTGTTTGGAATGCACAAAGTCACAAGTCATTGTTACCGAGACATTGAGTGTACTCGCCTTGTTCAAACTGTTGATTATGCTGATTCATGCGCTCACTCCCAGAAACTAACAAACGTCCACACAGGATAGTTGCATTATAAACCACAGGTTGGTTCTGTTGTTGATGCAGAAAGAGACATGTGCTTGAGCGGGTATCTGCAACAGGGATTAGCTAGCTGGACTGACAGATGCGCATACCCTGAAATGTGTAGGTTTATTTTACTTACACTGAATTCTTTGAGTGAATGTTCTCTTGATTTCTATAGTTACAAATCTTCGACTGTTCTGCTATTCGGCCTTCTTCAGGAGACAGTTGGAGAAAACAATAGTGGAAAGGTTGCGACTAGGACAACCAAGATAAGTATCTTTTTTCTATGATTATGAACAGAGAATATGTTTGTCGGGTTGCAATTAAAGAAACTTGGCTTACGGCCATATCGCATTGAAACACCAGTTCCCGTATGATAACCGAAGTTAAGCAACGTCAAACCTGGTCAGTACCTAGATGGATGACAGCAATGGGATACCAGATTCTGTAAGCTTTGATGTGTGGGTGGTGTAATGTATAATGGCTCCAAATTGGAAGTCGGAGAGCTGAGTTCCAATTCCAGTTGGGTTCGTTATATTCACTTACGCGAGAATATCCTTGGGAAAGGCATGAATCCACCTCTTCTCCTCCCAGCTATGGGTTAATTAATAATACTTGTATTGCTAATACCTGCAAAGGGTTGATAAACCGTAGAAAACGAATCATTTAAAAAAAATTATTATTATTCAAGTATTGTCTTTGAAGAACTCTAAAGCTCGCTTTCCCTTACAAATATTAAAATTGATATCAATGGACGCGTGTTAAAATCCTTACAATATTTAGTCTTGTTGAAGTTTTATCGCTAACATTTTTGTCGAGATTTACAAACTTTACGTTTCGTTCAATTCCGCAAACTAGTCGATGACATTTGAATAAACTGATTTGTTTGGAAAGATATTTTGACAAAAATCCTACTTAATAATTTCTTTAATTTAATTTAATTTTATAAGACTTCATGGTAAACAATAATTTTTAAGAAAATTTACCTTTTTCCTTTTTAACAGCGAAGAATGAATTTTTAGGTTTCTTACTCTTGAGCATGCAACATACAATTGGCCATGCGGAAATATTTTTCTGTAGCCAAATTCCAACTTTTTGAAGAGTTTGGCCTTGTGATTTGTTTATAGTTTTCGCGAACGATGGGCGAACTGAAAATTGGGTTCTTGTATAGATAATAACTTAAAGAAAATATATGCAAAAAGCAATATTTGATTTTTATTGAATAAGTATTAGTTATTTTAAACATTGAATTGTTTTTAAAATAGTGGAAGTATTTTGTATGTTAAATGATAAAACTTATTTTTTTAAAAACTAATGAAAATTTATTGTACTAAGCTATGCACTTTAGTAAAACCAACTGTACTTTCTACTCCCTTATCTGTTTGCACTTCTCCCCTTGGTTTCAATCGCTCAATGTATGGCTATCTTAGAGGGTGTGACGGACGGACGGACGGAAGTCACAGAATTTTATACATAGAGAATGCGTGACTGGACATTTGGCAGAAGGACATTTCACCAAAAAAGTACAAGAAAAAATAGTAACAAGCAATACTTTAAGTATTTTAATTAGCAGTATTATAAGATAGTATAGGACTAATAATTACCAATGAATTTCAAGTGATTAAATTACTAAATCTAAATTTAAAGTTAAAAGTTTTCTTATTTCAATATTTGTTTATTGAAATTAGAATTTTTAAAATTTTGAGTGTATTTGGGTAAAAAGTAGCACCTAATTATTTAAATTCGTATTTAACAGTAAGATAAAATTTAATTAATCCCTTTAAGATAATGATCATTAAAAGCGAAATTGAAAGATCTTTCATAACGTAAAAGCTTAAGATTTATGTTGCAGGAAAATGTGCTTTTACTCAAAATACTTATCATCTTACTTGAAGTAAAATATAATATATACAGAATAGATTTTAAACAAATCCTGTCAAAAAAAAATGAAAATTTATAAATTAATATAATAAATAAATATAAATATAATTATATAAATGTATAATATTTAATATAATATATAAATACATTACGATAAAATATATATAAATATATTTAATATAATATATAAATACATTACGATAAAAGGTGTGACATACTTGTAAGTACGCCACTACATTTTCGGCTAAATGTCCATTCGGTTAAATGGTCTTCAGCGAAATGTCTATCGGCGAAATGTCCGTCGGCGAAATGTCAGTTCGGCGAAATGTCCGTTCGGCGAAATGTCTGTCGGCGAAATGTCAGTTCGGCGAAATGTCTGTCGGCGAAATGTCAGTTCGGCGAAATGTCTGTCGGCGAGATGTCCGTCGGCGAAATGTCAGTTCAGCGAAATGTCTGTCGGCGAATATGTCCGTCGGCGAAATGTCAGTTCGGCGAAATGTCTGTCGGCGAATATGTCCGTCGGCGAAATGTCAGTTCGGCGAAATGTCTGCCGGCGAAATGTCCGTCGGCGAAATGTCTGTCGTTCAAATGTCCAGGTACCAGAAAATGCGAAAAAGCAAACTTATATTGGATGGGATCAAATAGGTAACATCAATGAGAATCCAGCATTAATCGATTCCAATAAAATCAAGCCATATTGTTTTATATCTCCTGCTTAAAGGAAGATATAAACTTCCCGTTGCTTTTGCATGCTATGAAGTGTAGTATGCTTTCTGAAATGCATGCCAAATTTGAATTTGAGGATTCTTCAAAACTTGGTTGGTTAAGGTTGAATTTAAAATTCATGCTTTCTCCTCAAAAAGCAGTCAATTTTAGTCCCTGCTAAAAATTGAAACGTTTTACCCTTTCTCTCAAACTTCCCATACTTAAAATTTTCTGGCTTTAAATAACCTGCAATCGGTTGATAAACCGTACAAAACGAATCAACGAACCCCAAAACTTGTTTTTAATTTATTAAGCTTGAATAGAACCTCTGCTGAAATTTGATCTCGATTTGTAGAGTTCGTTGCGCTAATATTTCAGAACCACACACCGCATGAAATTTATAGTATGCCATCGATTATCCGTAATATGATTATCGGGAGGTGAAATGAAGAGAAAATTTTTAGATTATCCAAATTTTTTCAATTATGCGAATTAAACTCATTTTAATATTTCCTCTCAGGCAAGTGCCATGAGAATTTTCAAAGACATTCTCAACATTTCATAAAAATGCTGACAAAATCAGTTCAATTAATTCTTGATAATGTCATCGTTGTTTTCATACAAAGAACATACACGAGAATTATCACACTGACCAGGGGATTACACACACACACACACACACACACAAACACACACACACACACACACACACACACATATATATATATATATATATATATATATATATATATATATATATATATATATTTTTTTTTTTTTAAGCATTACGCCCTGAGCAAGGCGTGAAGCCACTAGGATGCAGGGGGTTGCGGAAGATTTGGAGCGAGAGTAGATAGGGAGGATAGAAGAAAGGATGAGGAGAGGAATAGTGTATAGAGCAAGGTAACTGGAGATGTCGATTGACATTACATTTGAATAGTTGGTGATTATAGCTCTCAGGGAAACAGTAATTGGGAAGGGTGTTCCACAGGTGAGAGGTGCGAGGTATGAAGCTATTGGAGTAGAAGAGACGGCTACATTTAAAAGTTTCTACAGTGTAAGGGTGGAAGCGGGATGCCAGCCTCGTCGGGCGCTTGAATTCATGGAGTCTGGGAACCAGTGAAAGCAGCTCATCAGAGCAATTACCATGAAAGTATTTGTAGAAAAGACAGAGAGAGGAGACGGCGCGTCTGTGAGAGTATATATATATGCCAAATCTAAATTTGCCGACACTTCATCATTTGGTTCGTTAATGTTGAATTTAAATGTCTTGCTTTCTCGGCAAAAAAAAAACAGTTATTTGAAGTCCCTACCAAAAGCGGAAGTGTTCTTTTTTTTTTTTTTTTTTAACTTTCTCTTGAGCTTCCCACAATTCTAAAGCCCCCGACAAAACAATACGCAAGAAAACATCACGTGCAAAAACAAGCATCGCGTCTATCAAATCATCAATTTAAACAAGGGTCAAACTTGTCTGGCATTCAGTATGTTACATGAAACTTTTTCGTTTTTAGATGTAGGGGCTGCGTGGAGTGTGGGTCACTTTTATTTAGTGAGCATAAGGAAATATATTAATATGTCTGTTACTTAAAATGACGAGAACCACTGTTAACCCGGGTGACCCGACTTTCACGCGCAAAGTAACTTCGTCCAATTATCGCAGAACTGCAGTCACAGGTCACCTCACCAAGGGCTTGAGGTTAGTATACTAGTCTCACATGCTATTACATTCTTTTTTTTAAATCAATTCACCCCAGGCAAGGCGATAATACCACTAAGACGCAAGGAGCCACTGAGGTGTGAAAGAGAAAGAAAATACTTTAGAATGAACCGGAAAACCAATCCTGGACAAGTAACAAGGGATAAACCTCTACTCCTGTTCAAAAGACCAGAGAGGAGTTTCTGGGGTAATTTGAACAAGCACAAAATGCCCTAAATTTGACCAAACTAAGCTAAGCTTAGTAAGCGTTCGTAGTAAGTGCAGTAGCTATTAAGTGTTTTATATTTGTTCTGTACTAAATCAGGGGTCTCCAAACATTTTAGATCATCGACCCCTTTCATGGAATCCTTCATCCCACATTGATACCCAACACTAGACATGCAGAAAAAGATACAGTACACCATCGATTATCCGTCCCTCTATTTTCCCGACTTCGATTATCCGGACGTGAAGGGAAGAGAGAAATTGAAATCCGAACTAAACCTATTCTAATAGTTGATCTCAAACGAGCGTTTGGAGTATTTAGAAAACCTTACATCGTGTTTGATTTAAGAAAAAAAAAAAACTCTGATATATTCGTTCAATTAATCCTTGTTAATTTGCTCATTGTTTTCATACAAAGAACATACACTGGAATTATCACAGCACGGTCATGCCAGTAAATGAAACTTGGTTTACGGCCATATCACATTGGAACATCGGTTCCCGTACGATCATCTAAATTAAGCAATGGTGATCCTGGTCAGTACCTAGATGGGTGACCGTTTGAGAATATCAGAGACTGCAATCTTGGATGTGCGACTGGTGTAATGGAATTGTTAATCGGAGTGCCGAGTTCCAATTCGAGTTGGGTAAATTATATTCACTTACACCGAAAGACTCATAGGAAATTTATGAATCCACCTCTTCTCACCTCAGCTATGGGTTAATTAGTAAGATTTATATAATTAGAATAGTATTACCTAAGAAAAATTCATACAATCTAAAAATATTTTCTGGCTTTAAATAACCTGCAAAGGGCCGATAAGCCATAAAAACGAATAAACGAGCAAAAAAAAAACTTACTTAACCTTTATACCATCTTAAATTTGAACAGGATTTGTAGAGTCGTTGCGCTAAAATTCCGGAACCACACACCACATGAGACTTACAGTACGTCATCAATTATCCGTAATTCGATAATCCGGAATTTGATTATCCGGAATTCGATTATCTGGAATTCAATTATCCGGATGTTAAATGAAGAGAAAAATTTTAAATCATCTTTTGTATCTATTCTTTTGTCCCAACAAAATCCATTCTAATATTTAATCTCAGACAAGCGTTTTGAGAATTTAGAAAATGTTTGATAAAAACGCTCATAAAATCAGTTCAGTTATTAATTTTTCCTGTGTTTGCATACAAAGAACATAAAATTGTATTATTACACGTTGGTCTACGGCAAATTCAAAACAACTAATCAAACGCCAGACGAACATCCGTGGCTATATCGATACAGCTCCAAACCTAAAACAGTGACCCCTGGAGACGTCGGTTGTCTGGTCGACTGATGTGTAGCATATCATGTCCAGTTAACGCCAGCAAAAAGACAAACAAACGTTCGGATTTTAACTTCGAATAATAATAATAAAGTACCGATTATCCGCACCTCAATTTTCCGGAACTCGATTATCCGGACATGAAATGAAGAGAAAAATGTTAAATCATCCGAATCTTTTTCAATTACCCGAATTCATTCCAAAATTTCATCTCAGACAAAGCCATTCCCAAGGTTTGATAAAAACGCTGGCAAAATCAGTTCAATTAATTCTTCATGATCTCCGCGTTGTTTTCATACAAAGGACACACACTGGAATTATCGCAGTGACCTGGGGATTGCAGAACTTATAAGCGTGCCAGAAAATGATGATGATGATGATGATGATAGTCATGCTCATGTTAATGTTAAACCGCCTCAATGCTCAATTACAAACACCGATGCAATGTTTATATTTGACAAATGTGTCCGGTTAACCCCTCCTAATTTTCGAAACTGCTCCTCGGGGACGCTCTCAGGACTATAAAGACTCTGCGATAATTTTTCGTATCTTCTTCTTTTCTTATCCATTTATTCGTCAACATGTAAATCTCTCGCGGAGAACGCGCTGGGAAACGCATGGACAAGCCACGCGCACAGACACGTACGTACGCACATTCACATTCACTCACTACACTTACTTTGGGCAGTTTTTTGATACACACAACATTGTCTTTGTCACATTATCATTTGTTTGTATATATATAATAGTTCTTGTTGTTTCTTTTCATTTCTTTACGTGGACTCACATCCCGAATCCGCAATTTTGTTGTGGGTATTTCAGGTGACAGCGTGTTATTCCCAATTTCAAATCCAACGTTACTGACGCCCGCAACAAGTTGGGTAACGTATAACCGGCCTACAACAAATATTTTAGTTTGTTTGCGCTTTCAATCAGAAGCTTTCCTTACAAATCCATATCCTTAAATCTAGCGTCGTGAGTTAGCGACTGAAAAAAAGCGAGGCCAGCTGGAAACAGACAAAAACATTAACACATATTCTTCATCCAAAACAAATTGGACAAAACCTTAAAGGAAATGTGTAAAAATGTTGGGTTTTTTATTTCATGATATAAATGTTAAATCTCTTTCAGAAAACGTCTTTTTTCTTCGTTCTTCTTCGAGAATTTAGGGATTCAATTATCCAAGCATAGTTTTCCAACATTTTTTCCAAGTTATCCTGATATTCAAGGAAGTACTGTATCAATAATAATAATTTTTAATTTAAGTGTAGAACTTTTGCCTTTTCCTCCATTATTGTTTGATTGATTTATGTTTTGCTATTTCATATTTTATCAAGACGTATTTGTTGCAATAGTAATAATAATAATAATAATGGTACATACAAATACTTAGGAATTAACGAAGGAGACAGAATACAACATTTAATTATGAAGAAAAAAAATCCGAAAACAATATTATAGGAGAATACGTTTGATACTAGAAAGCGAACTTAATGGGGGGGGGTAATAAAATGAAGGCTATCAACACTTTAGCTATACCCGTTGTAACATACAGCTTCAACATTATTAAATGGAAGTTGAATGACATTAAAAGATTTGACACCAACACCAGAAAAATGTTTACCCAAATAAGCATACACCACCCAAAATCAGATGTTGATAGACTATAAGTACCAAGAGCTTTATAAGGCTGAGTTCTAATCCAATTTGATCTAACACTAAAACCTACAACAATCGGACTGGAAGCATACCTCACAAAAACCAATGACCTTCTTTTACAAATAATAAAATACCAAATCCACTCAATCAACAAAGAAACTGAACTCTTCATGAAACAAACTAATAAACCTAAAATCCTACCAACATAAAACGAAGCGAACAGAATCTACGCCAAACGAATAAAACAGAAAGCAAAAACAACTTGGCCAAATCAAGTAATAAAAAACTTGGAGGAAAAGGCGTTGCATGGCAAATACCTAAAAATAACGAAAGAAGCAGATGTAAACTAACAGAAAACTCATCAGTGGCTGAGAAACACCGGATTGTGAGTTGAGACAGAAGGCCTAATTATTGAAGCTCAGGGCCAAAACCTCGCAACCAGATCCGATCACTGTCACATAATCATGGATGGAACTAACCCAAAATGCAGGATCTGCGGAAAATATGATGAAACCGTCGACTATATTATGTCAGGATGTCCAGAACCGGCAAAAAAGCAATATACCCCCAGACATAACAAGATAGCGACATATGTGCATTGGAAGATATGCAAGAATCACAAAATCGAAACCCTTGAGAGATGGGATTGGTACTAACCAGACACAGTTACCCAAAATAACGATGTAACTATCCCCTGGGACATGCCAATTCAAATTAACAGGGAAATAAAAGCCAACAGACCTGATATTATCATAAAAGGCAACAAATTCAGGAAGTGTATACTTATTGACATAGCAGTACCATCTGAGAGAAACAACTCCATGAAAATTATCGAGAAATTGTCCAAATATAAGGACTTGGAGATCGAGATTAACAGGATGTAGGGAATGAAGACTGAGAGTGTATCGATAGTAATCGGAGCTCTGGGCCTCGTGAGAAAAGGAAAGGACAATTCTACTAACAGTGTCCCAGGTAACATCAACAGACAAGTTGCCCAATGGCAATTCTCCTATAGGACGTTAAGGACTATAGCTTGAACCCGGCTCTACATGATACAAAGCAGGAAACAAAACATACACAAGTAGTTGGTTGGAAAAGATTCCAATGGACTAATTGAAGGGATTCCTGGAAGTCCATGCCTCAAAGAAATACAAAAAAATTTTCTCACAAGTACAGCCCACACTTTACGAATGGCTTTATCTATGTAAAATATATATTTTTTTTTTTTAGTGGAAAATGTCATGATGCCATTTCTAACCTTAGGTCTCTGGGCGGGACCCGGAAAAATGTGTACACGCCAGAAATCAAAGGAAATAAAAACAATAATAATAATAAATACAGTCTTCATTTGTCCGAATCCATCATTAGCGCTTGTGGAATTCTTGTGTAGAAATAATAGAATCGTCGCCATCGTAAAGTGGTCAACCCTCTGCATTGGTGCATCTGTAGAAAGTATGAATTTGAAGATCAACTGGAATTGGTATCACCACAAGTCAGAGAAAGCAGTCGAAAACAACCAAGTAAAGATCTTAATATTTATTTGCAATAAAATGTGCCACAAGGGCTAAAAAGTGGGGATGGGGAAAAGACTGGTCTTCTCAAGTCCTATCTCAAAACTAACTAGTCTCACTTATTGACCCATTCGTACTTACAATTTTACTATCACCATAACAACACATTTACTCTTAGCTGTCACACCACAGTCACCAAAATACCTCATTTTCTCTATGAAAAGCTCTAGCATGAATCTTTATTTACACAATTATCGAGGTAAAGTTCTTGTGCGTTTTTTTACATTCAAGCAGACCACGACTTTGAGGTTACGAAACCATACGTCACCTTCGTTGACAAAGAAACAAGAAAATGCCGCCTCATCGACGTGGCCGCTCCTGTTGACCGTAATAATCAAGGTCAAAAAATTGACAACCTCAATAAATGCACCGACCTCTGGATTGAGGTTGTTAGAATGTGGGACGTTCAGATCACTATGGCCCAAGTCATCATTGGGGTCGTTATACGACCGATCTTCTTTTTTTTTTTTTTTTTCTTACACTCACTGAATCCTAAAAACGTCTCTGTGTCTTTTCGGTCTTCACTTGCGATCAAAACGGAATAGTCCATTATTTATTAAGTAATGAAAAGGGCGTAACCCACTTGCTAACTAACTAGGGGAATGCGGAACACTACAACTACTACTACTACTACTACTACTACTACAACAACAACAACAACAACAAGAAAGATCTCATGATATTAGTCCCGTTTCAATTATATTCAAATCGGCTGCGTTTTATTTATCTTGTCGAGTGAATTACTAGTGCAACTGTCATTTGTATATAGACTTGTGTTATTTAGTCTATAAAACAGTAAAAAAAAGTATCCATTGAAAAAATACACATATTTTTAAGTAGGATAGATATTTAAACAAATGTTAATTTTATGAGAGGAAAAGACAATAAAATATACAATAAAATATACAATTAGGAATTTTTAAAATTTAACATCTGACTTTTAACATCTGATTGTGTCACTCTCCCCCCCCACACACACACACACATACACACACTTTTACCATCTGATTTAGCGCCATCAACTTTTAACATCTGATTTCACTCACAACCACTTTTAACATCTGATTAAGAATCCCCACCCACCCCACTTTTGATTTGGTTCCCCACCATATTTAACATCTGATTAAGCCCCACCCACTTTTAGCATCTAATTTAACCCCTCCCACTTGTAACGTCTGATTTAGCTCCTCCCTTCACTTTTAACGTTTCATTTTGTCCCTCCTTCTACTTTAAACGTGTTATTTAGCCCCCTCTCTCCACTTTTAACGTTTGATTCAGCCCCCTTCCTTCCTATTTTAACGTTTGATTTAGCCCCCTCCCTCCACTTTTAACATCTGATTAAGCTTCACCCACTTTTAACGTCTTATTTAGCTCCCACCCTCATTTTTAACGTCTGATTTAGACCCCTCCCTCCACTTTTAACGTCTGTTTTAAACACCCTCCCTCCACTTTTAACGATGTATTTAGCTCCCTTCCTCCACTTTAAACTTGTTATTTAGGCCCCTCCTCCCCCCTTTTAACGTTGGATTTGGCCAACTCCCTCCTTTTTTTAACATCTTTTATCGCCCCGCCCACCGTAACTTTATATTTTATGTTGTTGCCGCTGAGTACGTCCTCTCCTTTTATCTATTTTGGACGGTCGTAACAGCAAAGTAGATTTACGTTTTTATTTCAAATGAATTTTAATGGGTTTTGCTGATGGAGTAAAGTCATGAAACCTGTTTTCCCTATCGACTATGCTACCCTGCCGTATTAAACACTGCTTAGTAAATACTTAGAAGAGATACAAATGATTTGTGATCTTTTTTATCGGCGCTATAATTATTTTTGCTAAGTTGTCTATATGACGTGATCTCCTTGAATTTTGTTTTTTTTTTTTACTCTCATATCCGCTGGGGACAGAGATAACCATGACCCGCCACAGATTCCTTTTCTTTATTATCTTTGAATCAGCACGTCTCTTTGGGAATAATAGTGGCGCAGTTTCCCGTTTCTTTCTCCACTGTTTTTGGGGACACAGTATTGTTCCCGATTTTAGTCTGGTTGCCCACCAAGGCTCAAAAGTCAAGTCTACCCTGCTATTTAAACCACAGATGGGAGGTAGAAGAGGTAGATTCCTGTCTTTAAGGAGAGTAATTGCTCGAAAATGAACGCGACTGCATTGTCTAGGACTTTAAACCGTCTCGCCGATCCGACTTTACGCGCCGATGACCGCTAGGCTACGTACACATACCGTTGAAATTACACAAATTAATTAGGACAGAGTTTTCTACGTTTGTTATTTCATTGCAACTAGCACCGAATCCGGAACCCGGAAGAAGTCTTTTCTTTTTTGCTTCATTTGCCTGTGTGTAGTTTTTTGTTTGTTTGCGCGCGTGCAGCTGACAGTCACGTGACGAAGCAAGGTGGTGCTGAAAGGCCAATCGGTGCGTGAGAAAAAAACGTGCCAAGAAATTGTATACAAAACAAGTGGCAAGGGGCAGAGGTCAAATGTTCAAAGAGCAATGGGAAACTCAGAAATTATAGTTAACTGACAGCCACAAAGGTTGGGACTTCAAGTCACACACACACACACACACACACATACACATACACACACAATACAAAGCAATACACACATACTCGTGTACAAATGTATTGCATTTACACAGTCACGTACAAGTTGGCCGCAGGCGGCCAAGCACGCACACACGCAAGCATAAAATCGCATACTGGCACGAAGACACACACATACACGAATACAAACCTAGACATGCACACACAAGTAGATGCATGTATATACAGACACACGCATATACGGACACACATAAACACAATGGAGGCATTTTCAGACACACAAGTATCAAAGTAAATAGTGCTTTTTATATGCACTTATTTTAATGCCTTCTGTATAATTTCTCTTCCTGTCTTTACACACACACACACATATATATTGCATATACGATTGCATATAGCATGAAACAGCCTGTCGCCTCTAAGTGTTGACTTCTATGTTCACTTTTATATTTACACACGCTCTATCTCTGATATTGAGCATTTTATCCCATAAATATAGCACACCTTAAGACTATATTTCTTCATATATATATATATATATATATATATATATATATTTAGGTACTTCCACAGAAATGCGATACCTAATGTTTAAAATCAATTTAAAAAAATGAAAAATCTTTCTTGAAGCTTTTATATTTATTTTAATTTCAAGCTAATAGATTAAATTTAATATTTACAGTATGCAAAATACGTTGTACTATTTCAAAATATATTTTTAAATTGAATGGAAGGAGTTTTCGTTTTGAAATTGCTAAAATAGCTGATTTTAGCGCAATTTTTAGTCGTACGTCACCACGATGTAATTGTCTTTATTAAAAAAAATCTTTCAAAAATAATTATATACTTTTCTGAAACTTTATTTGAGGAATATTAGCTGATTTAAAGCTTAATTAATCTGATTTGAAACAAATATTACTTTCCTTAATTTAACATATCGCAGAAATACAATTTTTTACCACGGCTGTAGCTCTTTATTTAAGGTATTGATATGTTTTTCTACGGTGGATATACTGTAAAAATAATTGAGGAATATAACATGAGCGCCTTTTTATATACTTTTTAAGTACTCAGTTATCTTTAAAATTTAGGGAAATATTCTCCGTCATCTAATATCTTTTTGAATTTTAGATATTTTGGCTTTAAATTTACTGTAATTATCACACTTATTTTCTGTTAATGTCGTGTATGGGTGCCCGTATATACAAAAAAAAATCGGTACGTTTATACACAAGCCAAAAAATAACTTCAAAATTCTTTTTAAAATATTGGTGTTCGATGATTTGTATTAAGCTCTTCTGTTTATGATTAGCAAATATGGTTTTTATTTAATAAAAATATCACCTAACGGGGACAAGTAATGGAGAAGATTTGAAGCTTTATAAATAATTATAATTAAGATTTTAAAAAAATGAAAACTATTCTTGTAAAAATTAATTATTCACCGAAAACATTTTTTTTTCTTAAACTTAAAGAAAATGGGAACAAAAAGTTATACACTATTTACATTATTCGGACTATTGTCTTCATCATTGCTGCCATATTTATTACAACGCTCCGGCCTTCTTCAAGTGGTTGGAATGTCGAATTGAACCCTTTATTTCGCTCACTGGGGTAGACTGTTCAAGTTCAATGTGCCATATTTAATGTCAGTTATCAGGTTTCTCCTGTCAATTCCCCTCTCTGAATGCTGGGTTTGTTTGTGGTCTTTTTATATAATGAATGCTTGTGATTTAGCGATGAATATATGAATAAAGGGTTCACTAAAATAAACAATTCATCTAACTTATTTATCGCAGCAGACAAAACTAGAAATTTGCATGAACTAAGCCCCCCTCCCCAAACACAACAAACTAACTGTTGTAACCTAGAAATTTACTGAATGGAGAATAACCAAAACATAGGTTGGAAATGAAATGGTAATCTTTATAACATCAACAAAATACAATACTCGCCAGCGTCGTGAAGTAGGTAAACCACTGCTAGTGCTGGACTACTTATACAGCATATTACCCCCCCCCACTTACAATAGTGTCCAACTTATTTAACAGGATTAGGACATACCCATTAGTGTTCATAGATACGGTATATAACACTAACCAAGGAGATATATAAATTAAATATACAGAAAAGCACCAAAAACTACAGAATACAATATTAACATGGAAGCTAAAAAAACATCGCCCAAACATTAGACCGAATAAATTGCATCGCTAAATCACAAGCATTCATTATATTAAAAGACCACAAACAAACCCAGCATTCAAATAAATATGAACGCGGTAAAATAAGTAAACGAATAATCGAAAGAATTATCTCAGAACTAAAGAAGTTAGGGGTAAACTAGTGGAAAAACGCAAAAACAAATATAGACTGGTTTACCAACCTAAAAAACAAACAATTGCGAATTTACATAACTAGATATAAAAGATTCCTACCCTTCTGTAATCGAACCCATGCTAAATAAGGCCATCCTCTTAGCTTAAGTATAAATAAAAATAAGCACACGCAAAGTAAAAATCGTTAAACCTTCCCGAAAATCACGATTATTGAGCAAACAAAGACACGTGGATAAAGAAAAAAGGAACCTTCGACGTTACAATGGGAAGATTTGATGTTAAAATCTGCGAACTTATAGGTATACATTTACTACATGAGCTAAGTAAAATAATCGATAAAAATTATATAGGCCTCTACAGGAACAACATCTCATAAACCTAAAAAACGTTGATAGACAAACAAAAAAAAACAGACAAAACTAGAAATATAATCCTAACAATTTAAAAAAATATGCAATTCGACATTGACATAAAAACTGAGTTAAAAAGGAAATTTCTTAGATGTCACATTCAACCTAAGAAAAGTTACATGTCCACATAGAAACCCCACCAACAATAATCAAGCAGATTCCTCAATCAATTATACGCAGCTTATCTGACAATTCTTCCAACGAAACCGTCTTCAACAAAGCCATCTTCAAGAAGGGAAAAATGGTTATTAAACAGGTCTAAAAGATAGTGGATATTCAGAAACGCTCACATACACACCACGCAACAACAACAAAAAAAAACAACAGGAAAAGAAACATCATATCGTTTAATTCATCATACAACAAAAACGTAAAAACAAATGTAGAAAAAATATTCATTATATTCATACACAAACACTTCATCCCATCGAGAACACTTCACGAGATATTCAACAGAAACACGGTAAAATTCAGCTACAGTTCCAACGAGAACATGACATAAATAATAAAATAAAGTACAACAGCAAAAAAACGCACAAAGTACAGGCACAAAGTAAACTCACCTGTAACTGCATAGTAAAGAACGAATGTCACTTAAATGGTAATTGCTTGCCAAAAAATTAATATACCAAGCCACTGTAAAATCAGCAAATAACGAAGAAAAAATATATAGAAGTAATTGAAGGGTCCTGAAAACAGAGAAATTTATTTATTTATTTTTAAACATATATGAACAATTAAAAACAAAAAACAAATTACACCAAAAATATCATGGAATATAAGGAAAACAGCATCAGCCTACAACACTAAATCCCAAAACTGTAAACTGTCTCGAGGAGAAAATAGCAATAATCATATTCCCAGACCAACACAAATTACTAAATAAACGATCAGAAATTATTTCAAAATGCAGAAGCAAAAACAATTTTTTTATTCCGTTACATAAAAATCAAAAAACTAAAAGCGAATACCTTGTAAAATACCACCATGATAAATGTAAATATATACACTATATGTAACGTATATAAAGGAATATATTTTAGACAAAGCCAATACCTTAAAAAAATAAGATAACCAACCACGAGAAAAAATAAACAAGAATCTAAACAAATAAATTAACAAATTACGAATACAGCCACACAAGTAAATGTAATAATGATACTCAACAACAGATAAGTAATCAATAACAATGAGATAAAAACTAACAACTCTATAAAATAGTGACAAGTAATCGCATTCAGATCTACAATTGTTCCGACTCGATAAACTTTGGAATAAAGTGAAATATAACCGCTGTCGCCTACACAATAACTGTTGTGATAATACAATAGACCTTATTGCACATAATGCACTATTGACCAACATATATAAACAGTCGAGACAAAACACAGTACACATGGCCTGAAGATTGCGTTCAAGCATGGAACAGGCTGTTGCAATTTGGTGTTTGACCTCAGTGTTTACTATTATATTTACATATTATCTTTCTCGGATATTAAGTATTTTTATATATACTATACCTTAAAACTTAATCTTTATATTTTTATCATATATATATATATATATATATATATATATATATATATATATATATATATAATAATAATAAGAACTTAAATAAGAACTTCAATTTTTTTTTTTTTCGACTTGAAATTGAGCACTTTTTACCGAGTACAATTTTAATAAATATTTCAGTGTTAGTTTATTTCGGCGCATATATATATATATATATATATATATATATATATATATATATATATATATGTTCAGAAAGGTTTGGTTAAATAATTTAAAGATCTTTTATCGATTAGTTTTCGTTGTATTCCTTTCAAGTTCGCGGACCAATTTTTTGTGTGGATTTAGAAACTCGAGGTAAAAAAAAATACCAAAATTTTCTTTCAAATCCCTTTATATAAGAGCGTTAAAACCCAAAATAAATAAAGTGAACTATGAGTATAGCAGCAAAATCCTTAAATGCTTATGAAAAAAATTATATATGTATGAGCAAAAACAAAAAATGTACTTCTTTTTATACTGGAAAAAAACACGTGAACTTTGAACTTTGAAACCTAGAACGTTGCATAAGCAGCATAAAAACGAACAGCTGAAAGTCTCAAATTCACAGAAACACATAGACGTACTCACAGACTTAACTCAAAATATTAAACCACGAACTTGAAAGGATCACAATGAAAACTAATCGACATGTCATGTCTAAATTATTTAACCAAACCTGTTTGAATGAAAATATGCTGCCAATATATATATATATATAAGGCAGGATGTGTGTGTGTGTGTAACGAATGCACGGCCGCAATTTTAGACGGATTTGCACGAAAACTTACATTCAGATTCAAGTTAGCGGAAAGGCCAGGACCGACTTTGCATTTCCCAACTCCCGTTGATATTAGAAATAATCGATTTTTTCATGCTTCTACGGCAGTTTTCATGTAGTTTGCAGCCATTTTGAACTGAGAGCCTATAGCTGGCTGCCACGAATATGGAGAAAGATTCTATTGGCCAGCGTGAGAGCCAACAGCTGACTGACACGAATGTTAACTAGCATGCTAGCATGCAAAAAAAATCGATAGCTGCATTCGTCACAAGTGGGAAAAATTTAAATCTGTATGGCACTTTACTCCAATTGGCTTATTTGCTTGCTTGCTTAAACTCAACGTTGATTTTGATTCCGCAGAACTGGGTTGGGTGTGAAAAAGTATTTGTTTTTAACATTCTTTTTTCATTTGGTTTTTCCAGTTATGAGTCCTTTTTTAAAGCTGATCGTTTTGTGTTCATTTTGTTTAGTTCTTTTTTCGTAATAGATTTAATGTTTAGTATAGAGCTTAGAAAAAATTCACAGTGTGTGATAGGCAAGAAGTAAAGCATGTAGCAACATCAGCACGGCAAAGGGCCCTCCTTTAAAGGCAAGGAGTGGCAAAAATATTTTAAGTCAAGTGATAGCGATTGCTGTAT
Organism: Acanthosepion pharaonis; assembly: GCA_903632075.3. Classification (NCBI taxonomy): domain Eukaryota; kingdom Metazoa; phylum Mollusca; class Cephalopoda; order Sepiida; family Sepiidae; genus Acanthosepion; species Acanthosepion pharaonis. The sequence goes on along the minus strand of CAHIKZ030003464.1, from coordinate 663,486 downwards.
GATTCGTACGATTCTTGAATCAAGCACGGGCAACGCCGGGCCATGCTGCTAATATATATATATGTATATGTAGGTATATATGAAAAAATTTTCGTACGACGCGTTTCGCCCTGTAGTACTTCATCGGACTGAATTTGTTTACGTTAGTGCGACTACACATGAGGACGAACAATAAATCCTGGGAATTTTAAATTTTAAATTATTTTTCCGTTTTTATGTATTTTGGAACCGATTTAATTTTTTTTTTAAATCATCTAGATTATATACGCAAAACATATTAAAAATGAAAAATAATTTAAAATGTAGAATTCCAAGCATTTCTTATTCGTGCACATGTGTAGGCACGCCAATATAAACATAAGTTACCTCCCTTGCGTAGAGGTAAAAAAAAAATATTTTGAACTTAGTGTTAACGCATAACACATCCATAGATATGCAAACTCTGAAGATGGTCGCAGATCAGATTGAAAGTACTTGGAAAAATATAAATTCTTTGATAGTAAATTTTCGAATTTTTCATACACACACACACACACATATATATATATATATATATATATATATATATATATATAAAAGAAATATGTTGTAGTGGTTCCAACGAGAGAAAAGTATGTATATTAAAAAGAAGAGAGGTGCCGCAAACGTTTTTGTTTGTAATGTGGATTTATTTAGAAAAAATATTATGCTTTGTTTTACATAATTTTACGACACGTGTTTCTGGTCTCGCGACCGTCTTCAGGTAAAAGTGGAGATTTCTACATATTATTAAAAATAATTAATTTTTCTTCATGTTCAATGTGAAATATTCTCGATATGAGACATTCTCTGTTTGTGTGTTGGCAATCCGAATTTTCTTTCTAGAATTGTCAATGAAGAGTTCTGCGCGAAGGGTCATAAAACAATTAAGGTTTGTCCAGCGTGTAGTTATCGGCATTTTATCTTTTAATGTTTTAGTGACCCCTATGTGCTCTTGGATCTGTTTCTATTTTGGTGTGTTCCTGTCAGCATGCGTGTATATATGCGTGCGTATATTTCCCCTCCATACATATTGTCTTACAACGAGGAATTCGTATATATATATAAATTCAAAAATGTTCTTTCTAATAGTGCTCTCTCGGTTCAACATCTCCGACTTCTTGTTTATATTAAGTTTCATCAGCCGAGCCTATGTAAACAATAGTGGGATCTTATTTGTTCTGGCGTTTGATCGAGGGAATATGAGTGACTCTTTCCATTTTATACTCTTTTTGGAACTTCGCATGCTTTAGTCGTTAATTTATTTATAATTAAAATCTATTTTAATCATGTTCCAATTTTCCATCCTCATTCGTTATTTATTAATGTACCTTAGCCTATTTCTTTCTTCGCCAACGATTACCATTAGAAAAAGTGTTGTCCGAAAGGCTCCTAAAGGTAAAATAATGTCGTCCATTTTATTGAAATCTCTATCTATCTATCTATCTATCTATCTATCTATCTATCTATCTATCTATTTCTTTATCTATCTATCTATCTATCTATCCTCTCTCTCTCTCTCTCTCTCTATATATATATATATATATATATATATATATATATATAGGTATGTCCATTAGGTCACGTAAAAAATCGGCATATCACGATTAAAAATGACTCATAAATCAACGTTATGTTTATGTTGTTATGAAGAGGAAAGACCAAAGTATTTTTTAAATATTTTTTGAAATTTTTTACTCCTTTCTAGCACGTAGAAAATTTTGCTTAAAAATTATGTTTTTTTTTACGACAGCGCGACAGTACTAAAAAAAGGTTTGTTTTATTTTGCGCTTTTCCCGCGGAAAACACACGTTAATTAGGAAATTCTTGCAAAAATCAAATAATTGTTGGATTTTAATGAAATTTTCAGGACTTATTCAGAAATGAATGAAATCATTTTGGAATTTTTTTTTTTTCAAAAAATCTTGTTAAAAAGAGATTTTTTTAAAAAACATGTTTCCACACACTTACATATTTTCAAGAAATTTCAAGAAATTAAATACGCGCCCCCGGGATTTTTTTTATTAGTTATAAACAGGAATGTTTGTAGAAAGTAAATCACCAGTTTTTTTTGTAAAACATTTAATTCTTTTATAGAAAATCAAATTTGAATTGTAAAAAAAAAAAAAATGTAAAAAAGTATGACATTTAATTAATTAGAAAAGCTTACACCTGTTTTTGTAGATACGTTATACTAAGGACATTATTTTGTGAAGAAATAAAAAATTTTCGATGAATAATGTATTTTTTGCACATTTTAAAAGTTTTTTCATTAACGTCTTAAATACTTCAAAAATCTTTTAAAATTCTTTATTTCTTTCACCCAAATAATGCAATGATAACGTTAATGAAAATGTAAATTTACAAATCGAACTTTGAAAAGCACATAACAGTCGTTTACACACAAATATTTTTAAAATAATTTTAAAAATAAATTTTTATTGAAAAACGTTCATAATTTCTATGTATGGAAATGTATACGCGACATAATCCTTAAAAAGGTCACGTGATTTGTGTCGTCTGGCACCTCAGTTATTTCACTCCTCTGTCCAGTTCAGATACACATCGTTAACGTGTTTGCAGAAATTAATAAAAAAAGTTTAAAGAATTATCTAAATAATAAAAAAAAAGTTTAAAGAATTATCTAAATAATAATAAAAAAAAAGTTTAAAGAATTATCTAATTTTATTGCCATTATTATAGAGTTTTGTCCCTTTATTCTAATAAAACTAAAAGCGTTCACTCGGATTTCTAATAATTTTCATTTGGGGTCATCCGTAGTAGCTGTCGTCACTCGTCACTCAACACGTAGATCAAATATTGGATAAAAACACCAGTACCAATCGTTAATAATTGGTTGTACTACTTTTTTTATGCTAGAAGTAAGTAATAATTCTTTTAAATCAGATTAATTTAACATTAAATTTTCTAATTTTACTAAAATAACGTGTCAGAAACTTTGTTAAATATTTTAAAATCGATAAATTTGTGTTTTGTTTACAAATTTCTTAAAATTAAGAAAATGGCGGGATTTTTAAGAAAATTTAAAATTCCAATACTAAATTTGACATTCCAATGTATATAGTTTCTATCTTAAATACACTAGAATTGTTTACTTAATGGAAATAATAAATTTAATGATTAAACTTTCAATTAAAGCTAAAATGAAATCTTAAAGCATGTTTTTTCATTTTTTAAAATTTATTTTAAAGTTAGGTATCGAAAATTTTGCCGAAAAAAAGTGGAGGTCCCTATATATATATATATATATATATAAATTGTTCTCTTCTTATTACTGTCTTTCTTCAAATCTTTGATGGCATGGCAGTACATTGTAATGTTTTGGATTTCTAATTTAATTCCAATTCATAAGTAGAAAAGATTTTTAATTAGAAAAATGTTAAAAATGAAATTAAAGCTGAAATAACTTCTGTATCAAATCAGATATTGGTAGAATTTATTAAGCTATTCCTTGAAAAGGTGTTTGAAACTATTTTTGCCTTGTCACAATTATCTTGAGATATATTTGTTTTTTTTAACTGCTGCTTACATTGGAGAGTTAAGTCAATGAAAATTTTAGCATAGTTCATTTACTTGGAAATGCTTGGTTTTGAAATCAAAACCAGTCAAAGAATTCTGAATGGACATTTGAATATGCTTAAGAAAAACTTATGGTTCATTTTTTAATCAAAATCCACCTTTGCAAGTTGTAAGAGTTGCCTTAACAAATACGCCTCTGTAACTTATTAAGTCATATAAAGTATTTTACTCTGTGTAATAGTAATTGGCATCCAGTAGTACCAACAGAATTACTAGATTAACTCCCTTGAAGAGAACTTTCAGAAAGTGAAGAGTAGTAAACAATATACAAAAAAAAAAAAACTTTTCTCTCTCTCTCTCTCTCTCTCTCTCTATCTATCTATCTATCTATCTGTATATATATATATATATATATATATAGAAAAAGTTGCAAATTAAAAAAATAATGTTTTTTTATGAAAGTATTTATTTATTTATATATATATATATATTTGATATTTCAGATTGACCTCAATCTTTCTTCAGAAATAACTGTTTGTTACAAATAAATTAAAATTACTGCTTTTTACAAGTACCGTACACACACACACACACACACACACACACACACACATATATATATATATATATATATATATATATATATATACTAGCAGCATTACCCGGTGTTGCCTGGGTTTATTCAAAAAAAGATCACGAATCTCATCCAATCTGTAAAGTTAAAATAGGATTTTTCTTTAGTGCCTCTTATCTATATGGCAAAAAATTATAATGACATGAAATGTGAAAACATTTATAACAGGAGAAAGTTGTTTTTTACAGAAGCACAAAAGATACAAAAAATATTTGTCAGCAAATGAAGAGTATATTAATCGCAATAGATCTTTGAAAATTGTTGAGGAGAAATGATTTGTTGACAGCTTTTGCTCAAACTACATCGAATGAACAACATGCATTGGAAGGAGAAGAAATTCAACAAAGACTTCTCAGTGGGTTTCATTGATGCGCTGCAGTTTGTTATCACGTGATGAAAGAACTATATATCTCTAGTATTATTGTGTTGGTGACCATGAATAATAGCAGCAATTTCATTCCAAACAGGGGAATTGTAACGTCCCCGATGTTCACCACCTGGTCTCTGGTCAGCGTGGATGATGACAAAAATTTGGCGTGTCCACTGTTTCTAAAGCGTATTTGAACTCTCGTACATAATTGTTTCTGGGTTGTAGCATTTCCTGAAGCTAAAGAATGATATCCATTTCAGTTCCAGGTGAGATAGAGTTGCGCCTAGTTGTCTGTTCCTGATAGTTACCTACAAAGTAAAGCTGAAGAAATTGTGGCTCCTCGTTTACCATAGGTTGCATAGAGCCAATTCTATGTTATACTTGTCCTTGTGCTTTAAAAGTAGGCATAAATCCACTCTCTTTAATAATACTGGCCCTAAAAGAGGGCATCTGAAAAGCACAATTATACTTTCTAATATTGCGGAGGAAATGATTAGATCTAACAGTGGTACCAGTTAATAGCATTTTCAATGGCTGGGGTAGATCTTCAATGATAGTTAACGCGGAAGTACCGTTTGAGCATCACATGCTATTAATTTCCCCTACCCACCTTTTAGCTCTTCCGTGCGAACAGACAATCGACATACTGCCAAAATGAACATCAGGATGGTTCGAATAATTAGCACGAGGGTCATAATAGAATGCTACCATTGACCATATTTGACTACGGTGTCTTGAAATCCCCTGTTGAGCAGCCAATCTTTGCCCGTGCATAAGCTGTCCTAGCGGCATTCCTGCTCTGTCGTCTCGTACGCTGCTCTTGAGTCTTCAAATCTTTTGCTGTTGCAGTTGCTGAATCATTTCTAGACAATATTTGTGAACGTTGATCCTTATTCTCCACACGTCTGAATTTCGTATCTGCCTAGCAATACGCTGTTGCGCGCTCTCAGAATTTCGAGCAGCAGCATTTCTAGTAGCATTTCTTGTATATCGAATTGTTCTTTGCCCCTCAGTTTCGACAGCTCGAGTAGCAACACTTCTGGCAGCGTTCTTTCCTCGTCTAGTTAACCGTTGCTCATTAGTTTCTGCTGACCTTGCATTAACTGTACGAATAGCATTTTGTGTCAGTCTAATTTGAGTTTCTTGTTGCTAAGCGTTTCTTCTTCGTACTTTCATGCGTTTGGATGCAGTAGTAGCACGTCCAGATGAAGGATTTCGCTTTCTTTGCATTACTGTCAAGCTGTAGTTGGAGTGGTTTGGCTAAGCTTTTTGAATAACAATGAAGTAATCAATTAAAAAGCAAGAATATTATACACATTAATGGAAATATAGCTACAATAAATTAAATGCAATTTTATAAGGGAGACCACGGGAACGTGGTAAACAATTATAAGCAAGCTCGTAAAGTTAGGATTTATCTAAAAATAGACTACCAAAAAACGATCTAGTAATAAAAATAAAAATTAACGCGCAGCGAGAAACCTTCTCACTATGAACGTTAAAACGTACACGCTAAGTTTAGCATAATTATAAATTAATTGAAAGAAGGTCTTTACATTATTATAAGTGCATTTTTCAGAATAAAACTGTCAAAATTTGAATTTGCCAAATATATGAGTTATTAAGCATTATTTAAACGCTGATTAGAAGATGATAAATACATAATTAAAAATTGGCATTTACGCTTAAACTTTTTTTAATAATATGATTTTCAAAAATTTAAATTTAAAGTATCAAAAATTCAAAATATACATGCATGAAGGCAGCCTACCTTTTTGCTCAATGACAACTTTGATGAAAATGAGATTTTTTGCATTTATTTCATCACATAACACTAATGAACACTACACGTGAAGCAAAATCGATAATACGCACTACATAACTCGATCGATCATTGCACGTGGAGTAAAATCAATTGTACACACTACACATCTCGATCGATCTCGCACACGCGTCTTATACCTACGTGCACTTCTCTCATCGGTGCACACTTTCGTTTGCACTTATTCTTTTTTTCTTAAAGAAGAATATAATTTTTGCCGTCAAGTTAATACAAACTAAACTATTCAGTACCAAAACGGGAAATCCATGGAAAAAACTGATATTTTTCATAATGTATTTATGACACATGGGGTGTCAGTTTTGATTTTGAGTTGATTGATCTAAACACAAATTATGTGCAAATTTTCATCGGAATGCTGCTAACCACTACAATTGAAAGACTAATGCGGCAACAAGGTGTTCGTGGGTCATCTTGGGGGCCCCTTATGTAGTTTTCAAAATCTGATAATAGTTTTTGATTCATTTTAAGATTGTAACATACATGTAAAATTCTGTCGAAATCGAAGCAATTTGAAAATTTGGGGGTCCCTTTGGTTCACTCTAGGGGTCCCAAATTTCAAGCCAAAGGACAGGTTTAAGACTAATAGTAATTGAAATAATAAAGCAGATCTTTTTTAAGTTTTCTATTTAATCGACTTTATGGCTAAGGCTGTAGACTTAACTGAAAATTTCGGGGTTCCCTTCTGGCCCCCTAACTCGTGGGGGTCCCAGTGTTGTTTTTCAGTGAATTCCAAGTGACTAATTCAGTTACTCGATATAATCTCAATATGTACTGAAATATTCGTTGAAACTGTGGAATACTGTTACAAAATACACTTGAAAAACAATTTTGGTCATCAAGGGGTTTATAGGGTCATCCTGGGGGCCCCCTCATGCATTTTTAAAAATCTGACAACCGATTTCTATCTCATTGTAAGGGCGTAACAAACATGCAAAATTTCATCAAAATCGAAGCAATATGAATTTTTTGTGGGGGGGTCCCTTTGGGGCACCCTGGGGGTCCCAGTGTCGAGAGAAATGAAAATCAATATAGTGTATAATAAGCGTGACAGTAAGTTGCAGACACTTATCAAGTTTCATTAAAATCGGCCTTAGGGGGTAGACTTCAAGTCTGAAAGTTTAAAAACAACCAAACTAATGGAAATTCACATTTAAACATTATATTTATCGATTATCGGTTATTGATTTTTGAAAAATTACTATTATTTTCGCAGACGTACCCAGTATCGAGTACAATCTATGTTCCAAATTTGGTGGAAATATACCTTATGGTTCTCAAGTAGTTCGCGAACTCTCACGCACATGGTCAGTTTAGATAGATAGATAGATAGATAGATAGATAGATAGATAGATAGATAGAGTAGTTATTTTGACGATATTTTTAGATTAATTCATTATTAATAAGAGCGGAGAGGGCAGATGTTTATTATTTGGAGGATTACTTATTAAACTTATTACGTTTAAGATGTTTCTGCCAGTATTAAATGCTATTTTATTGATGTCTGGTTTTGGGGATTTTTAATTCGAAATAATACTACCACTCTCAAACCATTCCTCAATAAAACCAATGTAGTTTATAGGCTCATTTGCCCGTTTCGAGAATGTTTCTCACATAATAATCCTAGCATATACAACGGTGACATAACCACAACCCTCTCACGTAGGTTCACATACCACCTTAATTACATCAGCAATAAACAACTAATATATATATATATATATATATATATATATATATATATATATATATATGTTTCATACTTTCAGATTTTAGCAATAATGCTTCCGAAATGTGAATTATCTAAGGATATTTATATTCTTTTAAAATTACCTTATATATTCCCCAGATTGATAGATACTGCACAATATTAAGAAAATAGAGAATTAAAAGCAACAATAAAATTTAATGTTAAACTTATCTGTCTCTGGTGCCAGTTCCACGGAGATACCATCAACTCGTCAGAAGCTCTCGATAGTAAAATGTTACTACCAATTCTCCAGATGTTGAATAATTTATTTTATGTGTTGCTATATATATATATATATATATATATATATATATATATATATATAGAGAGAGAGAGAGAGAGAGAGAGAGCAAGACGTAAAATATACACTTATACACACACACACACACGTATATGCATATATATATATGTGTGTGTGTGTGTGTATAAATATAAATGTCAATGGGAAAACTGTAATAGTTGCCAACGCGTTTCGTCAAATGTGGACTTTCTCAAGGCAAAAGACAAAATGAATTTATTTAAACAGAGTAGCTAATAATAACAAAAACAAAATATCCTTAGCAAATGGGAGAATTTAGAGAACGCTATTTTCATACTGTTAACTAAAATTTTTTGCCTTGAGAAAGTCAACCTTGGACGAAACGCATCGGCAACTATTACAGTTTTCCTATTGACATTTTAAGCAACGATAAACACGCGCCTATAAGACGCTAGAAGCTTTATCGTTGCTTAGAGATCATCTATGTAAACATTGACAGACTATCATCACTGTCGTGTCCGTATATTGTTTAATATGTTGTAATTGACATCTTTGATTATGGCTTATGCAAGCCGAAAGCTTAGATTGTATTAAAAAATATATGGATCAATATTGTGAATTTCTTTCTTCGTTCAACGATAATGTTATTAAACTTATCAGACGTTACGAAAAAAATTTACATAAAATAAATAGACAACACTTGTCTATATTATTTAATGAAACGTGTATAAATGAAAAGATGCTGCCTAAATACACACACAATATATATATATATATGTGTGTATGTGTGTGTGTGTGTGTGCGTCTATGGCGCATATATATATATATATATATATATATATATATATATATATATATATATGTCTGTGTGTGTGTTTGTGTGTGTGAGTGTGTGTGTGTATAAGTGTATATAGACATGTGTGTGTACGTTGGGCATCTCGACGTACCATAATCGTTATCAAGCTTGTTTCGCTAGATCAATTACAACTGAGTAGTAAGTACGATCCTCACCGGGTGACCCACACTTTGGACCTTGTGCCACAAGTAAGCTACGCTTAGTAAATAACTATCTATATACGTATGCGTGTGTGTCTCGCTCACAAACACACGCATACACACACATATATATAATTATATATATATATATGTATGTGTGTTTGATCTTTCAGCAAAAACTAAAAATATATTATCTGTAAAAGGACAATATGAATAAAGTTTTCCTTTTTGTCTTTATTCATATATATATATATATATATATATATATATATATATATATATATATCTGTGTTCGTATTTGTCTCGCTCTCTCTCTCTCTCTCTCTCACTCTGTATATATATATATATATATATATATATATATATATATATATATTAATCCGCACAAATTAGCTCGCTCAAATTGACCTAAAATTCGTTGACATGATTTACTTCCTGTATCCAAAGACAAAGAAGAAAAGATAAAACCCGCTGCACTGAAATACTTTGTCGGCAATTCGGGTGGCTGAGAAGAGGGTTTAAGGCGACGTACGTGATGACTTCCGCCTGTCAATTTCGGAAGACATCCTCGTCTCCTCACCCTCTTATGACAACTGAGCTTATGAGGTCGGCTTAGCATGAGATCACTGAAATGACATGAAATTCCTATTGGCTCCCTTACAAATGTCTGCATTGAGGTTCCGCCTCGGACAAGGCTAATTGATTTGAAGCGTAACGGGTCCTTCCTTGAAGCCGCTCAGTAGTTAGAAAATCTATTGGTTGACAATTATTATTGTAAAATAGAGTCATTAGGAGCCGTGTCAACAAGAAAGTCAGTCGCCATTTCCTCAATCTGCAGCAATGTAGGTTCGGATAATTTAAAGTACCAGTTAAATAAATACCTAAAGAAGAATGAAGCAAAATGATATGTCCCAGAAAGGGATATATTTAATCGAGGTAGCTAAGTGGTTTTGGCTACTATAACCAAATAGAATACGGTAGCAGTAATCGACTGGTACGCGTCGTAGTCGCAGGTAAGAAGTGTAGATCAATGGCCTAGTCCAATGGGCGTCGTTATAGACTTAGCTCTCAGACTAAGGCTCTTTGACGCTGTCGTACCTACACGTCCGTCGGTATTTATGACGGACACCAGCCAATCATATTCCAGTGAGGGGGAAACACAGGTGTATGCATATTGCATTATATCACAAAAAAAGTTCATTTCTGAAAAATATTTAATATTTATATAATTTCTTTTCTTTTTTATGTGACGTGTCTCTTCGGGGCGTAGGCGATCATGGCTCTCCACTTCTCCCTGTCTCTTGTAGCTCTCAATAAGTTTTGTCCCTTTGCTACTTCCCCCAGGCCATGTTCTGTCACTTGCTTAAGCCCGCTAGGTATGTCATGCATTGTTTTCCCTTGTCTCTCTTTCCCTCTATTCGACCTGTGAGTATCAGATTCTCCAAGCCCTCCTTTCTCATTACGTGTTCCAGAAATTTCAGCTGCCTCTTTGTTTTCTTTTTCTCTTTCAGCTTCCTCCTTGTTAGAATTCTCTCCAAAACCTCATCGTTGCTCACACGCTCCGTCTATGATTTCCTTAGCATCCTTCTATAGAACCATAAATCCGTTGCCTCGAGTCTCTTCTTCATCTTTGACCGTTCAACATTCGCTGCCGTAAAGGAAGACAGATATCACATAGCAGTTCAGTATTCTTTTCTCTATTAGCAACGAAATCCTCCCGTCTCATAATACTCTGCCTAGCTTTTGGAATGCGTCTTTGGCCATCCCAATATTCTCGGTCCATGATATCCTCAGCATCCTTCTGTAGAACCATACCTCCGTTGCCTCGAGTCTCTTCTTCATCATTGAGGAGACCGTCCAACATTCGCTGCCGTAAAGGAGGACAGATGTCACGTAACAGCTCAGTACTCTTTTCTTTGTTACCAAAGAAATAATTAAATAACATTTTCAAGCGCTTTTTTAAAGGTTTTGTCCATTTTATTCTTTATGAAAAAAATGGCTTGATGCTTTATAATGTTTTTTCTTGGGTGCAGTTAAATTTCACAAAAACAAAGACGGACACACTTGAAGAAGAGAAGCAACTCAACAACAGTATTCAATACGAAAGTTTAATGTACACAGGGATATATGCACAAATAGGTAAAAGTCTTGCAAATATAATTTATATCTGCGGCTTTAACTATTAGAAGAGTGTCCAAGAAACAAGTAGGATTTACGGCCTCGCGGCTTCTGGATTCCATTAACACTAGAAAGGACGGCCCCAATAATCGTGTGGTCACTTTGGCTATTACTTTACAAAAGAGGAAAATTTCAGATTAGAATTTACCTCGTGACCCCAAGGAGTTCTGATTGGACGTTAGTTAGCCAATCAGAGTCCCGGATTAGTAATAGTTTCAAGCTCGTGGCTGATCTATGAATGGTAAAGAGTTAGCTCCCTTTATAATCACTTTCAAATTCTTATAGCTAACTCACGAAGCTGGATTTAAAATAGATGTATTTGTATGCATGAAAATCATGAAGAAAATAACAATTAATTGAATTCGTTTTTATTACTAATTTTGTCAAACGTTGAAATGGTTTTATAAATTCCCAAAACGCTTGTCTGGGATTAAATATTAAAATGGGTTTGATTCGGACTATTGAAAAAAATGTTCAGATTTCAATATCCTCTTCACTTCACTGCTGGATAATCAAAATCCAGAAAATAAAGTAAGTACTAAACTGTATTTCTTAGACACAAACTGTCAGTTTCCAACAGTCCAGAAAATCGAGATACGGATAATTGGAGAAAGCTGTATTATTAGTTTACACTACGTACTTCCGGAGAAACGCGATACCCAGTCGTTAAAATGAATTTTAAAAAATGAAAAATCTTTCTTGACGTTTTTATTTTAGGTTTAATTTCAAGCTAATAGGTTAAATTTAATATTTCCAATAAACAAAAAATACTTTGCTGTATTTCAAAACTAATTAAATTCACTGGAAATAGTTTTCGTTAACAAAATGCTAAAATCGCTGATTTTGGAGCCACTTTTAGCTATCTTTCATCACAATAGTTGGTTTATTTTGTTTAGCGGTATATCAACCTATATCGGTTATTTAATGCGGAAATCTACATATTTTGTACATAATTTTATACTTTCAGGATAAAGTTCTGTTTTTAGATACATAGCTTGCAGAAAAAATCATAAAATGTATTGTACGTAATTTTACTGTAAAAATGTATTTTATATGATTTTTAGTGTTGCATTGATTGTCATTTTGTCATAGCAATCTGTTTTTGATCATTTTATTATAAAAATTTATTGTTGATTTTTACTTTGCGAGGCGGGATCACTATTTGTCCATAGTTGGGACCCTAATAGGTGCTACCACTCCGAGTCAAGGTGGACCTGGGAAAATAGTAATTAAAAGCTCCTTAAAACCTCCACTCTCACGATCAAAGGACTTGCTGTTGGATGTAGTTTATAGTCATACCCAAGACAACTTCAAGATGTAATGCTCTTTATTAAATCTTTGAAAAATAAAATATACTTTGCTAAAACTGTATTTGAGAAATATTAACTGATTTAAAGTTTAATTAATCTGATTTGAAACAAATATTACTTACTTTAAGTTTAAAATATCGCAAAATATCACGTGAGTGTCTTTTTAATATAATTTTTAACTACACAGTAAACTTAAAATTTTTTAAAATATTCTCCATAATCTAATCTTTATCGAATTTTAGGTACTTTAAATTTATTATAGTTATCTTTCTTATTAAAAAAAAATAAAAATACTCTTTTAAATATTGGGGGATCGCTAAATTGTAGTAAGCTTTTCCATTTATGATTAGTAAATGCAATATTTACTTATTAACAACATTACTTAACGGAAACAAAGTGACACCAGACATTTAAAAGATTTAAAACTATAAATTATTCTATTTAAATTTCTAAAAAGATGAAAACAATTCTTGTAAAAATTTCTTATTTATTGAAAAAAGTTTTCTTAAGAAAATAGTGTCCATAATATATTTTATTCACAAAAGCAAATAAAAGCTTTTGTAATTAAATAACGTCTCAGTTTTATTGCATTTTCTATTTTATGATTCAGGACAAATTTTCGGTAACTAGGGACCCTGTGTTACAAAATGAAATTGATGAATTAAATTCTCCAAGGAGTCCTGCTTTTAACTAATATAAACATTAAACAAGACAACATTTAATTCCTCGAAATTTCATAAAATCAAATAAATAGGGGTAACAAATATAAAAAAATATTTCTGAAATAATTTCTTTCATTTGTTAATAAGTCCTGAAAGTTTCATTAAAATCAGACAAATATTTGATTTTTGCAAGAATTTCCAAATTAATGTGTTTTTAATGGTAAAATTTATTTTACTAATCTTTGCTCTACCCTATGGTAGAATAAAAAAAAAAAAGAGTCCAGCCGACATCTTTAATCAAGCATTCCGTGATCCGACAAAACTCATGAACCGAGAATACTCATGGTTACGTATATTTTTTTTTTAATAAGCTGAGTGACTACGAAGCCAGCATCACACGTCGTTTACAACATTCCGCAGCAGACGACTACAGCAGAGTGTTTTGGTGATACTGTCTTGGTCAATTCTTCTATTCAGCTGCATATTTACCCATTCAGAATCTTAATTACGTATTACTTTTTAGTTTTAAGCTTTTTTTATTTAAAAATTTGTCTAGCTTGAAACAATAAAAAACTTCTTTGGAAGCAATGTTATTATTCTACCTTCTATAACACTGCAATATATAACTGGGATGAGCTGTTAAGACCATGTTTATATAGAGGTTTTTAGGGGTGATTTCGATGATCCGTAAGTAGCATCCTCTTAAGGCTGCCGAATTAAAAAGATTGGCCTATATCTGGGCTGGAGTTGCCGAATTGTCACTTTCCAGCTAAAAGAGTTTACGCGGCCTTGTGGTCCATGAATCATTTTAAACCTACAGCCCTTTTCATACAGACGGAACATAGCAAGTCTCTCGCTACTCTGTAGCTATTTCCATGGCAAATGTTTGAACGAGCTGCATTCCTTGGATCCACCAGTCCAGACCTTTACAGCTAAAACTCGCTATACTACGTACACAGGGTTGAATCATCCTAATTTCCTTCCCTAACAAAGAAGGATAGCTTCTTCCCGAGAACAGCAACTTTATGGAACACGCCCCCGAGATTATGCTTTCCCGATCACTACGTTCTTATCCACTTCAATTCTAGAGTCATCTGTTATCTATCTTACATATCTTTATAATTTTCACATACTTTCTGATCTTACGTCCATACAACTTCATTCAGTAACCCTCTCCCTTGAGTGGCTCTTAGGCCTTGTATTAGATGAATTTTTAGCTTAAAAATTTCAATAATTATCGTGTACACAAACCCCTCCTCACCGTGGAGTAATTTGTATCGCTATGGTGAAATCGGTGGTAGTTTGATGCCTTCGGGGTTAAACGAAGTTATATGTCTTGCTGTAGGGAAATTCTTACAAAAATTAGCCTCATAATGAGTTCGATCATCTCTGAGAACCCATATTTATAGCCTTGTGCCATACAAAGTTAAATTTAATAAGTACCTACAAATCAAACTCCTAAGGAAACAGCGGTTAACGAGATGCATACACCTTTACTATTATAGTGTATTCAATCCTCATTGGGTACCCATTGTCATAGTCTTGTATCATAAGAAAAATTTAGTAAATACCTACTGAGAAAAACGACAGTTAACAGGTTAATCTCATACATTTTTACAATTTTTATAATATGTTCTATCCTCATTGGGTACCCATTTTTATACTCTAAGCTAAGTTTTATAAGTACTTACCAATGAAACTCTTAGAGAAACAACGTTTAAGAAAATAGTTTCATGCATATTTAGTATTATAATGACTTCGATCCTCATTCGGTACCCATAGTCATAGCCACCCCTGACTAAGTTTAGTAAATAACTACGAATGAAACACTTCAGTTCAGTCAAGTAAAATTATTTCTACTGCTTTAGCATCTTCTTTTAATGTTACTGTTCACTCGTAAAGTAGATTACCACTTAGGCATTTGACAGGAATGCCCTTACAAATATATTAACCGTAATCGGTTTTATTCACCACATAGCCGCTTGATTTGATGGATTCAATTGATTTCCACTTAATCATCAATGAGTGTCATTCTACTTTAGCAGCATCTACGAATCTGTTTAGTAGCATATATATATATATATATATATATATATATATATATATATATATACACACACACACATATATATATATATATATATATATATATATATATATATATTGATGCGAGATTCTGTTCATTTGACGGTGTGGGATTTAACTTATTGCTTTTTCTAAATCGTAAAGTGATAAAAATATATTTAGTGCTATCTTTAATCAAGATTAATTTGTCTACTACAAAAGATCACTGTAGTAGCAAAACAACCATTGCTATGCAATCAAAGTTCAACGGCCGCTGTTCCATTCTTTTGCGTGAGCCTTTATAAATTTTATACATACGTTCTGTTACCAGTTCCACATTAACATCTGAAGGAAATATGCCTCCTTTAACCATGCCATATAACCGAATATGCGGGATAAATCCTTTGATCGAGACATTCATAACCCTTTTAAATCGTACCACAATAGTGAATATATTACAAATCTTTTAGCTATCTATCTTTACCTAGTTGTGTTGGATTATTTAACAATTCACTACTTATATATAGAATTCTGTGACTTCCGTTCGACCGTCCGTTCGCCACACCCTCTAAAATAGCCATACATTGACCGACATAGGGGGAAAGTGCTAACAGGAAGTGAGTTTTACTAGGGCGCGGAGATTAGTACAATAAATTTTCATAAATATTTTGGAAAATTAAAAGTTTTATTATTTAACATACGAAATACTCCCACTATTTAAAAAAAATTAATGATTAAAATAACAAATTTAATAAAAATGCAATATGTTTTTTTATATCTTTTCTTTAAGTTTTTATATATACAAGAATCCATTATCCAGTTCACCCAGTGTTTGCGAGAACTATAAACACCATACGCTTCAAAAACTTAGAATTTGGCTCCAGAAAGAAATATTTCCTCATGTTGCATGCTCAAGAGTAAGAAATCCTTCGCTGTTAAAAAGGAAAAAAAGAAATATTCTTGAAAAATATTGTTTACCATGATTTCCTATAAATTTAAATTAAACTAAAGAAATTATTAAACCGCGAAGTAGGGTTTTTGTGAAAGTATTTTTTCTAAACAAATCAATATATTCACATTTTATCGATTGGTTTGCGAAATTGAACGAAACGTAAAGTTTGTAAATCTCGACAAGTAGTTTTCAGGATAACTCCAACAATACTAAACTCTGTGACGATTTCCTAAAAGTTCCTGCGATAATTTCCATATACGAAATAGTGTTGTAACCTAGAAAACAATGTTACTGAATGAGTAATAACCAAAACGGAGGTTGGGAATGAAATGGTAATCTTTATAACATCAACAAAATACAATACTCGCCAGCGGCGTGAAGTAGGTAAACCACTGCTAGTGGTGGACTACATAGACAGCATATTACCCCCCACTTACAATGGTGTCCAATGTATTTATGAGGATTGGGACATACCTATTAGTGTTCATATGTACGGTATATGACAAATAGGAAGTAAGAATAAATTGCTGCAAGCAAATTGACACGCCATCAAATCTAAAACAGATTGACCATCACTAGTCCGGTATCATTGTGACCTGTAGAGTACCGGATAAGTGGCATTGCCGGGTTAGCGATGGTTACTTTAGAATACACATAACCAGGCAGCTAACCATTTCACCTTGTCTTTAAAATGTCCTGTAAATTAGTATATGTTTTATGAAACCTGTAAAATAAAAGTTAATTCTATTGAATTACGTAAGAAACATCACCACCACTAATTCGAAAGTGAAATATTAAATGAAGCTCAACTGAAAATTTAATGAAGTTAATATAAAGGTTACTAGTAATTCTACTGACTTACATAAGAAAGTACTTCAGAAGTTCTGTTTAATTTGTTATGGATAACATGGTATTTGCACTTCACACAACGAGAAGCACTTCCTGTACTGATTGGAGCCAAAACTGGCGTTGGACGTAAACAGGTTATTAAAAGAATGCAAAGTAAACAAGTAGAAATATCTTAACAGTGTTTGTAAGTGCTCAAAAAAGCTGATGCGAGAGATAACTCCACCAAAAAATAGTAACTGGTCTCGTGGAAAAAAGTGCCGGATTACTGATTTGGGCCGGATTACCGATTGAGCCGGATTACTGATTTGGCCGGATTACAAATTGGGTCCGATTTCTGATAAACAAATTGTACTATATGGACAATGCATAGCGTTTGTACTTCGTAATATGAGAAGAACATCCTGTATTGGTTGGCGCCATCTGTGATCATGACTACAATCGCTTTCTCACAGGACGTGACGTGGCTTCCCTCTGTCTTTTTGTTATACTAGATCATACCTATTTATATTGTAAATAGACTCTCCCACAGATAATAAGTATTAGTAGTAGCAGTCGTCAGTTAAGCTCAGTGAGTTGTGTGAGTCAGTCGATGTCGGACATTAAAGTATGAGCCCCACAACTAGATTGCTGCGTCATTAACTATTATTTCAAGTTCCTAATGTTTTGTACGTTGAACCTAATTTAGGATCGACTTAGTAAAATACAAGCCTCCACTGTGAAAACTACTCTACAACACATTTGGCGACGAAGGATTCGAAATTCATACGGAAAAAAAAAATTTAAGAAAAAAAACATTCGTTTCGCCATATAAACGCTTGGCGACGAACGTATTTTGGATTCATACGGAAAAAAAACAAACTTTGCGTTCACTCTACAACACTTGTCGACGTGCATTCGTAACTCATACAGAAGAGGGGAAAAATTCACCCTTCATAACAAACGTGGCGTACAAGGGATTGGGTTTCATACAGTGAAAAAAAAAATTCGCTCGCCACGTTATTTAGTGACGAAATTCGTTTTTCATACGGAGGAAAAAGAAAAAAAATTGCTCGTCAAATTTTCGGCGACAACATCTCGGATTCTCATTTAAAAAAACAAAAACTTGGAAAAGTTTTTTCGAAAGACAAGACGTCAACTTAGTGACGAAAAAAATTAGTCGTATTCTCAAATGAGAAAAGATTTTTTTTCTCGATAATACAGTTTGCTCAAATAGGTCACGAATTACAAATTCGTTTTGGACCCCCCTCTACAATATTTAAGCATTGTGTAAACTTTTTGCGAAGATGGAGAAATGCAAAAATATATTCCAGGAATTTTTTAAGTTCCAGACGGAACAACAAATGACAATATTAGAGCAACAGAAAACATTCCAGATGCAACTACAGGAGGAAACTTTTAATAGACAGATACAGTTTTAACGAGAAATGGAACTGATGCATAAGGAGTTTCAAAACAAAATTCTGGAAATAACTGAAAAGGAAGAGAAAAATCTACGAAATGATTCTTTCCCAGAGAATACAATATGGAATTCGATTGAAATATTCACGTACAGTCCAGACGAAGAGATAACTTTTGAAGAGTATTATAAAAAATATACGAACGTGTATAACGAGGACTGCCACACGTGGTCTGAAGGAAAGAAGGTTAGACTTCTTTTAAGCAAGTTAGGAACTGCTGAGCATAACAAATTGGTAAACTACATTTTACCGAAAAAAAACTAGCGAGTTGACTTTTATCGAGGCGGTAAGTATATTAAGTGAATTATTTAGTAAAAAGACATCTTTGTTTCACAAGAGGTGGAAATGTTTGAATCTGATAAAAGATGAAGAACAAGACTATATAACGTATGCGGCCAATGTGAACAAGCATTGTGAAGAATTCAAGCTAGCAGAGTTAAGCGCTGACAACTTTAAGTGCTTAGTATTTGTTCAAGGACCAGTGTCAGAAAGAGACGCAGAATTGAGGAAATTGGCACTTCAAAATTGGAAAACCAACAAAGTCTTACGATACAGAGTTTGGCAGAAGACTGCACAAGATATGTTAGCGTAAATAAAGACTCGAAAAAGATAGAACATTCTGGCGTTTCGCATGTAAGGAAAATACGCTACAAAGAAGAAAGTCAGTCTACCAAAAAGAATTCTAAAATTGCGGATTATCAAACAAAATATGAAATACCAGAGAAAAATAAACAAAAACTCCTGAAGCCATGTTTTGCTTGCGGTGAACTTCACTGGTACAGATATTGCAATTTTAGGAATAAAAAAATGTTTCAACTGTAAAAGAGTGGGGCATAAAAACTCGCACTGCAGGTCAAAAAATAAAGACAATAAAATAAGAAAATTAACTTCCGATGAAGGGAACGACGGAATAACCAGAAAATTTGTTACCGTCGAAATAAGTAATAAAAAAATAAAAATACAACTCGACACTGGTTCCGACCTATCTATCATAAATTTGAATACGTGGAAGAAGTTGGGGAAACCAACTTTAATGAAAACAAATAAAATCACGAGGTCAGTGACGGGAGAAAAAATACAATTTATTGGAGAATTTGTTACAAACGTCACGTTAAATAAAAAAAAAACACGAAAAGCCAAACTATTTGTCATAGAAAATACCACGAACTTACTTGGTACGGATTGGATAAAAGAATTCCAATTATGGAATTTACCGATTTATTCTTTCTGTTACAAGGTAGATTTTTTAAACTACGAAGCTCAAAAATTAGTAAAAAAAACTTAAGGGGACTTTTCCTACTGTTTTTTCTCCAGGTAGGCGTACCAAGATGGAGGCAAAATTACAGCCAAAACAAAACGCTCAGGCGGTATTCAAAAAGAAAAGAAATGTGCTGTTTGCTTCAATTGAACAGATAGATAAAGAATTGGACAGAATAGAGAAAACCGGTGTATTTTAAAAAATTGAATGGGTAACACCGACAATATACGTGAAAAACAAGCTTCAGAAAGTAAAGATGAAGTCGACACCGAGGAAAACTGGGGAACAAGTTACACGCAACCAAGGACATGCAGTATTATTAAATGATTAAAGTCAACAAGAAGAACCCACAGAAACTGTGAGTCCATCTTCAAGAAGCGCAAAGCGGAAGGTTGTTTCTGGTAACGCTATGGAGATATAAAAAAAATAGAAAAGCGGATTGGCTATATGATGTACTTGGTGAAAGGGGAAAAACTTACGAGATCAGACGACGTTTTTCAGACGTGAGTTGACAGCGGTCCCGCGAAAGAAAAAAAAAACGCCGATGGAGGTGATTTTCAATAAGTTTGATCTAACAACCCCTGCAAATAATTTTACCTAAGGTACGCCGATCCAGAAGAAAAAAAGAAAGGCAACTTATCATTTAAAAGTGGATCAAAAAACGTAGGAAATACGCTACGATGTTGCTAAAAAAAAAAAAATTGTTTTTTCTTCATATTTTCTGGAAAAATTTTAAAAATAAATAAAGAAAGAAAACTTTTTACTCCTACGAAGTAAAGTTTTAGGGGGGTTATACTAGATCATACCTATTTCTATTGTAAATAGACTCTCCCACAGATTATAAGTAGTAGTAGTAGCAGTCGCCAGTTAAGCTCAGTGAGTTGTGTGATTCAGTCGATGTCGGACATTAACGTATGAGCCCCACAACTAGATTGTTGCGTCATTAACTATTATTTCAAGTTCCTAACGTTTTCTACGTCGAACCTAATTTAGGACCGACTTAGTAAAATACAAGCCTCCACTGTGAAAACTACTCTACAACACTTTTCTACAAATATTTTCATGACAATTGTTCTGATGAGACTTCCTCGTTCGTGCCTCAACCGCATCAATTTAAGCGTGTTACTAGATCGGCAACTAAGTTTCACACCGTTTTACTATTGAACTACCAAGATGCAACCGCCTGTTCTATTCTGATAGTTTCTTTTCTTGTACATTTCGTCTGTGGAATTCCCTTCCAATTTCTTGCTTCCCTGGCACCTAAAATCTTCAAAAATTTAAATGCCATCTTCTGTCTTCCTGAGACCTGTTCTTTTATTGTCTTTTCTCCCCACTAAAATCATTCTCCTTCATTTCCAGCCAGGCCTTATGTAGTAGTGGCATTAATGTCTTGTTTGGTGTGAAATGATTAAAGAAAAAGACGAACAGATGATAATAAAATGTGCCAAAATACAAGTAGGTATACCTTAACATTATTTGAAAGGGCTCATAAACAGCTGATGCGACAGCTAGCGCCACCAAACAGCCCCAGAAGGTTTGTGGATTGATCCAGGAAATCTGAAAGAAAGATGAAAATCAGGTTGACAATGTAAGATCAGTGCCAGTAAGACTGAGGGCATGACCGTCAGCAAGCGACAAGAAACACTGGACATTAACATCAATGGGACCCAGCTAAAGCAAACCTGTAAATTCAAATATCTGGGCAACATATTTACTGAAAACGGCAAACGAGACATAGAAATCGAGACCAGATGTCAGAAAGCAAACGTAGTCAGTTACCAACTTGCTCTTCTTCTAAAACTTCCTAGCATTTCCATGAGCACCA
Organism: Acanthosepion pharaonis; assembly: GCA_903632075.3. Taxonomy (NCBI): domain Eukaryota; kingdom Metazoa; phylum Mollusca; class Cephalopoda; order Sepiida; family Sepiidae; genus Acanthosepion; species Acanthosepion pharaonis. Next base: position 641,524 of record CAHIKZ030003464.1, on the reverse strand, counting down.
AGGCAAATCTTATCAACACCATTTTCCTACCGACGCTGACATACCAGTGCCAGACATGGCCCCTAACAAAAACCCCTGAGAGGAAACTGATCACTTGTGAGATGAAATGCAGGGGAAACAAGATCAGGAAAGAGGTAATGAGATATGATAGGAGCAATACCAATCATACAACACATCAAACGACAGAGGATCAAGTGGTTCGGTCACCTCACTCGTATGCCTATCAACCAACCAGCCCTACGAGCATATACCCTCAGGTACTCTGGCTGGAGAGCGAGAGGCAGAGCAAGAAGACGCTGGAGCGACTCAGTGGCAGACATTCTCAGAGCCCACAAGATATCTCTCCTCCAGACCACTCGCCTTGCCGCTAACAGACGACTGTGTCTCCCCTCGACACCTAACAGCACAAGAGGAAGGGAAAACTAAGACTAAACTAATGTGAAAAAAACTTCCTGTATTTATTGGAGCCATGACTAGCCGTAAGCGTCAACAGTTTTAATAAAAATGCAGAAAAGCCGAGTAAACATACTTTGAGAGGGTCTGAAATTGCTTAAAACCAGCTGATGCAACAGCTAGAACCACCAAATCGTAATGGCAGGTCTGTGTAGAAACACAGGAAATGTGAAATTGCTCTCTTAGACATCAGTGCCAGATTTGTGATGACCAACCTGTAATATATTTGTTTCGTTTATGCTGTTCAAATTCTCCAATCATTTGGATAGCATTTTTCTTTATATATGAGGCGAATACCACTTTGATATTTCCAAGATGGGGGATGCTTGTAAAAAGTCATGAAATTATTTTATCTAGATGCATAAGTAAAATTCATCAATTATAAACCAACGCTGGCAAATATACATTCACATAAAGCCAATAAGTGTAGATTTATACAGGTTGACCATCACTAATCCGGCATTATTTATATAAGTATTGTGCCGGATTATTAATGGTTATAGTAAATGAAAAGAGAGAAAAAAAATCAGTCAACCCAGAACATGTCCTATTGGTCTTGCTGACTTTTGACCCCCAAATGATGAAATATACACCAATGTCCGATTTATGCATTACCTTCAAATTCTAGTTTTAGAGGTACCGCCTAATATATTAAGTAACATTACATATCTCTACAAAGGAGTAAAATCATACACAAGTATTTTTAAATAATAGAAATATGTCCAAATAAGGAAATCGTCATTTTCATACGCAAAAGTCAAATTCATAAATTATAAAACATCATTGGCAAATATTTATTCAGATAAAAGAAATCAGTGCTGATATATACAGGTTGACCATCATTAATTCGGCATCATGTGAATCTATTGGGTACTGGATAATTTTTTTCTGGATTATTGATGATTAAGATACACTTAACCCGACAGCTAATCATGAATAGGACGAACTCCGTCATGTTTGACTTGCCCAAAAGATCCGTTGCACACGAATGAATATGACTTCAACTTTTAATCCAGATGCACGCAACCGAGACAAATTAATGTAAAGTTTTAAGTCTAATTAAATTAATATCCAATTAAAAGTAATGGAAGGCAAAAATATAACAACCGGTTATTACTCTTCGCTCTTCAGAGATCAATCTAGGACAAAACATATACATTTATACACAACGACTAAAAACGGAGCAAGAAAAATAGTACCAGTATGAGCAATTTAAATCTCAGACAGGTTCCATTTAAACCCAGCAACCATTCCTTCTGCTTATAAAGGGAAGGTTGTTTAGACTTAATATAAATGAAGCATACTCAAATGGAGAATGAAAAATTCTACCAAAGAATCAGCAATATAAGTCACTGACAGATTATATTTAGACACACGACGATTCCTTCTTCTTATAAAGGGAAGATTGCTTAGGCTTAATATATAGGAACTGAAACATAAATGGAGAAAGGGTGGAATAGGCCTCCTTAAATTGGGTAGGCGAAATGCATCTTTAAATTCCATACGTTGCAGAAGGCAACAAAAAAACAGATTACTATATTTCCCAAGAATCCATGACAATAGAGGCATATTAAGAAGGAGGCTGTGGAGATCCTTGAACAACTACTTCATGAATACGAGAGATGAATCATTTGATCATGTCAGTCATGACCTTTTTTGTTGTAAAACTTTGCTGATTAGACAAGGTGTGGCAAAAGTGATGCCCTTTTTTCCTTTCGAGCGAAGTTTGAAAGGAGGACGTGAAGTAATTGAGTAGACCTCATTATCACCAGACCTAATACGATCAGACTTCTTCTAATCGGGTCTAATGAAAGATCTTCATTATAGGCTCAAACCGAAAACAATTCCTAAATTAAAACAAGCAATTCCGGATAAATTTCTGAAATCATTGTAGAAATGTGTCAAATGGTTTGTTGAAGTGCTGTTGATCGGGTTCAGAGCATTTGAACATATTAAATAGTTTGTTAACCACAAGAAACATATTGCTTTGATGTTATAATCCTATTATAATAGTGCTCGTCCTTCCCTTTGTCAGTTAGCACGACCGTTACGTCCTGTCAATACCCCATCGCCTATTCCGTTTTGATCCCGTGGAAAGAGGGGAAAATACACTACTTTGTTTCAATGAGAAAATGAAAGAAGGGAAGATAGAAGTGGTGACAGAGAATCAAATGAAGATGAGAACAGGTACTACACTTTGATCTTAGCCAAAAGGCCGAGAAGAGATTGTATTTTCTTGCGGATAGGATGTGATACAAGGTCAGTTAATGTGGGGAGCCCGAGCGCGTGCACCCGGGCCAGGTTTAAAAATAGCCTAGCCCCCGGAACTGCCGTGTATTTGCCGTATTACTACCGATCCCCCTTCTTTAGTGCAATGAGGGAGGTACTGACGCCGACAGCTGTTCCCAAAGACCGGGTACCTCTCAATAATTTTTTCAGTTGCACTCTGTCCGTAGACAGAGACACAGCTCAGTTGCGCTATGTCCATGAAAAGAGACTCAACTGACAGATAAAATGCAGTTTATACGCATTAGAACAGATACTACACTTTGATCTCCGAAGTCCGAGGATCGATAGTGACTCCGATAAAAGCGCTATTTTTTTAGACACACGGTATAATAATAGTAAAATAATGACCAGCATTCATATTTATGAATGTTATTGCAATGTTTTATTAAAGTTGTTAAGCTCAAATATTGAATGATGTGCTAGGGAAATGTCTAGATGAAACCTGGGTTCACTACTTCGAACCTGAATCAAAGATTCAAAGTAAACAGTGGAAACATTATGGTTCTCCACCTACAAAGATGTTCAAACAGGCAGCGTCTGATGGCAAAGTTAATGGCTTCTGTTTTTTTGTTGTTTTTTTTTTTATTAGATTCTGAATGCGTAAACATGATAGACTACTTGAAAAAAAGGAAAAAAAACTATTAATGGAAGTACTATTCATCAGAATTACGACAACTGAAGGAAGCAATAAAGTTGAAACACAGAGGGATGCTGTGGGCAATTGTACTCTTACTCCAGGATAACGCGCCCGTTTACAATACTTAGATTACAGTAGCTGTACCAGCCAACTGTTGCTTTGAATTGCTACCCGATCCTTTTTATTCACCTTAGCTCCATCTGACTTCTTCCTGTTTCCTTAATTCGTATCCCACCTGGATGGTCGCCATTTTGAAGACAATGACGAGATCATATTTTCTGTGGTGGAGTTTTTGGAGGACCAGTACGCCACCTTCTTCCATGATGGAATTGCGATGCTTAAGTATCGTTGGACCAAGTGAATTGATGTCAAGGGTGACTATATTGTAAAATAGTGAAAAACTGTCTTGTTTCTCCAACTATTTCTGGGTGAGGCTTAGAACTTTTTGATCAACCCCCGTAAATTTTCTTAAATGACTGTAATTTATTTTTGTTCTGTAAAAACTAATAAATAAAAAGTGCGTTACTTTTGCCGCACCCCCATATTGTTTGTTATTTTTATAGAAACCGTGGAATTTTATGTTATTTCGAAACTTTTATAACACTTCTGTTTTATAGATTTACTGCTTCACGGAGTGTATGCTCTTCTGTCTGCGTGCATATAAAGTTATAATTTGTGGCCTTGTGGTGGCCAAAGTTAAAGTTAGAAAAATTTATCTCAGAGCGTAGACTGAGGGGAAAATTTTGCACTTAAAAAAAGATTTACATGCCAGTAAATTTCCTTTCTATTTCAAGAATTCTAAATTTTGCTGAATTAAATGTAAGTAAAGAAAAAAAAAGTTACCTAATACTGCAAGTTATATATACGTATATATGCATACATGTAAGTTTTTGTACTTCTGAGAATGTACAGTTTAACCAGAGCCGATGTGTATCCGTTTATCTAAATTTCTCTAATCCTGTTTGTAAACTGTAAATGTTAGTGGCTCCATTTTGCTACCGAGAAAGCAACCAATCAAACTGCTTCGTCAATAACAGTCATTTTCTCTGTCTACGGATGACGCCATTTTCATTTTAACTATCCACAGACATACGATATTTCTGACAAATAAATCTGACGAGTATTTGACATGCCTCCGTCTCCCAACTCAGGGATTACATTTCGTAAGGGAACCATCTTGTAACAATAACACATCAAAAAAAATCAAGGCAGCAGCAGATATTTACAAATATAAACGATATTCAAGATAACCACGTCAGCTAGATTTGAATTTTACAAACAAAAAGGGAAATGTTCTTTCAAAGAAAGAAATGTTATTATTACTATTATTATTGTTATTAATATTATTATTATTTCCATTGATTTCTGCTGTATATTCTGTTCCTTCCGGGTCTCAACAAGAGACATAAGGTCAGAAATGGCATCCCGACATTTTCACTGAACTTTTTTGTAAAAAAATAAAAATAAAACAACATAAGATCACAGACATTTTACATTAAAAAACCCCTTCATAAGGTGTGACTTGTACTTGTGAATACATTTTTTTGTATTTCTTTAAGGCAAGGGCTACCAGTGATCCTTTCAGTGAATCTATTGGAATCTTTTCCAATCAATGCGATGGGTCAAACTACAGCTAAAATAATTTATGTCCTCATGCGCCATATTTTTGAGATTTCCACTTGTATTTTGATTTTGAAAATCTTCAAAGATACCTTATAGCTTGCAGGATCAGCTATGTCAATAAGAAAGCGCATTCTGTTTTTGTGGTCTTTGATCACGATCTCTGGGAGATTAGCTTTGATTGTTCTGTCTCTGTGTGTATTATAAAATCCCATAAAATTGTCACAGGTCCTCTCTCTGTAAACAGCTCTGGGAGACGTTCGTACCGATTTCTTGCAGTTTCCTTTACATATTTTTTAGTGCTGATATTGGCCCATTCTTTCATGCCGAGTTTTATATTCAGTTGGTGCTAACACTATGCAACCGGAAACAAGATGTCCAATAATTTCTGCATATTTATCACAGAATCTGCATTTTGGGGTAACACAATTTTTTTAATATGACTGCCTGATAATTTCTAGTTAGCAATTATTGGTCCTGTGCAGCAAGAATAAAACTTTCCATTTCAGCTTTTAACCCTGCCCTACGTAGCCACTGATAGGTACGGGGTTGGTCAACATCAACTTGTTTGGTACGGGCAGAATATTGACCTTGAAGAGGTTTAACTTGCCATCGTTTCTGTATCTAGTCGGTTGCATTTGTCTTTGCTTTCTTTTTTTAAGTATTGCAGTTTCACTCGGTATATTGTTATTATTATTATTATTATTATTATTATTATTATTATTATTTTATTTCTTTTGATTTCTGGTGTATACTCATTTCTTTCCGAGTCCCGACCAGAGACCTAAGTTCAGATATGGTATCATTTATTTATCACAGAATCTGCATTTGGGGTCAACATTATTTTCAGTATATGTGCTTGGTAATTTCTAGTTAGCAAGCATTTGTCCTGTGCAGCAAGAATAAAACCTCCAGTTTCAGCTTTTAATCCTGCACTACGCAAACACTTATTTGCCAGTTTCGGACACCCTGAGATTATATGGTTGACAGTTTCATCGTATTTTGCACAGATCCTGCATTTCGGGTTAGTTCCATCCTTATTTATGTGACAGTGATAGGATCTGGTTGCAAGGCTTTGGACCTCACCTGCAATAATTAGGCCTTCTGTCTCAGCTTTCAACCCTGTGCTCTTCCGCTACTGACGCATTTTCTGTTGGTCCACACCTGATCTTTCGTTCTTTTTAGGTATTTACCATGCAACGCTTCGTCCTCCCTGTTTTTTTTTATTTGATTTAGCCAAGTTTTTTTTCTTTCTGTTTTACTCGTTTGGCGAAGATGGTATTCGCTTCGTTTTCTCTTGGTAGGATTTCAAGTATATTAAACTGTTTCTTGAAGAGTACAGCTTCTTTGTTGATGGAGTGGATTTCGTGTTTTACTATTTGTGGGAGAGGGTCATTGGTTTTTGTGAGGTAGGCTTCCAATCCGATTGTTGTAGTTTTTAGAGTTAGTTCAAGTTGGATTAGACCTCGGCCTCCGGAAGCTCTTGGTACGTACAGCCTATCAATATCTGATTTCGAGTGCTGCATTTGGGTAAAACTTGTTCTGGTCTTGACGTCCAATATTTTAATGTCATTGATCTTCCATTTAATAATGTTGAAGCTGTATTTTACTTTGGGTATTAGTAAAGTGTTGATAGCCTTCATTGTTACAAATTCATGACGGTCGTCCTCGAGTATAGAATCCAGAGGTTGGCAGTGAATATTTCGGAGACAGTAGGAAAGCGTAGTGCAGGTTCGCAGTGGATATCGTAGCAGAGCATAATTCTTCCTTCTGGCATCTTCGCCTGACTAGTTGGCAGTAGTCATTCCGGTAGGGTAAACAAAGATGGCCGCCTTTATACACGACGGATACAATGTTTTGCGGCTTCTGATTGGTCAACCTTCTATTGGTAGACTATAAAGGGAATTAAGTCATTTTGACTAACTCACTAGTTACACAGTATATATACACAAAAAACTGTAACATTCATCTTATAGGCCCAATTATGTTTGCTTTCTAGTATGAATCCTACTCACCTATAATATTCTTTTCGGATATTTTTCTTTTAATTGAACTATGTATTCCGTCTCCTTCATCAATTCCTAAGTATTTGGTATATATTATCATACTTATTATAAAACCCAGGTTATATGTGTGTGTCCGTTCGTTTATATATTGGATCGGATTTCCTACATTTTTCAACCGATTTCAACAAAACTTCACAGGACTACGTAAAATTACATTGCGGTGGTTCTGAGGGCGCCAAAAATTGGAAAAACACAATTGTTTTTGCACGAAATCAATTTGTAAACACGATGAAGAGGCATCGCTGTTGCGAGAATGAAAGGGGGACAACTCATATCGACTTATACTTATTATAAAACCCAGGTTGTTTGTTTGTGTGTGTGTGTGTGTGTGTGTGTGTGTGTGTGTGTGTGTGTGTGTGTTCGTTTATATATGGGATCGGATTTCCTATATTTTTCAACCGATTTCACCAAACCTCACTTTTTCTTTCTTTTTTTTTTTTTTTTGGTAGTGTTTCTTATTGTCTTGCACACTTTTTTCTTTATTTTTACATTCAGAATGCTTTAAAAATTCCATTTACAAGACAATTGTTTATAATAAAATTCTATTCAATCGGTAGAGTAGAGTCATAACGATTGAAAACAATGTTTTTGTTTGAGTTTGACCAATTCGTAAAAAAAAACAAAAAAAAAACTAAGACATGCGTGTCTGTCAACAATAATCTTTGTCAATTTTATTTTTCAGTCTTTATGATGGACGATACTTGATCTATCTCTTACATCCCCGAGCAACGTCGGGCTCTACTGCTAGTTATTATTATTATTATTATTATTTGTGTATGTTTTGTTTCCTGCTTTGTATCTTGGCCCTATAGGAAAATCTTTATTTAATTGATAGCATTTTTCTTAGTATATGGGATGTTCCTAGTAGGGCGATATTATTATTATTATTTTATTTCCTTTGATTTCTGGTGTGTACTCATTTCTCTCCGAGTCCCGACCAGAGACCTAAGGTCAGAAATGGCACCATGACATTTTCCATTAAGCAAAAATACAAATAAAATAAATTATATATTTGTATATATAAAGCCCTTCATAAGTTGTAGACTGTACTTGTGAGATCAATTTTTTTTTGTATTTCACCAAGGCGTGAGCTACCAGGAATCCCTTCAATGAGTCAAATGGAATCTTTCCAATTATTCCGACGGCTTCAACTACAACTAGAATTGTTGATGTCCTCATGTGTCACATCTTTAGATTTCGATTTCAAGTTCCTTGTATTTTGATAACTTTTTGATGATCTTCAAAGATACATTGCAGTCTGCAGGAGCTGCCATATCAATAAAGGAGACACATGTTGTGAGATCTCTTTGAGATCTCTAATTAGAATGTCTAGGTGATTAGCTTTGATTTTTCTGTTTGTCTGTATTGTGAAGTCCCATAAAATAGTTACACGTCCTATCTCTATAACCGGACCTGGGTGCTGTTCATACCAATTTCTTGCAGTTTCCTTTCTGTAAAAGCTGCAGAATTCCAGTGCAGATATTAGCCCACTCTGTCATGCCGGGTTTTATATTACGTGGATGACAATACCTTGCAACCTGATACAAGATGTCCAATCGTTTCTGCATATTTATCACAGAATCTGCATTTTGGGGTAACACAATTTTTCAATATGAGTGCCTGATAATTTCTAGTTAGCAAGCCTCGATCCTGTTCAGCAAGAATAAAACCTCCAGTTTCAGTTTTTAACACAATACTACGTAGCCACTTATGGCTACGGGTTTTGTTTACATCAGCTTGTTTGGTACGGGCAGAGTATTGACCGTAAAGCGGTTTATCTTGCCATTGTTTCTGTATCTGATCGGTTGCCTTTGCTTTCTTTTGCAGTTTCAGTAGGTTTGGTTTGGTTTGGTTTGGTTTACAGCATATGTGCCTCAATGGGTTATTTAATGCCAACAACTTTTTTTTTCTGGTAATATTTAGTTTTGTCAAAACTCTATTTCTGGTAATATTTTTTTCCTTAAAAATGTATGGCTGGTAATATTATTTTCAAAAATGTATTGCTGGTCATTTTTTTTTCAAATAATAGTAATAGTTTTTTACCTTCAAAAAATTAATTCTGGTAATAATTTTTTACAAAGTATTTCTGGTATTAAAACCTATTTTTACACATCCATAATGTTGTTTACCTCAGTTTCGGGGTTAACTATTTGCCCATAGCTGGGACCCTAACAGGTGCTACTACCACGGGTCAGGAAGGACCTGGGAACACCAGCAATTAAGAGGTGGTTCCACGCTCCTCAAAACCTCCTGATCAGAGGCCTTACTGTTAGACGTAGTTTATCATCTTACCCTGGACGCGGATGTAGTTTATCGTCATACCCAGGACAGAGTTATAGTAGGTGTATTATTATTATTATTATTATTATTTTATTTCTTTTGATTTCTGGTGTGTACTCATTTCTTTCTTAAGTTCAGAAATGGCATCATGACACTTTCGAGTTAGCAATTTAAAAAAAAAACAATCACACATGTTTTACATAGATAATGCCCTTCGTAAGGTGGGGGCGGTACTCGTGAGAACATTTGTTTGTATTTGTTTAAAGCATGGGCCACCGGGAATCCCTTCAATGAGTATAGACTCTTTTCCAATCAATCCGAGGGCTCGAACTACAACTGGAATTGTTGATGTTCTCATGTGTCACATTTTTGAGATTTCAATTTCAAGGTCCTTGTATTTTGATAGTTTTCTTTTTAAAGATATTCAAAGATACATTGCCGTATGCAGTGACTCTGCCATATCCATAAGGAGGCACCACTTTTTATCTTTGCGGTATTCTTCTTGTCATTATTATTATTATTACACCTCTGTTACGAGTTTAGTTTTAGATGTATTGAATGATATCATTCGGTCTTTTCCCCATTGATCTGTAAAAGCATGGTCAGAAGAAAGATCAGCTGACAGGCACTGGTTATCAAGATATTTGGATGTGCAACTGTGGTGTCATCTGCATATATATTTAGTAAAGATCTGAGTGTTCTTGGACAGATTGTTAATATAAAACAGAAAGAGGATACGATCAAAAAGATAGTCTTAGGGGACGCCAGCATTGATCTCATGTGATTCGGAGGATTGACCATTAACAACTGCCTTCACAGACCTACTTGACATCGAAAGAATTGATAAGTCTCTCCCATTAATTCCATAGATGGTCGGTTTTTTCAACAATCCCCTATGGCACACAGTAGCAAATGACTTCGAGATATCTAGAGCAATCACTCTCGACGGATTTTTATTATGAAGATCTCCACTGGTTTTACACGTAATAATAGTTAAGACATCAGCAGTGGACTTAAAAAAGTGAAAACCATATTGTTTGTCGCTCAGGCGTATGTTTTTGGTGAGGTATTGCTAACTACAGTATCGTAGAGTGACACCTCTGTGTTAAATCCTACTCTATACTTTATTTCACTCTTGTAAATGGTGAAAATATCGAAATATGAAATATTAAAATTAAATATTAAATCAACTCGTTAAAAATTTTTAACTGCCTAAGTTGGTGTTTGTAGTCCGATTTCGTAATTGTTCTACCTGGAAAAGATGGTAAGTTTGTGACAGAACTCTCTGATTAACCTTGACTTTAGATTCCTCTACCTTCAGTCTTTGCTTTCTCCAAGCCTTTGTATTTCATAAGGAAGAAATCATCATGTCAGCTGATCTTTTCTTTTTTATTATTATCATCGTCTTTACATCCATAACATTTATAAACTTTCAAATTTCTTAACACATTGTCCAATTTTAAGAAATTATTTTTTTTATTATGACACTGACTACAAGTTATCTCTTGTCAACTACGAGTTATCTTGTATTTGGCATTTTCTGATACAGTTTTCATCTATAGGTGCCAACAGCAATTTTGAAAACAATGTTAAGATTTCAATTGAGGCTATAAATCAACTTGTGAAAATGTTTTATTGTCTAAGTTGACTACTATAAAGTTGGGCGTTCTGGGTAAGACGATAAACTACATCCAGCAGCAAGGCCTCTGATCAGGAGGTTTTGAGGAGTGTGGAACCACCACTTAATTACTGGTGTTCTGAGGTCCACTCTGACCCAAGAAAGGGAGTGGGGGATAACACCTATTAGAATCCCAGCTATGGGCAAATAGTTAACTATTGCCAGCAATATAATTTTGAAGGAAAAATATTACCAGATTTTTGACTGAATAAAATACTACCAGCAATAAAAAATGTTGTCGGCATTAAATAACCCATTGAGGTTGATATGCTGTAAAAAAAAAAAAAAAAAAAAATAAACCAAACCAAATCTATAAAGTTAGTATTTGAAGTCAGATCTGTCTGTGTGTGTCTCTCTCTCTAATATATGGACTTTTTGTCAAGCATTATGTACATGCCCCCTCAGATTTGAATGAAGGTTTTTCATTTTCATGTTTGGAGATTTTTTAATTAATGAATGTTGATTTGTATTAAATCATTAAATGAGATCATTAATTGTTGTTCCTGAAAATGGTGGTAAGTTTGTGATAGAAAACCTTGACCTTAGTTTCCTCTACCTTCAGTCTTTGCTTTCTCCAAGCCTTTGTATTTCATAAGGAAGAAATCATCATGTCAGCTGATCTTTTCTTTTTTATTATTATCATCGTCTTTACATCCATAACATTTATAAACTTTCAAATTTCTTAACACATTGTCCAATTTTAAGAAATTATTTTTTTATTATGACATTGACTACAAGTTATCTCTTGTCAACTACGAGTTATCTTGTACTTGGCATTTTCTGATACAGTTTTCGTCTGCAGGCGCCAACAGCAATTTTATTCGCTGTGATACTTTTAGGGTGAAAAACCAAATCGTAAAAATGTTTTATTGCCTAAGTTGACTACTATAAAGTTGGTGTTTGAAGTCAGAATTCGTAATAGATCCTCGGCAGGTGAATGTGTTAACAAGTTCTGACATTCAAATGTTTTGTTGATTAGAACGTAGGCGGATTTAACTACATATAAAACTTGTAACAATTCATATTGTATTAGGTTGGTCAAAAGGTTCGCGCGCTTATGGAAAATTTGCCTACTAAACTGAATTAACTTTTTGGCCAACCAGTATTTTTTATTGTATATGAATAGAAGATACCTCTTTTGGACTTAGAGCATATTGAAATTCTGCAAGTAATTTTTCCGAGGGATTTTGGCTAATCTATTATATAAGAATATATATATATATATGTTATGTGAGTGAGTTATCACCCTTGGTCAAATGTACTCTCTAAGATCACGTACAGCGTCAAATCAACCAATCACAAGCCAGAATATGTTGGCGCTAATTTCAAAGAACGCTATTCTGTTCTGTTCCTCTTGCACTTTTCTACCAAGATCTGCAAGGCACAAGATGTCAAAGTCGTCTCTCATTCTACCTGCAATTTTGACATGAGAGCCATATTATATTAGCACGTAAACGAAACCATTCTGCAAAACCAAAGACTTCAGTAAAGTGGACTTATATTGTTTCTATTATAATATAGCCACAAACAGAACAATTTGTTTGCAACAGAAATATTATTTCTATATTATTTGTATATATGAATTTCAATAATATTCATTTTAACTTTAAATTTGTGTTCCGTGTTCTTCCTGCATTGATAATATTTGCGGCTTAAATCGTCATAGAGAGGTAAACTGGATCAGAAATTCACAAGAAGAAGAGGGATCATTAAATAAAACAAAATTTCATCTCTTGTAGGTACAACGAAAAATGCAATAAAAACCTTAACAGAAGTAACCTACCAGTCATTTTAATGAAACATGTATTGAAGAGAGATTATTGCCCAAATACACAACTATTAAAAGTACATGATCCTGTACTCAATAAGGTAAATAACACTTAAATACAGACACAAGAAAACTTTTGTATTCTTAAAGACGTTACAAAGTTGCTACCGAAGGGAAAGGAACAACAACACGGACGTAGATGAAAGAAAGAGAGGTTTATTGTAAAAGAGAATACACTACTGAAAGACAGGAAATCGGTTAGCAGGCTAGTGATTCCCGAAACAAGGATAGTTACCAACCGCTCCACGCGGTCAGATGTAGCACAAGGCCGAATTTAACGTGGGGTATAAGATCACGTAGGCTTGGCCAAAAATTCGCCGTATAAAACGGGGTTGGGTAGCTGTTTCCCAAGACGAGATTCTGTCCTTCGACATAGTCTCGTCTAGGGATCCTCTCTGCCCGGAGGCTGAGATTTTGACCAGCACAGCTGGAGACGAATCTCTAACTCTAGACTAATTCCCGAAGCAAGGATATTTAACTTACCTCTCCGCGAGGCGGGATGTGGCACAAGGCCGTTTTAATGCGGAGCAATACCGAGCAAAAATTACCCGTAGACCCTGTATACACGGGGTCGGGTAGTAGTCTACCACTGCAGACGAGACTCTGCACTTCGGCATAGCCTCGACTGGGTTCCTTTCTGCGCGAAGGCAGAGACTTCGACCATCATCGCTGAAGACGAATCTCCAACTAATTCCCGAAGCAAGGATATTCGCCAACCGCCCCACGCAGTCATATGTGGAACAAGGCCGAATTTAACATGGGGTATCCGAGCCCGATCGCGCTGGGCTAAAATTTCCCGTAGACCCCGTAAAAAACGGGGTCGGGTAGCTGTCTACCGTCCCAGACGAGACTCTTCCCTTTGGCATAGCCTCGTCTGGGTTCCTCTCTAACCGAAGACAGAGAGTTCGAGTAGCTTAACCGGAGAAAAATCACCAACTAATTGCCGAAGCAAGGTTATTTACCTCACCTCCCTGCGAGGCAGGATGTGTCACAAGGCCGTTTTTAAGGCGGACTTAAAACCGAGCCCGTTGGCTCGGGCAAAAATTCCCCGTAGACCCCGTAAAAACGGGGTTGGGTAGCTGTCTACCACTCCAGACGAGCCTATGCCGAAGGGCATAGCCTCATCTGGGTTCCTCTCTGCCCGAAGGCAGAGAGTTCGACCAGCTCAGCTGGAGACGAATCACCAACCGATTACCGGAGCAAGTAGCCAGGTATATCCTGTGCTCATCATATATATCTACTGATATAGTCAGACCACATAGGCAATAGGGAGTGTGGGACATTCCAGTACAACAAAAACAATAAAAAAATATTCGAAGAGTTATTTTAATGAAACATGTATTAGAGAGGGATTGCTTTTCAAATACATAATTATTAATTTTTTATGTGTCATGCGTGATACCCGCTTAGGAGATCATGTATCTTTCGATAAATGACTGACGAGGCAGATTTTTTTCCCGCAGTAGGTTGCTATTTCTTTCTGTGGTAGATCAGTTGCCATCCAAGTCTATAGAACCTGGTCTGTTCTGCTTTTTACCCATAGCTGGGGGGGGGAGAAGGGGATTCATACTTTTCCCAAGGGTACAGGATCCGTTAATCATCAAAGAAAATAACACCTCAATAAAACAGAAGAAACAGAAATGGCGAATAGCTTAGCCGAAAGCCCTCGGAACAATAATTTAGACAATTTCTCCACATGTTAAGTAAAAAAAATCTCTTGTTGGCATAGAAGAAATAAAACGAATTAATAGAATTAATTTGTCAGACATTTTAATGAAACGTGTATCATAGAGGGTCTACTACTCAAGTACACAACTATTAAACTTGTAAAAGACATACGGATATAAAAATGGCAGCAAGATTCTTGTAGAAATTCAAAAACAGGCTGTGTTCGTGACTATATACAAAGATTGTAGGCAACGCAAAAAGAAGACAGAAACTTTAGAAAGAGTTGGTAAATGGAAGCAAAAAAAGAGAAGAAAAGAAGAAAAAAAAATCAAAATGGAGATTTTGAGTGGAAATGCTTGTAAGAAGCGCGTCTGTGAAGAAATATGAAAAAAGTGAAGAGAAAAGAAAAACTATAAATACCGATCGGGCTTGTATAGTTGAAAATTGGACGTTAATATTTCGCCGATGGATCACGTTATTCTCGGAATGCATTATTTAATGTCCCTGTCTTATTCAATTTCTTTTTCTTACGATCTCTTTACGGTTAATTATTTTCTTCTACCATTTATCTGACTTATTCCAGTTTTTCTTATCTATTTTTGGTCCTTAACTCTCTTTCTAATACATACATACATACATACATACATATATATATATATATATATATATATATATATATATATAAAAAATGATGCAGAAAAATTATCAGCACAAACCGATTCCTAAAAAGTTAAAGTTTGAATAACCAAAAGTCCGAATATATTTTTAGGAAGTCAACTTTTCTGAACCCACTAATATATATATATATATATATATATATATATATATATATAAAAAGAGACAGAATGGGAGAGAGACAGATATATCTATGTATGCATATATATATATATATATATATATATATATATATATATATATATATATATATATATATATGTGGCAGAGAATAGGAGAGAGATGTATATATATATATATATATAGAGAGAGAGAGAGAGAGAAAAATAGGGAGTTTAAAATATACTATATTTATTATATATGTATGCGTGCATCCGTAATTAATTCTCCTAATTTCTCTCTCCTCAATCTCTTTATATATATATATCTATATATATATATATATATATATATATGGGAGGGTTGTAAACACGAATTTCCTCAGATTAGTATTTCATTAACCTACCATTGCAATAATGAGTCGGGGAACAGTATTTTCCCCCTCTCACACACACATATATATATATATATATATTATGAAATTGACAAAGTCCGACAACTATTTTAAAATAAAATAATTTCATAATGTGTGACGTCATTTGTTTACATTTGGATGCGCTTTGAGCAGATATGAATGTACGTGAGAGATTCATGGAAGTTTGAAGTTTAAATACAGTAAATTCGACCTTGCTATCCGGGCGCTCCTCTGTGGCTAAATCGGTAAAGGCACGTCAAACTAAATGACGGTTCCGTATAGTTGGAAGAATATTTTCTGTGAAAATTTCTCGGACATTCAGGCCGGTAAATGTTGTTTAATACTGTTTATTATAAACAGAGCATTTACTTGAATATTTGTATCTATAAAAAGAATGTATAAACATAAAAATGTCTTAATATTATATATATTACAATGAATCACTCATACAAAAAGTAGATTAGTAAAGCTAATGATATAAAATCGCGAAAACTCTTAGCAAACAAAATTTTAAAGTTGCATTAACCTACGAATCACTCGATGAATGTTATGATCCTTGTTTTTAATAACTACAAGCTACATAAGGTCTTTTTTTTTAATCTGCAAGTACATTCAACTGTACATACAGTCATCCACAGGCATGGGAATTATTTTGTTTTTAGTAAATCCAGGTAGTATTGGAGACGAAAGATTAAATGCGAATCAAAATGTTTTTTTTGTTTGTTTGTTTTTTAGAAATGTGTTATTATTAACAGATAAAAACTTTTTGAACATGCGGTTGCCACGTTAAGGTTGAATTTTTTTTAAATTTAAGAGAGTGCGTTTTTTACTAATATGGTAATTTGAGAATTTTTTTTTGTAGAAGTTTATCAGTGAATGTGGCATGAACTAAATAGTTCAATAAGTAGAGTAATATCTCAGCTGTTATCCCGAAAATTTGCACGTCGGATCAGTTCTTTTCAATCAAATATATGGTGCAGTTCAATTTATATCACAAAGAATCATTCATATAAAAAGTAGATTAGTAAACTTAATGATATAAAATAGCGAAAACCCTTCGCAAACAAAATTTTAAAGTTGCATTAACCTACGAACCACTCGATGAATGTTATGATCCTTGTTTTAAATAACTAAAAGCTGTACAAGGTCTTTTTTTTTAAAATCTGTTAATGTGTTATTGTTAACGGATAAAAACTTTTGGAGCGTGCGGTCCAATATTACCATATTAGTAAAAACGCAGTCTCTTAAATTTTAAAATATTATTATGGATTACTTGTAATTGTACGAATGAGTCCCAGTATATAAATAGTTATAAATATTTATTGACCGATTGTGATATTTTTGCATTATATCAAGTATTAAGAATGTAGTAACTAGGGTCTGCAAATTGGAGGAGAGAGTTATCAATGATGATGTTCTGATTTCGAATCCACGGTTATCTTCCTTTAACCCTCTCTCTGGACCTTCTTTGCCGTAGGGCTGCTTGCGCCTTTTCACCGGGACTTCGCTTCTCCTCATATTAAACCCCAGGAGATTACCTGTCAAAAGCAAGCTCATACCTTTCATTAAATTTGTTTAGATTAATCATATAAGTTATTTGTGTTATATATTATATTTAATGCACTATTAGTTGTTCTTTTTTATTTTTAAATGTACTTTTTATCACATAAAATTTGGTTAGGCGCGAGCAAAAATTTTCATTTCGAACAGGGAACTTCCGGTTTAGAATAATACGAAATAATGGAAAGTAAGGTTTAGAATAATAGGCTTATGTTTGGAAATTATAATCTTCAATACGAATAAATGCGAAATTGAAGCTCAATTCTTCCACGAATTCTGAGGTTAAAATATCCTCACTCTATTTTATAGTAATTAAAGATTTATTCTGAACAATACAGAATTGTGGCACAAGTCCGAGGGAGAAATAATGAGGGAGTGGTCTTCATTAGCCGCCCTAATTAATCTGACTCATAGTCATTTACACACTAAAGGCTCAATATTTGACTTGTTTGCATACTGATTTTTAAAAAGTATATTTCATTAATTAACTGCATTTCATTACTGCTCTTTTAATCTAGGATTTTTTGATTTTCATATCAAAAATAGTTCTGTTTAGGAATATTGTCGTATATAGTGCAGAAAATGTTTAAAATTTGCATTTTACTTGGCCTTCAACAAGTTGGCATCTATTTGTAAAACTTTCCTTAACTATAACAAGTCTGCCTTAACACCCAACAATTAATTTCTTGTCTTTAAAATATATTCTTTGAACAAATATATTGAACGTCCACAACCCCTTGAACATTTCATAAACATATATAAAATTAATCCGTAGAAAAACAAATAGTTTTTCCGTATAATTTATTACCGATACCCGAAATGTGAAAAAATGTGAAACAAATTGAATCGGGGAAAAAAATGCCTACTAATAGTATATAATATAACAAATGCCTATGGAAATTAAACACCACAATTTCACATCCCAAAACGTATATAAGAAAAAAAAAAAATCATCCAACATATTCAGTTAAGCAAAAAAAATCCCCAACACCACAATGCATTGAAAAAAATTCATAATGGTTGATTGAAAAAAATCACGGAACGCCACAATGCTTTACATTTAAAGAAAATATCACCCAAGGCCACAATGCTTCAGCAATAGAAAGATCATTTGTCTTCCAAAAGAAAAAATCACCCAACTCTATGTCCAGAAAAATCACCCAACGCCACAATGACAAAAAAAAAAAAACAAAATGCTAAATGCCTAGCAAAAGCCTTTTCAACCGTCTTCAATGAAAAAAAATCACCCAACACCACAATGCCCAGCCAAAAGAAAAAAATGATGCAACCAAATACTCAATAGGTCTCATCATTTTGTTTTAAATAAAAAAAATACATTTGAGATGGCTGCATGTACCGTAAATGTTCTATACTAACAGTTTCTTCAATTGTAAAAATCTCTTCCAAAAGTTTCTTGCTTCCCCAGTCAACTTTGATCTTCAAAATTTAAAAAAAATGTCACTCGTTAACGTCTGTTTTCTTTTTATTGTCCTGTCTCTTTAAAAAAATCCTCTAACATGCTGTAACACACTTGCATCTTCGTGGCTTTATTGCCTTGCTTTGCCTAGAAAAAGAAAAAAATAAAATGCTTAATACAAAAGAAAAAAAAAAAGACAAAGACACAAATATAAATATATATATACTACGTAAAATTTATTACCGAACCACAATGCCCAGAAAAAAAAAAATTCACCAAACAAATTGGAATCGGGGGAAAAAATGCCTAGTCAATAGAAAGATATCACCCAACGCCACAGCCAAATGCCTAGCCAAAAGAAAAAAAATCACCCAACACCACAATGACTACCCAAAAGAAACAAAAAAACAAAACGCCACAATGCCTAGCCAAAAGAAAAAAATCATCCAACGCCACAATGCCTAGCCAAAAAGAAATCACCCAAAAAAATCCCAAAAACCACAAAACGCCCAAATACCAAAAAAAAAAAATCACCAAACACCACAATGCCTAGCCAAAAGAAAAAAAAAAACAGTCACCCAACGCCAAACGATGCCTAGCCAAAGAAAAAATCACCGAATGCCAAAATGCCTAGCCAAAAAAAATATCACCCAACACAATGCCTAGCCAAAAGAAAAAAATCACCCAACCACAATGCCTACAAAAGCCTAATGCCTTTAAAAAAAAAATCATCCAACGCCACAATGCCAGCCAAAAGAAAGATATCACCCAACGCTACAATGCCTAGCTAAAAGAAAAAAATCAGCCAATACTACAATGCCTACCCAAAAAAAAAAAATCACCCAACGCCATAATGTTTAGCTAAAAGAAAAATATCATCAAGGCCACATGCCTACCAATAAAAGCCCACCCAACGCCTCAAAAAAGAAAAAAATCACCCAACACCACAATGCCCAGACAAAAGAAAAAAAATCACCCAACGCCACAATGCCTAGCCAAAAAGAAAAAAAATCACCCAACACCACAATGTTTAGCCAAAAGAAAAAAATCACCTAACACCACAATGTCCAGCCAAAAAAAAAAAAATGCCCAGCCAAAAAAAAAAACAACACCACAAAGCCCATTCAAAAGAAAAAAATCACCCAACGCCACAATGCCTAGCCAAAAGAAAAAAAATCACCCAACGCCACAATGTTTAGCCAAAAGAAAAAAAAATCACCTAACACCACAATGCCCAGCCAAAAGAAAAAAAATCACCCAACGCCACAATGCCTAGCCAAAAGAAAAAAAAATCACCCAACACCACAATGCCTAGCCAAAAGAAAAAAATCACCCAACACCACAATGCCTAGCCAAAAGAAAAAAATCACCCAACGCCACAATGCCTAGGCAAAAGAAAAATATCACCCGACACCACAATGCATAGCCAAAAGAAAACAATCACCCAACACCACAATGCCTAGCCAAAAGAAAGATATCACCCAACACCACAATGCCTAGCAAAAAGAAAAAAATCACCCAACACCACAATGTCTAGCCAAAAGAAAATATCATCCCAACACCACAATGCCTAGCCAAAAGAAAGATATCACCCAACACCAAAATGCCTAAAAAAAAAAATCACCCAACACCACAATGCCTAGGCAAAAGCAAAATATCACCCAACACCACAATGTATAAAAAACCCAGTGACCCAGGATACCTACCAAGTTTTCACATAACGGATCTTCAGGCTCTCTCTCTCTCTCTCTCTCTATATATATATATATATATATATATATATATATATATATATATATATATATATATATAGTGGTGGTATCCTAAAATTCCAGAAACCGGTTCTATAAAGGCGGGTAATCTTTAGGAACCTATTCTGCTTATTTTCTTTTCAATCTAAGAATGGAAACAAATCACTTTATAGTATCAAAAAGAATTAAACCATTTTGATAATTTAATAGAAAACATGTATTTATTAATATATTTCCGTATTGAAATTCTGTTCTTGTCTGTTGTAGAGTAGTTTTCCAGTGGAGGCTTGTATTTCACTAAGTCGGTCCTAAATTAGGTTCGACGTTAGGAGCTTGAAATAATAGTTAATGACGCAGCAATCTAGTTGTGGGGCTCATACTTTAATGTCCGACATCGACTGACTCACACAACTCACTGAGCTCACTGGCGACTGCTACTACTACTACTTATTATCTGTGGGAGAGTCTATTTACAATAGAAATAGGTACGTTCCGGTATAACCCCCCCCTTAAAACTTTACTTCGTAGGAGTAAAAAGTTTTCTTTATTTATTTTTAAACTTTTCCAGAAAATATGAAGAAAAAACAACAATTTTTTTTTTTTTTTTTTTAGCAACATCGTCGCGTATTTCCTACGTTTTTTGATCCACTTTTAAATGATCAGTTGCCTTTCTTTTTTTCTTCTGGGCCGGCGTACCGTAGGTAAAATTATTTGCAGGGGTTGTTAGATCAAACTTATTAAAAATCACCTCCATCGACGTTTTTTTTTTTTTTTTCGCGGGACCGCTGTCAACCACATCTGTAAAACGTCGTCTGATCTCGTGAGTTTTTCCCCTTTCACCAAGTACCTCATATAGCCAATCCGCTTTTCTATTTTTATTTTTATTTTTATACCTCCATAGCGTTACCAGAAACAACCTTTCGCTTTGAACTTCTTAAAGATGGACCCACAGTTTCTGTAGGTTCTTCTTGTTGACTTTAATCATTTAATAATACTGCATGTCCTTGGCTGCGTGTAACTTGTTCCCCAGTTTTCCTCGGTGTCGACTTTATCTTTACTTTCTGAAGCTTGTTTTTCACGTATGTTGTCGGTGTTACACATTCAACTTTTTTAAATACACCGGTTTTCTCTAATCTGTCCAATTCTTTATCTGTTCAATTGAAGCAAACAGCACATTCCTTTTCTTTTTGAGTACCGCC
Source organism: Acanthosepion pharaonis (assembly GCA_903632075.3). Lineage (NCBI taxonomy): Eukaryota > Metazoa > Mollusca > Cephalopoda > Sepiida > Sepiidae > Acanthosepion > Acanthosepion pharaonis. The sequence goes on along the minus strand of CAHIKZ030003464.1, from coordinate 619,889 downwards.
TGAGCGTTTTGTTTTGGCTGTAATTTTGCCTCCATCTTGGTACACGTTCCCAAACCTGGAGAAAAACAGTAGGAAAAGTCCCCTTAAGTTTTTTTACTAATTTTTGGGTTTCATAGTTTAAAAAATCTACCTTGTAACAGAAAGAATTTATTGGTAAATCCCATAATCGAAATTCTGTTATCCAATCCGTACCAAGTAAGTTCGTGGTATTTTTTATGACAAATAATTTAACTTTACGCGTTTTTTTATTTAACGCGACGTTTGTAACAAATTCTCCAATAAATTGTATTTTTTCTCCCGTCACTGACCTCGCGATTTTATTTGTTTTCATTAAAGTTGGTTTCCCCAACTTCTTCCACGTATGCAAATTTATGATAGATAGGTCGGAACCGGTGTCGAGTTGCATTTTTATTTTTTTATTACTTATTTCGACGGTAACAAATTTTCTGGTTATTCCGTCGTTCACTTCGTCGGACTTTAATTTTCTTATTTTATTGTCTTTATTTTTTGACCTGCAGTGCGAGCTTTTATGCCCCACTCTTTCACAGTTGAAACATTTTTTATTCCTAAAATTGCAATATCTGTACCAGTGAAGTTCACCGCAAGCAAAACATGGCTTCAGGAGTTATTGTTTATTTTTCTCTGGTATTTCACTTTTTGTTTGATAATCCGCAATTTTAGAATTCTTTTTGGTAGACTGACTTTCTTCTTTGTAGCGTATTTTCCTTACATGCGAAACGCCAGAACTCTTTTTCGAGTCTTTATTTACGCTAACATATCTTGTGCAGTCTTCTGCCAAACTCTGTATTGTAATACTTTGTTGGTTTTCCAATTTTGAAAGTACCAATTTCCTCAATTCTGCGTCTCTTTCGGATACTATTCTTGAACAAATACTAAGCAATTAAAGTTGTCAGCGCCTAACTCTGCTAGCTTGAATTCTTCACAATGCTTATTTACATTGGCTGCGTACGTTATAAAGTCTTGTTCATCCTCTTTCATCAGATTCAAACATTTCCACCTTTTGTGAAACAAAGATGTCTTTTTAATAAATAATTCACTTAATATATTTACCGCCTCGGTAAAAGTCAACTCGCTAGTTTTTTTTTTCGGTAAAATGTAGTTTACCAATTTGTTATGCTTAGCAGTTCCTAACTTGCTCAAAAGAAGTCTAACCTTCTTACCTTCAAACCACGAATGACGGTCCTCGTTATACACGTCCGTATATTTTTTATAATAGTCTTCAAATGTTATCTCTTCATCTGGACTGTTGAGGTATTAGGTACACTATTTACATTATCCGGACTATTGCCCTCATCTTTGTCGCCATATTTATTACAACGTTTCGGCCTTTTAGTATCTGTCTATATTTCTGAGATGAGGTATTATGTACACTATTTACATTATTCGGACTATTGTCCTCATCTTTGTTGCCATATTTATTACAACGTTTCGGCCTTTCAGTACCTGTCTATATTTCTGAGATGAGGTATTATGTACACTATTTGCATTATTCGAACTATTGTCCTTATCTTTGTTGCCATATTTATCACTCTTCAGTATCAGTCTATATTTCTGAGATGACGTATTATGTACACTCTTTACATTATTCGGACTATTTTCTTCATCTTTGTCGCCATATTTATTACAACGTTTTGGCCGTTGTACGCTCCGGCCTTCTTCAAGTGGTTGGAATGTCGAACTGAACTCTTTATTTCGCTCACTGCGGTAGACTGTTCTAGTTCCACGTGCTCTGTTTAATGGATGTCAGTTATCAGTTATCTGAAAGTTCTCCACTGCCTTAACCGGGTACTGAACTCACATTCTTTGGGTCCTGTCACTGGATCTAACCAACGCCTTTATCCACTGTGCCATGTGTCCTTGTGAAAATTTGGTGGAACCGATTTCGGCGTTATTGACTATTATGAGTTTATTTATGTATCTTGAGGAAGCTGGATGTATTTTCGTGTATCTTCTTTTTTTTTTTTTTACTTTTTCTAGTTGTTCAATAAAATGAGATCTATAAAAGTAATTGTTATTTTTGTTCTTATACTGATAAAGTCACGAGACAAACTGTTATTATCGTTTCATTTTTTTAACCCTGCAACCTGTGTTTGTTGCAGGTTAAAATTACATAGACCGTAAGAAATATGAAAGTTTTTATGTGTTTCCTTAATACGATGATCGATAAAATGTAAGGCTTTTTCTAATTGATTTTAAAAGTATTAGAATTTTTTACACTGATCCAACATAAAGTTTTGAGAAGTTGGGAATTAGACTCCCTTTTTCTTCCCATAATACTCTTTCAAAATAACTGCTCCGCTAGATACACAGCAAACGTTTAAGGGTACAAAAGCAACGTAAAGTTAAAAACACTTCTAGAAATAAAAGAGAAATTTACCATAGTAACAGGCGCTAGAGTGGCAGGCCAGCTGCTGATGTGAATGAATATAAAACCAAACAAGCTGATGTACTGTATATACAGTATGTACATATACAACTGACAAAACAATGCGAAAGCTATTAGGCAAGTAATGGTAGTACCTTAAGTAATGGTAGTACCTTAAGTTTAGGTCTGTGTCTTGGCTACTTAATAGTTTATGCTAAGTGAATTTCCAGAATGCTGATGGACTTTATGAATCTGCAGAACTTCTGGAAATGCACAACACGGACAGGACTTCCAATTCAGTCTAGTCACAGAAGTTGAGAATTGGATCCACATTTATGAGCCAAAGAGTAAAAGATCAATGGATCATCCAGAATAAAACATCAGGGGTTCATCCAGAATAAAAAAAAAAGTTTACGGCAGCATAATAGTATTTCACTCGTATCAGTTCTAATTCAGATGTGCATCCAGTATTAAAAAACACAGAGCAAGGATTTTTTTTTTCGAAATGGCGGAATTCAATAGTGGAATACCACAACTAAAAACGAAAAAGACTAAGTTGAAAACGAGATTTGGAGTCATAAGATTTGTGTTCATCTACTGGACAAACACAAATCTCAGGACACTAAAGGACGGACATTACTTTTTGAGCAACTGTTATTATAAAAGGACAGGCATTACTTTTTGAGCGATTGTTATTATAAACGGACAGGCATTACTTTTGGAGCAGCTATTATGATAAAAGGACAGGCATTATTTTTGAGAAACTGTTATTATAAAAGGATGGACATTACTTTTTGAGCAACTGTTATTATAAAAGGACAGGCATTACTTTTGGAGCAACTGTTATAAAAGGACAGGCTTTATTTTTTGGATCAGCTATTATTATAAAAGGACAGGCATTACTGTTATAAAAAGGACAGGCATTACTTTAGCAGCTTTTTGGACAGGCATTACTTTTGGATCAGCTATTATGATAAAAGGACAGGCATTACTTTTGGAGCAGCTATTATGATAAAAGGACAGGCATTACTTTTGGAGCAGCTATTATGATAAAAGGACAGGCATCACTTTTGGAGCAACTGTTATAAAAAGACAGGCATTATTTTTGGAGCATTTATTATTATACAAGGACAGGCATTACTTTTTGAACAAGTGTTATTATAAAAGGAGAGGTATTACTTTTGGAGCAACTGTGATAAAAGGACAGGCATTATTTTTGGAGCAACTATTATTATAAAAGGACAGGCATTACTTTTGGAGCGACTGTTATAAAAGGACGGACATTACTTTTTGAGCAACTGTTGTCTACTTTATGTTACTCTGCATTTTTATGTTTGTGTTCGATATTTCCTGAATATTAATCTATAGTGTCATTAATACTTGTTAACATATAGTATTCGAACGTAGTCATTGCTAATAGACAACTGTTGTTGTATCAGCGTAGGACCTAGAAACGGCTGAATGTGTTTGTTTAATACATCCTAAACGTGCCAGGAACGGGTTACATAAACAACTAGCATAAAAAAAGCAAAAGGGAAAGACACGAAACAGGTGTTTCTACAAAGAGACAACTAAAGATATTGTTGATATTACTCGAATAACATTAAATGAACTTTAAGTATGTTTAACTTTCGATATATTATGTTAAAATAATAAGAAAAAATGGTTGCAATTGACTGGCGTCAAATTTCTTCACAGAATAGTCTTAACTACTTCATGTATATTTATGGCAGCATAAACCTTCGCTTCATAATGCAAATCAGTGAAATTCAATATTGTTTCCCATATTCGATACGCTGGTTTGAAAAGGAAAAATATCGCCATCCTCTATGGTTTTTCGACTTCAACACAAACTGCAAATCAGTGTGATTTCTCATCTTTGTAAATAACTCCTGTCAGTCCTCCTCAAAATTCCATAACTTTTGCTAACTCACGAAAGTGCTGCAAGTCTTCGAAACTCTTCAAAGTTTTTACGAAAAAACTAACAGTGTTTTATTGATAGTTCTGTAACTATTTCTCTAACGTGTGTATACTATGGCTGCAGGCGTATCCATAACATTCGCCGTAAGCATTTTTTGCCGTAGGAAAACTCGCCTCTGGAGTTTTCGCCGTAGGAAAAGGTAGTAATCCGTTGGAATATAATCCAAGTGAATCCTATTAACACAATATAAAATATTAAATATTAAATCTGATTCATATATAGAGCTCAATGTTTTTAATAAACAGAGAAATATATTTCATACAATCGGAATTGAGTTACCATTATGTAAATTATCATTTTCACCTTGTGAAATTAAATTTACAGGGTTTTTCAAACAGTCAATAAATGATAAATTATTGAAATATATATATATATATATATATATATATATATATATATATATATATATATATATATATATATATATTGGAGGCCCGGTGGAATAGTTGATAGCGTTCGAATTCCAGTCGAATCCATTACATTTATTTACTTGCTAATACGCTTGGGAAAAGTGGATAGATAGATCGATGTGAACATAGATAGATAGATAGATAGATAGATAGATAGATAGATAGATAGATAGATAGATAGATATGAACAGACTGAGATAGATAGATAGATAGATAGATATGAACAGACTGAGATAGATAGATAGATAGATAGATAGATAGATAGATAGATAGATAGATAGAGAAAGGGGGAGAGAGAGAGAGATTTAATCCGCATTATGATTGTTATTGGATGAAACTCTGATTAGCGAATTTTGATGTCATTTTATTAATAATATATTATTTTTAAGCACTGCATATTTATCTATTATTATTAATATTATTATTGTTTGTGTATTTGTTTCCTGCTTTATATCCAGTAGAGCTGGGTTCAAACTATGACCCTTAGGCCCTTTGAGAGAATTGTCATTTAAGTGCTTTTCTTAGTATATGTGATCTTCCTAGTCGGGTGATCTTCTGGGAAATTTCTATGTTGATTTTGACTGGGTCGTTGTTTGTAAAATTGTCGATTCCTTTTCTATCGAAGCTCAGAGCTCAGATTAATATTGGTACAGTCTCAGTCTTTATTCTCCACATCCTGTTAATCTCGATCTTCAGGTCCTTGTATTTGGACAATTTCTCGATAATTTTCATGGAGGTGTTTCTCTCAGATTGTACTGCTATGTCAATAAGCAAACACTTCTTGAATTTCTTGTCTTTTATGATAATATCAGGTCTGTTGGCTTTTCTTCCCCTGTCAGTTTGAATTGGCATGTCCCGGAGGATAGTTACATCGTTATTTTGTGTAACTGTCTGGTTGCTGCTCATACCAACTCTCAATGGTTTCGATTTTGTGCTTATTGCCTATCTTCCAGTGCACATGTAGCGCTACCTTGTTATGATTGTGAGTTTATTCATTTTATTATCATTATTATTATTATTATTTTTATTTTCTTTGATTTCTGGCGTTTACACATTTCTTTCCGGGTCCCGCCCAGGGACCTAAGGTTAGAAATGGCATCATGACACTTTCCACTGACAAAAAAGAAAAAAAAAATTACATAGATAAAGCCCTTCGTAAAGTGTGGGCTGTACTTGTCAAAACAATTTTTTGTATCTCCTTGAGGCATGGACTTCCAGGAATCCCTTCAATTAGTCTACTGCAATCTTTTCCAACCAGTTCTAGGGCTCCAACTATAACAGGGATTGTTGATGTTCCCATATGCCACATTTTCGAGATTTCTATTTCAAGGTCCTTGTATTTTGACAGCTTTTTGAATATCTTCAAAGATACATTGCAGTCAGCAGGCACTGCCATATCAATAAGGAGTCACCGTTTTTGTTTGTGGTCTTTAATAACAATTTATTTGTGGTCTTTAATAATAATTTATTATCATTATTATTATTATTATTATTATTATTATTATTTTTTTGGTGTTTCCCATTGACGTATTCTATTCTTCAGGCGTCAACAAAACCCATCTTAACTCGAAGAGTAAATGATGGCAGTTTTCTGGCGGTTTACAATATTTTGTCTCAGTTCCAATATTTTCTAAGCACGCTTTCAATTTTCTATTTTAGTATTATTGGTGGTAGTATTAGTATTAACACTTAAGAGAAGAACTCTATTTAAGAAAAGAAAAGGGAAATACACAGTGTTTGACAATTCTAAACAATATTTCGACATTACGTCAGTCTTCTTCAGGTTATTTTTCTTTTAATTTTTTATGTATAAAAATTTATAAATTTACAAATTATTATTATTATTATTATTTGCAAAAATTATTATCATTATTATTTTCCGTCCTGGTGGTGTGTAGCCTCGACGTGGTAGGACGGCTTGCGTGCTTCAACAACCCTCAGAGTTAACGACCCTCAGAGCTATGTGGGCGGGGGCCTCAGTCCTTAGCAGGTCCAACCAAGCTCAACAGGTTTGTGGGGTAGAAGCCAGACGAAATACACATTCTGGTCCTCCAGGTTGGTGCTTCTGCAGTAGACTAACAACCTAGTCACTTAAAAAACTAGCTTCTTAGAGAAACCTCGATGAGATCTTCAAACAACGACAAAACCGGGAAAGAGTGAGTCCTCCAAAGTGGAGTGTATGACGCGTACTGGTAAAAATCCCCTGGGAAGGCAGCCGGCACGACATGGGTCAGGATGAAGAGAATCGATTGGAACCGCGTCCGTTGGGGAGGTGTTGCTGCGGCCCCTATGTTCCCCAAAGAATTAAGAGGCATAATGATTATTATTATTTGCAAAATTTATTATTATTATTATTATTATTAATAGTAGTAGTAATACTATTTGCTATTTGACAGTTATTTACCAGGTTTTTCAACTGTGACATCACTTAAATGAGGAGTTTTCTCCAGAAGATGTAAGAGTTTTATTAAGCATGTGAACGACACTCATTAACACAATCTTTTCTTGTATTTGCTTACAGGTAAAGATGGATTTCCTAGCAGATACTTAAAGTGTGCATCAATATTTAGCACTTTATCATTCCTAGTGCTCACACAACAACATTCTTGTCCGTCCTGGGTATGACGATAAACTACATCCAGCAGCAATTGATCGGGAGGTTTTGAGGACCGTGAAACCACTTCTTAATTACAGTTGTTCTCTGGTTCAGCCTGAATCGGGGTAGTAGAACCAGCTAGGGTCCCAGCTATGGGCAAATAGTTAACCCCCAAACTGGGGTCAAAACACTATGAAAGTATAAAAATACATTTATGTATTTTCATGGTAAAGGAATTACGAAGGATATGCGTTTGAAGAAAAAAATTAAAGTAATACATTTTTGTAAAAGAAATTATTAATGCTCCCTAGAAAATTAAATTTCGGCATTAAATGACCCATAAGTTGTTGATATGCCGTTAAAAAAACTAAAGAAAAACAAAATAATATTCTTTTAATCATTTCAATCCAAGCAAGCCAGTGAAGCCACTGAGACGCAAGAAGGTCTTATCAAGAATATCTAAATACATAGCAGAAGCACCAGGCTACCAACTGTGGCAGAAATATTCAATGCATGAATGTATCGTAGCTTATAAATACGTAAGATAGATTCTGACAAGAAAAATTTTCCAGCACGATACAGTGAACTAACTTTACTAGCAGCAGACATAGCAATTGATTCAATATAATCTTTCCACTTCAGGTCAGCAGAAAACGTTAGCCGGTGAAGTTGAAATAATCAATGTTCTAGATATTAACATCAGTATGGCTGATGCTAATCTCCAGGAGTGTTTTGTGGTTAAATGCTGCAATCCTGTAATTTCTATTTCCATTTGGTTGGTTGGTTGGTTGGTTGGTTGGTTGGTTGGTTGGCTGATTTTGTTTAGCGGCATATCAACATCTCTATGGGCTATTTAATACTGAAATCTAAATAATTTAAACAAAATTTTATGACTTCAACTAATTATATTTTGAACGCAATTGTATGCCTCCAACTACAGATAAAATGTATTGTTGGTCATTTTACTATAAATATGTATTGTTCATTGGTTGATTTTGTTTAGCGGCATATCAACACCTCTATGGGTTATTTAATGGAAAAATCTAAATACTTGGAACACAATTTTATGGCTTCAACTAAACATATTTTGAACGCAATTGTTTGCCTTTAACTACATACCCAGAATTATTCTATTTCCAGAACACTATACATAAAGTGTTTATCAATTTCTTTCGTTCAAATGTTGTATTAGACGATATGATCATGTCACTAAGATAGTATTTAGGTCATTATACCATTAGTATCATTATTATTATTAGTATCATTATTATTATTAGTATCATTATTATCATTATTATTATTATTATTGGTGTCTCACAGTAACTAAACCAACGGAAATAAGGTTCTTGAGACATTCTTTCAACATGTCTTCTAAAACTCAAGAACTTTTCAAATGATCCTTGCGGGGGAAAAGGATGCACGTTTTCTGGCGCTCTACACTCTTAGTCTCAATTTCCAATCTCCCAAAGCGTTCATTCAAGTTTCGAGTTGCTGTTCCAATCGCTCCCACTAACTAAATTACCACGTTTCTTGTTCTTTTAATTATGATTTTGATTTGATACGTCTCCAACGCTTAAACGTTTCAATCGGGCGAAGATTGTCATATCTCAACTCCTACTCGCATGATTAGTGACACGACCCTTTCCTCATTGATGTAATGAATATGCATACACCTGGGTTCCCCTTCACAGTAATATGATTGGCTGGTGTCAGCCATAAATACAGACTGATGGGGACGCCTATTGGTCTACGCCTATTGGCTTCGCCTATTGACGACACTTATTGCCTACCACTACGACGAGGACCAGTCCATTACGGTTACCTGCTAGATTGTCCTACTCGGTTACAGTAGTCCAAAATCATTTTGCTACTTTGAACAAATATATCCCTTTCCGGGACATATCATTTGGCGACGAGATTCGAAACGACCTCAAGGCCTGAGGTACCAGTGTGTCAAACGCCACCACTGCAAGGGGGATTGAGGCGAAAAAGACTTAGGAAAAAAAATCAATCGATTAAGTCCAGACCCTAAAAAGAGAAAATATTGAAGCTAAATTTCACTGGAAAATTTAGCTCAGGGGGTAGGTGATGTAATGAATATGCATACACCCTTTCTTGATTGATGTAATGAATATGCATACACCTGGGTTCATACTCACAGTAATATGATTGGCTGGTGTCAGCCATAAATACAGACTGATGGTGAAGTATGACGACTCCTATTGGTATGTCTATTGTCTTCGCCTATTGCCTACGCCTATTGCCTACCACTACGACGAGGACCAGTCCATTACGGTTACCTGCTAGATTGTCCTACTCAGTTACAGTAGTACAAAACTACTTTGCTACTTCGAACAGATATATCCCTTTCCGGGATATATCAGATGAGAAATTCCACCGGTGTACTTTCAATGATGTCAGTTATACCCAGTGAGTCATGTGATGCAGAAAGACACTTAAAAATAGTCCCGAGTACACCAACCACAAAAAGGGAAAACTTGAACAACTTCTTAGTATATTTTCGGATTTGCTATGCCAGGTCTTTGTACCTTTGAACGGCCTTCACCATCTTATTATCCCAAGGTACCTAAACGTTTATCAGGATCCATTCGTAGCTGCTCTTGTGCACAAGTATAATTATTTTTAACAGGAAGGTTCAGTAAGGGGACATTCACGGTAGAGGGTTACGCTTAGAGCCAGTTTATACAGATATAAAGGGGAGATAACTGTTAACTCTAGACTTAAACTGGTTAAGATTGTAGTGATCGGGAAAAATATTCTTGGGAGTCGGTCCCACAGAGCAGTTGTTCGCAAGAAGCTGTTCGTGTGTACCGCTGTCCGAAGCCGCGCCCTCTCATTGCACCAGAGAGAGGGATCGGTGCTCACACCGAGGCCAGCACAACCGACGGTTTTGGTGGGGGTGCGGACAATTTTTGTTCTCAGACCGGCTGTACGACCTCGGCACCCCCCCACCTTAAAAAAAGACCTTGTGTCACAACTCGTCTTAGTGGGGAGACAGAGTAAATACGGTGTGGACCTTACTTCTCACAGATGTAATATGGAGGGTGTGGATGGTTTGCTACAATATAAGTGACATGGCGGGTCCTAGCCATGAAGGTTGGACCTGGAATGTAGTTCGTCCGATCACTTTCCATGGAAGTAGGGATAGAGCAGCGAGAGGCTTGCTATATCCCGCCTGTGAGAGAGAGAGAGAGAGAGAGAGAGGCTGGAGGGGGGAAAATGATTCATCACCCACAAGGACTAGGAGACGATTTGAACTCAATCGAGACTACCCAAATATGACAGAAGTACTTGAAACCTGATCTGGCTCTTGTAAAGGTAGATGCTAGTATGAGACGTCATGTACATAGTGAATTGGCACAGGGAGCCGAGAAATAGGGCGATTACTCTCCAAGCGATTCTTAGTCTAGATAGTCGTATCCTACATGAGCTTCATTTGCTCATTCTCGGTGACTGACGGTGGTGAATACGCATACAAAATCTCCGCGCTCTCGAGGCCATACATCCTGCATTGTCCCCAATGTATTCTGAGGGTTGATTTGTTATGGCGTCATCTGTATCATTTTTGTGCCATTATTATTATTATTATTATTTCTTGGATTTCTTTAGTATATATATTTCCTTCATGGGTCAACCAGAGGCTTAAGAAGAGACATTTTACAGTACCAGCGAATTCCCAATGCTGTCTGATAACCCCGGTGCGTCTTGCGAGGCAGAAAGAACCCCGAAAATACTCACAAGTGCCTCAACCACTAAAGGGACAATCTGACCCGCTGCCACCTGCGACTTCCCAACGCTGTCAGATATCCCTAATGCGTCTTGCCAGGCAGAAAGAATCCCGGAAATGCTCCTGAATGCGACAACCACAAAAGGGACAACTTCAGCTGCTGCCACCTGCGAATTCCCAGTGCTGTCTGCGAGGCAGAAAGATTCCCGAAAATACTCCCGTTGCACAAACAACGAAAGCGTCAACTGCTTGACACATTTCTCCAATTTGTCCAGTCATACGTTGGTACCTCTTTTTTTCTTTTTTCGCCAGCTACGCACTCACCTTGTTCTTATCTAAAGGTAACGTCTATGAAGATCCATACGTGACTGCCATTGTACAATTCAAGATAGTTGTATTCAACATGAGCTTCACCCGTTTATTCTCGACTACTGATGGTGGAGAATGCTCGTACCACTTCTCTGCACACCTAAGGCCTAATTTCCGTATAGTTAACAATCTATTCTAATGGCTACTTTCTCATGGGGTTGTCTGTTCTCTTTTATCTGCTAGTTGAGTGCAACCATATCACTTTCCCACACAGCCTACACAAGGTTCAATCAGCTGCTCTGTGAATAGCATACTTGATGAATTTTTTTATACAACCTACTCTTGCGCTGCACAGATCTTCCCATTCAGTTTCCTTCTTCAAAACCCAGTTCCTGAGACACATCCATGATTCCGGTTCTGCCACCTCTTGGGTTTCTTATGCTGATGTTTTTTTTTCCGTCCAAGCATCGACTTCCTCAATAGATGATTAATATTATTCTCCAAACCAGTTTTTCTAGTTCAGGTCGAATTCCTTGGCGACAGTCTCACCAAGTATATGTGAATCAACTCACAAAAAAAAAAAAAAAACTACAATGAAAAGAACAAGGATAACAGGACCTCCTCCTCTTCTTCATTCTCTTCTTCTTCCTCTTCCTCCTCCACCTCTGATGACGTCGATGAGATAATGAATGTGTCTTGTTATACAAGAATCGCTAATTTTCGAAAAACGGAAAGAGATCGAAAATGTTGAACGAATGAGCAGAGAGAAATAAAAATTCTAAAAAGAAAGGAAGATTTTGGGACATCTTCCTCAGAGATATTGTGATGCGGAACAAGTTAACGAGAGGGTGCTTCCTCGCTGACGACAATCTTTATCTCTTCATGTCAACTCAACACAAGCCACAAGAGCCAATCAAGGTAGAGGGTTATTAAATACGATTGTTTTTTTTTTTTTTAAGCGTTTCACCCCCAAGCAAGGCGGGAAGCCACTGACACACAAGTGGTTACAGAGAGTTGGAGCGAGAGTAAATAGGAGTGACAGAGGAAATGATGAAGAGAAGGATAGGGGATAGATCAAGGCATCTGGAGACGTCGATTGACATTACATTTGAATAGTTGGAGATTATAGCTATCAGGGAAACAGGAAAAGGAGAGGGAGTTCCACAGGCGAGAGGTGCGTAACATGAAGCTACTGGAGTAGAAGAGACGGCTACATTTAACAGTTTCGACAGTGAAAAGGTGAGAGAGAGATGCCAGCCTAGTAGAACGCTTAAATTCATGAAGTTTGGGAACTAGCGAAAGCAGCTCCTCGGAGCAGTTACCATAAAAGTATTTGTAAAAAAGACAGAGGGAGGCGACAGCACGTCTGTGAGAGAGAGACTGCAGACGAGACGTACGAGGAGAGAGAGGGGGAGGGAGAGAGGAGCAAGAGAGAGAGAGAGAGAGCGAGAAATGCATATTATGAGGATATGTAGGATAGATAATAATCGACCCACAATTTGAAGAAGATAAAATAATATTGATCGGGGGTACGTCCTCTTGGAACACCATCCACAACCCAACATTTCTGGGGGGGGGAGCTGAACTTTCCCACTGACCAATGGAAAATGGAGGGTATGAGGATGATTTGATGCCGTGTAAGTGACCTGGTGGAGTCCTAGCTGTGAAGGTATAGACTGGTGGAACCAAGGCAATAGGTTTCCACAAACACCTACCATAAAAATAGCGATAGGGTAGCGAGAGACTGAACAGAATCTTGGACATTGGGGCACTCAGTGAGGGTTGAACTCGCCAGCTATATCGCTAAAAACCGCCCGGTAACAGATTCTAGACACCGAACTTTGTGGATATGCGGGTATCGTAACGGTTATCAGCGTTGAATGTGAAATCGGTGAGAGGGTTGGAATTCCTGCGTAGCTTGCAGCATCTATTTTCTCATTAATGCTTCTTATTTACTAATGCTTCACCCAATAAAAGGCCCAAAAGCCTCTCAAAGAAGGGGGTTACTGAATAGGTTTGTTTTATGAGCGAAAGAGGGAGAGGCAATAAGAGCCGTTTAAGGGCTTATCTGGAAAAGATAACGATTGACACTAGGCATAAAGATATTAAGAATTCAATAAACAGGAAAGAAACATCACAGGAATCTGTTCTACAAACAGTTTTAGAAAAGAAACTGTCCGAATGGAACTTCCTCCTTTCCAATGGAATACGAAAGGGAATGTGGAGGATTCGTCCCAGTGTACATAGAATGGTAGGTCTTAGCTGTAAAGGTCTAAACTGGCAGGCTTCCTCATTACCAATGGAATATGAAGGGAATGAGGATGATTCGACACAGTGTACATGGAATGGTGAGTCTTAGCTGTAAAGGTCTAAACTGACAGAACTTCCTCCTTACCAATGGAATACGAAGGGAATGAGGATGATTCATCCCATTGTACATGGAATGGTGAGTCTTAGCTGTAAAGGTCTAAACTGACAGAACTTCCTCCTTACCAATGGAATACGAAGGGAATGAGGATGATTCGACCCAGTGTACATGGAATGGTGGGTCTTAGATTTAAAGGTCTAAACTGGCAGAACTTCCTCCTTACCAATGGAATACAAAGGGAATGCGGAGGATTCGACCCAGTGTACATGGAATGGTGGGTCTTAGCTGTAAAGGTCTAAACTAGCAGACTTCCTCCTTACCACTGGAATATGAAGGGAATGTGGAGGATTCGTCCCAGTGGACATTGAATAGTGGGTCTTAGCTATAAGTATCTAAACTGGCAAAATCTCCTCCTTACTAATGGAATACGAAGGGAAGAGAATGATTCGTCCCAGTGTACATGCTATTGCTGGTCTTAGTTGTGACTGGCCAAACTGGTTGAACTCAGGAATGTAGTTGGTCAGAACATTTGCCATGAAAATAGCGGCAGAGCAGCTAAAATCCTGTGATGTTTGGTCTGTGGAATCTGAGTTGTAGAGTGGATAATATTTCATGACCCACAAGTATATATATGTAAGAAATTTTGTGAATTGCGATATATCTGTTCCTACGGTTAAAACGAGATAAGTATATTTGTTTATTTACTAGACCAGTGGACATGACAAAAATTTGTGTCCTATTAATTCTCCTGTGCCTATCGTGTACTTATATATCTTTATGAATGTTTATTGGCTACTGACATTATATATATATATATATATATATATATATATATATATATATATATATATATATGAGGTTTGTTTTAGTGGACTCAGCAGTTATCAATCTGTTTGTCTGAATCGTATTCATGAAGCGAGAGCAAGATCTAAAAGGTCAGCTAATCTAACAGTGATCTTACCCCACAATCCTCGCTCTTGCTTTATATGTGGCTTTCTTTGTAAATCACTACCGGGTCTTAAGTGCCACTGAGGATTATCGCAAAAAATTTCATAACTGGATCAATTAAGTTGTCAGATCCTCATACGTCGAAACCGACGGGAAAGTCCATTATTATATATAGGGTGCGGCAGAATGATATGACACATTTATAGGTTTAAGAAAAACGAAATAGAGTAAAGAACAAAAAATTTGTTTTTATTTTTGAAGTGTACATATAATGCCATTTTGTTTCATTTTGTTTTAAAAATTAAATCATCGGTGTTTCCGCGCAGAACGTCGAATGTTTAACTGAATGTCTTACCTCTGCCACTTTTTCCGGAGTTCTGGCGGTCCATGGTCGGTTGACAGAGATTACGAAGAATGTTCTCCTTCTGCCTGCACATAGTCGGTCGATGAAGCCTGATTTTAACCCCTTCTGAAAACCATCAACATTTAAACCGACCGAGCCTGTCGTCAGCATGAGTTGGAAAAGCTTTCAAACTGGCATAACTCTTGTTTGCGTTTTTAACGCGCCCCTCTTTTTACTGTTAGGGACACAAATTTTTACCAGTTTTCCCGTTATTTGTCATCAGGTCGCTTACATTTTGAGAGCGTGTGTCGGAAATACTTGAAATGTCTCGTTTCCAAGCGATATGTTAGTAAAAATGGGAATTTCAATAAACATTCAATTTCTCCAGTGACACATTGTAACGTTCGAGGAGTTTGGATTTTTGTTTTCCTCCTATTAAGGTAAGTAAGAAACAGCTGCTTGCAGGATTTGAATTATTGTTTACTCAGCTGAATTTACATAAACTTAACTCAACTGATAAATTGTCCTTATGCAAGACAAGATTGTTTAATCTTGCGTGTGAATATTCGTCTTCCTATTAAGCAGGATTTTCTTTTTTTGGAGACGTCCCTGAGACACGTAATGAGAAAGACGGGCTTGGAGAATCTGATACTCACAAGGCGGAGAGAGGGAAAGTGAGACAAGAGAAATCAATGCGTGGCATACCTAGCGGGTTTAAGCAAGTGGATGACAGAACAGGGTTTGGGAGAAATAGCAAAACGACAACAGATATTGAGAACTACAGAGGGATAGGAGGAAGTGGAGAGCCATGATCGCCCACGCCCTGAAGGGACACGGTACATTCATTTACGAAGATTCATTGTCAGACTATTAAGCTTTTGAAAACCAGGGATGATATTTAGAGCTATAATAGCTACTGGACTTGAGAAACTTCAAACAGAAATTATTCTCTATCGTCTGTTAAAATACTTCTCAGCCATCTTCTTTTTTCAGCTTTCATATATCGTTCTCGCGAATGTTTAATACAATCAAAACAAAACACCATTGTGGCTCTTACAAATATTTATTTTTTTCCATTATCTTTCCCATTTCCTATTTGCCATCCACAAGTTTGTCATGTAGTTTACTCACGTTTCCCTCTGTCTTTTCAATCAATATTTCTTGTCAATAATCATGGCTCTCCACAATATCCTATCCTTAGTTCTTAGCAATGTTTTTGTTTACTGTCCTTCCAATCCCTTGTTCTGCCAACCATTTACACAAGCTTGCTAGCAAGGTTACTCACAATTTTCTTTTGTCTTGCCTTCAATATGTCACGTAAGTATTAAAGCAAAAACGTCGGAAAGGAAGTCCACAGACGAGAAAAGGAACTGTTAACGTAGAACTTACGGTTACATCTAGCCATTTCAACTGTAAAATGATGAAACCTTGGTGCCAATCTAGTACTGCGCTTAAATCCATGGCAGGAAAATATACTTTTTTTTTTTTAATAAATATTAGCCAATTTGATTATTGCATTTAAAAATACAATTGTGGCATAAGGCCGAAGAGGAAGTGTGGAAGAAGGAAATGAGGGGTAATGAACCCAATAAAGAAAAGAAAAGAAATCAGAACGTTTAAAAAAAAAAAAAAAAAACTCTGTCTTAGTCTGGCCTGTCCAACCCGCAAAGATAAAAGCGGCCGCTGTAGTCTAGGTTTATTGTATGAAGTACAATTTTGATACAAGTCCGAAAATGGGGGGAATAGGTTGAGGCTGGTCGTCACTTACTATATTATACCTAGCTAAACAGTTGGGCGCTTCGACGTGGTGTAATGGTTAGCAACCTTGTCTTGCTTGATCAGTTACTACTGAAAAGTGAGTTCGATCCTCACTGGATGCCCCATACTTTCGGCCTTCTGCTACATCTAAGCTACGCTTGGAAAATCTCGACGTGGTGTAATGGTTAGCAGGCTTGTCTTGCTAGATTAATTACGACTGAGTAGTGAATTCGATCCTCATTGGGTGCGCCATACTTTCGGCCTGTGTCACATCTAAGCCTGGCTTAGATCACTACCTAGCTAATCAGTTTATTTATTGAATTTAAAATACAATTACGGCACAAGGCCAAAATAGGGAGGGGTTAAGGCTGGTCGTCACTAACTATCTTATACCTAAACACAATTTGCACATTCACCACAAGAACTTATCCATCATCATTCAATCCTTCATATACCATAATACTCTAAGGGAACCTACAAAAATACCTCCGACCTAAAAATTTAATGAGCATAAAATTCTATACATAAAAAATGTAAATGATAGCCAATGAGCAGGGAGGGAGAGGTAGGCAGGTACGATCAAACCCATAAGAATTTTACAAGGAATAGCTATAAAAAAAAAAATAATGGCGCCAATTTTTAGTATCTGATGAGCACACCAGCCAATAAGAAACTTTCTTCTCCATTCACTTCGTCTATAATAAGATACGGAAGAAGGCCTCTGTTTTTCGGCTCTCTTCTTATCAGGAAAGATACTTCGTGGACACCGTCGGTGTACTATGAAAACAGGTAAGGTTTATCTTCTCTTACTTTTTGTCTCGTTTGATGCCTAACTAATTTAAAGACTTCTGATATTGATTGTTTATCTCTAAAGAATTTCTTATACTCAATGTTTTTATTTAGTGAATATTCAATTTGGTCAACTCTGTTTTCAGTTAGAAATCATCCCGGATAATGACTAGAATTCACCCAGTTAACAACAGTTCAGAAACGTTGCTCTACTTGTTTTTAGAGACCTACAGTAATTTGCGATAGGTTTAAAATTTAAACTTTAAATGAATTGTTTAAAGTGAAAAATCTTTCTTGAAGCTTTCGTTTTAACTTAAATTGAAACCTAAATGATTAAATTTACTATTTGTAGTAAGCAAAATACTCTGATGTATTTTAAACAGAAATGATATTGATTGGAATCTTTTTTTTTTTTTTTTTTGCTAAAATAGTTGATTTGCGCCTTTTTTTTCATTTGTCTTTTATCGCAATATAATTCTCTGTATTAAAAAAAATCTTCCAAAAATAAAATACTTTTCTGAAACTCATTTGAGCAATATTAGCTGATTTAAAGTGTAATTAATCTGATTTGACAGATATTATTTATTTATGTTTAAAATGACATAAATGAATTTTTAAAACAAACAATAGCTGTGTTTTTAACTTACAGTAGTCATGTTTTACTTGATTGACGAGCGATAACAAACGATGATATGTTTATTGTTGCTCTACAGAAACTTTATCTGTTACAAGATGCTCTCTAAATAGATTGTTGATTTCTTCACTAAAAGAGCTGTCAAGTAAAAATACTTTGTTCTGTTTTTAAAACCGTTTTGGGTTTTGATACGTTTATTACTACGGAGATTACGTATTTTTAATAATAGATCTACTGAATCAGGGTTTGTTTACAATTAAATTAATAATAATGGTCCAAAATCATGCCTCCAACTGCTATGAATTCGAAGAATATGATTTAGTTTTCAAAAACAGACACTTTGTGTCTGTTTTTGAAATCCTCCTGTTTCTCTTTGATTCTCACAGAGGTGGGGGGGTTGTTTTGTTTTGTTTTTTTCTACAACGATGTTCGCCCCTGTCTGAAGCCAAAGCTTGGGGATTGCAGAGTGAAAGACTAGGTTTATGCAGATGCGTGTAGGTAAGATAACAGCTGACTCTAGACTCGAACAGGTTAAGAAGACTAGTGTTCGGGGACGCATTATCTTGAGAGTCGGTTCCACGAAGCAGTGATTCGTGGCAAGAAACTGCTCGTGTGGAACTTGCATCTCACCAATAGTATACGGAAGGAATTAGCGTCGTTCGCTTCAATGTGCGTGGCACGACGGGTCTTAGACGTGAAGGTTAAAACTGGTGGAACTAAAAAATGTAGATCATCTGAACGCTTTCCATGGGAATAGCAATAGAGTAACTAGAGAGGCTTTCGACGTTTCGTCTGTAAGGAAAAGGGTTGTTGAATGGAAAATAAATCACCATCCACAATAATGTGGAGATGCTTTTAGACTCTATCGAAACTGGAAACTGAAGTTGGTGAGTTAATTTGCAGTATACGTACCAAAGCTCCCCATCCCCCTCGATATTCCGAATGTATCATTCTGGTGTGAAATTGCCTGGTTATTTCGAAAATGACATTAAAACATTGCGCTCGATTAGCGTTTAGAAGTTATAGACAATATAACTTCGACTTCTTTTTCGTCGCGTACGCAAAACATCCGCCATTACTGGCTTTGTTAACATACGTTTGCCTCGAGTAGTCATGCGTCGCTGAAGCTTCACTTGTCTTGATTACTGCGCAATGCGTGAAGTTTGAAATGATTGTGCGAAATAATGCGCGAAAAAATCTGACAATTAAAATAAAATAAAATTACCTGCCTGAAAAGTCTGATTGAATTAAAATAAAAATAAAATTACGAAATCTGAAAAAAAAGAGTATAGCTTGAAAAAGACGCCATCCTCAAAAACAAAAATTTATCGTCTAAATGCTTTGTTTTATTAAGTTGAAATTTTGATTTAAAAAAACTTGTTTCTTTTTTGTATCACCGTAGTAAAATAACAGACAATTTTTATAACGTTTTTTTTTTTTTGTTTTTTTTTTTTTTTGTTATGACACATTAATTTGGAAAAACCTTGCAAAAATAAAAATAATTGTCGGATTTTAATGAAACTTTCAGGAACTATTCACAGATGATCGAAATTATTATAAATGTGTTTGTTTTTTTAAGTCATGGCAGAAATATTTTTTTTTATATTTATTACCCCCTCCCTAACTAATTTTATGAAAACGCTAGAAATTTGATCGCATTGGGTTTAGTGATTACAATAGTTAAAAGCACAAGGCTTTGAGGAATGCAAATCATGTTTTTTTGTTTTGTTTTTAATTGGACGCCCCCCTCCCACCTGAAAATCAGCTCTGAATTGTAACATACAAAACTCAATAAAACAAAGATATTATTTAATTTCAAATGTTTTTATTTGTTTTAGTTGTTTTTATGAATATGGACAATATTTTCTGAAAGCAAAAAATTTTTTCGATAAAAAATGAATTTTTTTAATACAATTTTTTGTTATTTCTTAATTATAATAGATTTTTACATTTAAGTTGTTAAAATATAAAATTAGTTAAAAGCCGCATCGGGTTTCCTAAGTCTCCTTATGAGATAGATCTTTTTTAGCGCGTTATAAATTTATCATTTTGACTAATCAGAAGATCCACAGTAATTAAAAAAAAAATTTAATTTTGTGTTTATAATCGGGCTGTAATTATAAAGTACGGAAGACCAACCAGAATACAATTAAGTTGCTTTATTTGAGTTAAGCATTGTTCTCCGCTGTTAAGGACTTTACTTTTGCGAAACACGTATAGAGAAGTTAATTTGATTTTTCAATTTCAAATGAGAAGGGTACCTACAAGTATCAGTATCATCTTATGAAATTTATATGATCTTATTTTTATATTAATCTCAGTTACGACATTTTTCCATAAATGAAATATCAAAATTAATAATAAAATGAATGCAAATACAAATAACAGTACATAAATGTACATAAAATTATAGTATTTTATGTACAGTTCTGATAAAATTTCATAGGAAAGGTACCTATAAATTAATTAGATACCTTATGAAATTTAATCTCACTCTTATGCCTTATTTTAATTTCTTTATAATATATTTTCCATAAAGCATCGTAAACGTAAAGGTGAAAGCTAAGTACAAAAAAAATTAGGGCGCTGAAAGTTTTCCTTAAAAATAACGAGGTAAATAATTTGTTCACTTAAATGTAAATTATTTCACTTTTCTCCTTCCGTAGAACAAATTATCTTCATGGAATCCGTCAATATGTCATTCATCACCTGTCAAGTGAAGCGAAAGTTTATGACCTGCTTTGTTTTATTTTCAAATTACATCTTTTCGGCGCAGAAGCTAAGTTAAGCTTTGTTCAAAATATTTTAAATAAACATTATTTCTGATTTTCTTAAAATAAATTTTGAAAAAATGATAATTGATATTTAAAAGAATTTCAAAGTGAGATTTCCAGTTTTTTATAAAATGGAAAATTGGTCAATTTGCTGACTCAAAAAAAAAAAGATTTTTAACGAAAATTTCGGACGTGCTAGGAACGATTAAAAATGGAAAAATACCCAAAAATACTTTGACCTTTCCTCTTAATGAATAACAAACATTTAGACGATAAAATTTTGTTTTTGTCAAGTTTGGCGTCTTTTTCATCATGCTATGCTCTTTTTTAGCGATCTCGTGGAGGTACCTATCTTAATAATAGCAAACATTTGGACGATAAAATTTTGTTTTCGTCAGGTTTGGCGTCTTTTTCATCATGCTATGCTCTTTTTTTCTGTTCTGTTTCATAAGTTATAAGCAGATTTATTAAGGACAATAAAGAAAACGTACTATTCATTTCAAATTTCATTTTACAAAATAAACACATTTTAAAATAACATCCGTGAAAATTGCGTAGTAATCAAGATCAGTAAAATACGAAAAGCTGTGAAAAGGGCTGTTAACTAAGTAAGCTTCCGCGCATTACGACTAGAGAAAAAAAATATGTAAATAACGTCAGTAATGGCAGCCGGACAACGCGAAAGAGATCGAATTTACATTGACGATAAATCGAAAACGGTAATCGAACGCAATGTTTTAACGTCATTTTCGAAATAACCAGACAATTTCACACCAGAATGGTACATTCTCATTACCGGGGGCTTTTGGTGCTTATACTGCAAATTAGCCACTTAAAGATTTAAATCTCCAGGTTTTAAGATTCTTTAGGTTGAGGGTTTTCAAATGTTCAGTTTCATCGTTAGGTTTTTGTCCTGTCCATTTTTTTTCTTTTTCCGACGATAAATGTGTAAATTAATGTGCACTCATTGGCCGTGATTAAACGAACAATACACCAATTGTAATAGTCAGTTTTTCATTTCAATCGGATTTTGTTATGCTTGTATGTGGAGGAAAGCGAAGTAAACAAATTATTCAAAAACTTCAATAAAGCAAATTTTTCTCGTGTGACTCGCGCTGCAGGGCGGCGACACTATTTTTCAGACACTTTATTTTTTCAAGTTTTAGGTAGCACAGGCAGTCTGTACTGTTTTAGTGTAATGGCAATAACATTTAAAAACTGTTTCAATACTACAAATGGAAAAGCAGAATTCAAATTAAAAGTATTTTTTTTTTTAAATTCTCACATTACACAGGCGATGTATTTTTCGAACATTGCAGAAACAATGCTAATAGTTTATGGCAGCACCCTTTTTTTCAATGACTTCTATCAATCTATCTTCATAAGGTTCGTACATATTGATAATAACGTCAGGTGTTAACAATTAACCAGCAGAAAATTTGCATATTGTAGACGTTCGATGAATAAATCATTAAAAAACTCGGAATTTGTGTCATGTCCGAAAAATAGTGTCACCTAAGTTGAAGTAAAAATAAAAACATGAAACCAAAGACAAACCATCAATCAATGTTCATACCATTAATGGACAGCTACTGCTGAACTACCTACTCATCAATACAAAAGCTCTCAGCAGCAAAAAACACCTTTAAGCACACTTTTCAAAGAGTCCCAAAAATAGTGTCGGCCTCCTGTAGGCCTGTTTCGTTTTTGCAGTGAATACTCTGACACCACCCGGAAAATGACGTCTTTTGCAACAAACTTGTGTGGCGTTTTCTTCTGTTCCGGCATGTTTAAATTACTGTATATACTGGCGTATCATGCGACTTTTAAAAACATTTTGAGGCTAATTTTAAGAAGGTTGTATCATACATCAGATATAACATTAGCGTATTTACTGCTGGTCCTGACTACGCTGTTGACCAAACTATAAATCCATTTACTTTAATCAAAAAGTACAGCTGTATTTAAACTAAACATGATAAAAGTGGTGTTTTACTTAACTGTATCCAATAATAATGCATGTAATATTTACATAGTATTGTATTAAAAATTACCAATATAGCGAATATACAAGGTACACTGCGATTTCTCGACCTAACCGCATTAAATTTTGATGTATGGTCATTTAGTCTCGAACTTTTCATTATCATCAAGTACAAAAGCAGTAAAAAGAGAATGTTGCCTTTCTATCTAGTGCGATGGTCATTAACTGAAACTTTTTCCCACTGTAGCCTATTCAATTTTTTACTATGTCCAGACAAGACTAAGCCAAATAAGTATCATGTAAAGTGAGCTAGAAAAAGGTCTTTAATTTTCAAAATACCGTATAAACTCGCGTATCATGCGACTTTTGAAGACCTCATTTTGAAGCTAATTTTAAGGGGGTCGCATTATACATCAGATATAAAATTAGCGTATTTACTACTGGCCCTGGTTACGCCGTTGACCAAAAAATATATATCCATTTACTGTAGTCAAATTAGCTTCTAAATTAGGTCTTCACGGGTCACATGATACGCGAGTATAGTAATTTTCCAAGCGTAGCTTAGATGTAACCCAAGGCCGAAAGTATGGGACACCCAGTGAGGATCGAACTCACTACTCAGTCGTAATTGTTCTCGCGAGACATGCTTGTGAACTATTACACCGCATCGAGGTCCCACATGATAGGCGAGTATATACGGCATTTATTTCAATCCCCCCCCCAACCCAACAACACATTGCTTATTCGGTACGTTACGCTTATTATTTTTCGAATAATCTTCTTAGGGACAAGATTAATTTGTTACACGTTAAATAAAATTGCCCGACAAAACATTTATTTGAACTAGCACGTTGAAGATTTCCCGCCGGCATGACTATTCCAAACGGTACTGATATTTGGTACAAAAGAGTAAAACAGAGAGCATGTAAAATCCAACTTAAATCTCCTTTCACGAAACTGGTGAATTTGTTTTACGTATATTAAATTTATATAAATATTCCCGACGAAACATATTTGACACGGCACGCTTATTTCATTAGTATCCAAGCTTACGCCACTTGGTATTCCCAAGTGGTTACCCATCAAGGTACTGACCAGGCTCAACGTTGCTTAACATTTTAAAATTGGGTTCCCTGTCTGCAGTGCATTGTAGTACGAAATATTAGTTATGTCTGAAACAGTTGTCGGTGGGAATTTTTTAACATATGTCTGACGGTTTAAATAAACATTTCGCCAGAAACTTCTCTAAATTTACCAAGAGCTACAAAGGACAGGAAATTGTGGAGAGCCATGATCGTCAGCGTCCTGAAGAGACACGGCCAATAGAAGAAATTATTTTGTTTTTTCTAACGAAGATTTAGGTTGGGAGTTTTACGTCTGTTGAACTCTTTAGTTAAAAAAAAAAAAAAAAAAAAAGAAGGGTTGTCTGGAATAGGCATGACGGTGGGAAGTTTCCAATATAAAGTTAAGCTACGTCGAGCCTGGTCAGTAACTAGATGGGTGACCGCTTGAAAATATCAGGTGCTGTATTGGAACGGTTCGGAATTAGAAATCAGTGCCGAGTTCCAAGTTCTGGTCGGGTTCGTTATATTCAATTATGCGCAAATACGTTTCTCTCCCCAGCTATGGGTTAATTAGTAGGAACTGTATCAGTAAAATCATTATTGTCTCAAAAAAGGTTCTTACAATCAAAAAATATTTTTGGGCTTGAAATAACCCGCAAATAGTTGATAAGCCATAAAAAAAAACAAAAAAAACAAATCAATCGATCTACTTATAAAATAAGTCTGGTAGAAGGCGAAGATTATAGAGCCCATATTCACTCGTAACCGTCCCTACCAAGATAATCTTACTATTACACCATATCGAACTCCCCGCCGGGAACTTTTATAAAAATTCAATAAATGTGGATGAAATTAATGATTGATTTGTTTTGTTTTTTTTTTTTTTTTGGGTTTTTTTACGGCTTATCAACACTTTGCAGTTTAATTAAGGCCAGAAAATATTTTTAGATTATAATATTTTTATTTTTTTTTTTTTACATAACTTACTAATACAAGTCTTACTAATTAACCCATAGCTGGGGGGAAAAGAGCTGGATTCATACATTCCAAGGGTATTTGCACGTAAGTGAATATGACGAACTCAACTGGAATTGGAACTCGCCTCTCCAATTAACAATTCCGAGCCATTATCCATTACATGACTAGGAAAAAAAAAGAAAGATTAAAACCAAATAAAAATGTGATGGAGTATAAATACAGTAAGTTGACAGCGGTGAGACAACTCGAAACCTTGCCGGCCTCTTTCAGATTTAAATGGAGTCCGTTTTCCAGGACAATGCTGAAAAGTTCTCGATTCGAGCCACTTTTTGAAATCTCACTATGCACAAAGTTTTATTTATTTTTAAAGAAAGGCCTTTTTGTCAAGATGAGAAACTTTCTGTTGCCCACTCATAAGACACGGCCGTCATGAGTCTGTGTTAGTTTATGTGATGATGACTTGATGGGTTGTATGTATTTATTTCATAATTCCTACTCGTTGCTTAACATTTCAGTTAAATAGCCTGTTTGAAGGAAACAGGTGTCTTTTACACAATGCAAACATTAGGATATTATTGGAGTGACACAAAATTAACGATAGACTCGCAAAATTATCGATAAATTATGTGGAAAATAATAATCGATTTTTTAATAGAAAGACAGTTAAGAACGAGGATGTGCGATGTGGTGTTAGGTTGGTTGAATTTTTTTTTTTTTAACGACATAACTCCTTTATGGGTTATTTAATGCCGAAATTTAAATATTTTGAACATAATTTTATGGCTTCAACTAAATATATTTTGAACGCAATTGTATGCCTTCAACTACAGATAAAATGTATTGTTGGTCATTTTACTATAAATATGTATTATTGGTTGGTTGATTTTGTTTAGCAGCATATCAACACCTCTATGGGTTATTTAATGCTGAAATTTAAATATTTTGAACATAATTTTATGGCTTCAATTAAATATATTTTGAACACAATTGTATGCCTTCAACTACAGAAAAATTAGGTATCCACGAAATCGCTAAAAAAAAGCATAGCTTGATGAAAAGACGCCAACCCTTGCCGAAAACAAAATTTTATTGTCTAAATGCTTATGTTATTATTTAGAGGAAAGACCAAAGTTTTTTTAATTATTTTTTAAAAAATTTTCCTTTAGAAAATTCTAAATTTTGATTAAAAAACCTTGTTTCTATTTTGTATCAGCGGAACTAGTAAATATAATAGACAATTTTTAGCACGTTTTTTTTGTATGACACACATTAATTTGAAAAATCGTGCAAAAATAGAAATAATTATCGGATGTTAATGAAACTTTCAGGAACTATTCACAGATGATCGAAATTATTATAAATGTTTTTATGAAAGTCATGGTAGAAATATTTTTTTTTAAAATATTTATTACCCCCCATAACTAATTTTATGAAAACGCTAGAAATTCGATCGCATCGGTTTTAGTGATTACAATAATTAAAAGCACAGGGCTTTGAGGAATGCAAATCATGTTTTTTTTTTTTTTTTTTTAATTGGATACCCAGTACCTGAAAATAAGTTCTGAATTGTAAATATACAAAACTCAATAAAACAAAGATTTATTTAATTTCAAATGCTTTTATTTGCTTTTTAGTTGTTTTTATGAATATGGACAATATTTTCTGAAAGCAAAAAATTTTTTCGATGAAAAATGAATTTTAATACAATTATTTGTTATTTCATTAATTATAATAGATTTTACATTTAAGTTGTTAAAATATTATAAAATTAGATAAAAGCCGCAATTTTCATAAGGTCCTTATGAGATAGATCTTTTTTTAGCGTTGTAAATTGTATCATTTTGACTAATCAGAAGATCCCCAGTAATTAAGAAATGTAATTTTGTGCTTATAATCGAGCTGTAATTATAAAATACGGAAGACCAACCAGAATATAATTAAGTTGCGTTATTTGAGTTAAGCATTGTTCTCCGCTGTTAAGGCCTTTACTTTTGCGAAACACGTGGAGAAGTTAATTTGATTTTTCAATTTCAACTGAGAAGGTTACCTACAAGTATCAGTATCATCTTATGAAATTTATATGATCTTATTTTTATATTAATCTCAGTTACGACATTTTTTCCATAAATGAAATATCAAAATTAATAATAAAATGAATGCAAATACAAATAACAATAGAATGTAATTGTACATAAAATTATAGTATTTTATGTAACTGATAAAATTTCATAAGAAAGGTACCTATAAATTAATTAGATACCTTTCTTAAGAAATATGTTTAATGTCACTCTTAAGTTTTATTTTAATTTCTTTAGAATATATTTCCCATAAAGCATCATAAACGTAAAGGTGAAAGCTAAGTACAAAAAAAAAAAAAAAATTAAACCTGCTGAAAGTTTTCGTTAAAAATAACGGGGTAAATAATTTGTTCACGTAAATGTAAATTATTTCACTTTTCTCCTTCCGTAGAACAAATTAGCCTCACGGAATCCGTCAATATGTCATTCATCACATGTCAAGTGACGCGAAAGTTTATGACCTGCTTTGTTTTATTTTCAAATTACATCTTTTGGCACAAAAGCTAAGTTAAGTTTGGTTCAAAATATTTTAAATAAACATTATAATTTCTGATTTTCTTAAAATAAGTTTTGAAAAAATGATAATTGATATTTAAAAAAAATTTCAAAGTCAGATTTCCAGTTTTTTTTTTAAAATGGAAAAATTGGCAATTTTGTAGATTTTTAACGAAAATTTCGGAGGTGCGAGGAACGATTAAAAAATGGAAAAAAATACCCCAAAAATACTTTGACCTTTCCTCTTAATGAATAACAAACATTTAGACGATAAAATTTTGTTTTCGTCAAGTTTGGCGTCTTTTTCATCATGCTATGCTCTTTTTTTAGCGATCTCGTGGAGGTACCTAGATAAAATGTATTGTTGGTCATTTTACTATAAATATGTATTTTTAGTCATTTTTATATAAAAACGCATTGCTGCTGTTTTTACTATAAACATATATTTTTATCGAGTTTCGTTTTTGTTTGGGGTTTTCAGTATTTGCCCAGAGTTGGGACCCTTACAGCTTCCATCATTCTGGGTCAGAGTGGACCTGGGAACAACAGCAATTAAGAGGTGGTTCCATGTTCCTCAAAATCTCCAACCTTTGATCACAGGCCTTGCTACCGGATGTAGTTCATCGTCATACCCAGTACTATGCGGTGTTAGGGGAATGTGCGTTGTGTTGTAATGAATATCAGCTCGGAATGAGAAATCTGTTTGGATGTATGCTTCGTTAAATGGGACGTAACCGTCTGTGCTTCGTTAAATGGGACGTAACCTATGTTTATTTCGATGTAATACAACATTTCTGTTTGAATTTTTGAGACTTCTCGTTATTTGCATTATTTATATTCATATTATTGTCCTCATCAATACATTTCAGCCATTGTGCAGGGAATTCTCAATCTAAACCATTATTTAATCTACTAGCTTTTACATTTATTTAGTAATGTTCAGTTATTACCCGGCCCAGAGATTGAACCACTGCCACCAAAATCACAAACCAATACTTTTATCCACAAGGCCATGGTTCGTAGTGAACTTGACCTAACATAGTTGCTGATTAGGTTGAAACTGCTGCTACTGGCTGTCATGTTTTGACTTCTACTGCTGCCCATGTTTTCATCGCTGCTGCTGCGGTTGAAGACTTGTTGTCATTTGTCTTTCTATCTTTATTAGCGGCTCCCATATTATATTTATTTCTATGCTAGGCCTACTAAGAGAGTCCTCATATGCGCTGATTCTTTCAGACATCTAACTCTCTTCCTTGTTCAGTATTTTTACTTCATTCCACAAGAGCTGAGGAGTACCTCAAAACTTATCCCTTATAAAAGACAACATAGGATTTCACACACCATTTGACAAAACATAGAAGTTTACATCCCATCTCAGGAAATATAGAAACTTGCGCCCCATTTAACGAACGAAAGAACATTACGTTCCATCTAACGAACGAAAGAATATTACGTCCCAGCTAACGCAAAAGAATCTACGTCACACCGAACCGAATACAGGGAATCTTACGGCCGATCGAACCGAATACAGGGAATCTTACGGCCGATCGAACCGAATACAGGGAAGATTACGGCCAATCTGACCAAACGTGGAAGATTACGGCCAATCTGACCAAACGTGGAAGATTACGGCCGATCTGACCAAACGTGGAAGATTACGGCCAATCTGACCAAACGTGGAAGATTACGGCCAATCGAACCAATACGGGAATCTTACGGCCGATCTGACCAAACGTGGAAGATTACGGCCAATCTGACCAAACGTGGAAGATTACGGATCAATCCGACCAAACGGAAAGATTACGGCCGATCTGACCAAACGTGGAAGATTACGGCCAATCTGACCAAACGTGGAAGATTACGGCCAATCTGACCAAACGTGGAAGATTACGGCCAATCTGACCAAACGTGGAAGATTACGGCCAATCTGACCAAACGTGGAAGATTACGGCCAATCTGACCAAACGTGGAAGATTACGGCCAATCTGACCAAACGTGGAAGATTACGGCCAATCTGACCAAAGGACA
This sequence comes from Acanthosepion pharaonis, assembly GCA_903632075.3. NCBI lineage: Eukaryota > Metazoa > Mollusca > Cephalopoda > Sepiida > Sepiidae > Acanthosepion > Acanthosepion pharaonis. Next base: position 590,218 of record CAHIKZ030003464.1, on the reverse strand, counting down.
AAAACTTGCAACAAAATAAATGTGAACAAACCGCATCATGAATTAAGACTGGAATAACATCGGAAATCCGTAATGAGAGGTGAGACAATAAAATCGGGTATGGCTGATCATGTATGGACAGAAAGAGGTTAAGTTTTGTTCGTCACATGGAGCGTTATTTTTTTTCGTTAGATGATTTCGGCAAAGACAAGATTGTCTTTACCGAAATCATTTAAACATGGATGAATGTAATTGGCAAAACTGCCCAACAAACAGAATTGACATAGTTTAAAAGAAGAGGACAAAAATAATATTAAGTAAGCAAACAATATATGCAAGACGAAAATAGGCAAAGCAATGGTAATGAGGCAAAAAGTTCAATAAACAACATACGAAAGGCAAATAAGACAAGCGCTCGCAGTGTTCTGCCTTCAAGTCAAGAAAGAACAGAATTAGAATACGACCAAGAAGTGGCCTATCTTATTGAATAAGAAGAAATCCTAGCATACATGTTTTGTCTATAAATTTGGGAAGGGGATATTTTTGCAGTAATTCCTTCAGTTAGCACCAACAATTTCTTTTACTACTTTGTCTAATGGTTTTCATTTTTGCTTCTGAATTTGACATCAACAGAATTACATCTAATCTTGTATTGTTAACGTTATATAATAAATCCTCGCGTTTTCTTAGGACAGGGATCGGCAACCTACGGCACGCGTGCAACATGTGGCACGCCAAGAAATTCTTAATGGCACGCAGCAGCAAATGATATCACGAAGTCCGAACCAATAACTATTACAACACAAGACAGTTTAGCTGTTTCAATTTTAATATATACTAAAGTATATATACTATATAAAATCTATTGTAGAACAGGTATATTGACCTTGACTTGTATAAAAAAATACGTATGCTGTTGGCAAACTGAATGATTTTAAAACCCTAAGTCAGCATATAGTCAGCAAAAGATTGCCGACCTCTGATTTTGACCCTTGGGACTCAAGTTCACCCCTGACCATAATTCAGATATACGATCCATTGCTAAGATTGCTGGAAAAATGGTCGGCATTATCAAAGAAGATATTTAACGGTTTCAATTTTAATATATATTAAAGTATATATACTATATATTACTATATAAAATATATTGTAGAACAGGTATATTGATCTTGACTTGTATAAAAATACGTATGCTGTTGGCACACTGAATGATTTTCAAACCCTAAGTCGGCATATAGTTAGCAAAAGTTTGCCGACCCCTGGTCTACAGGATCTCTTTCTGTCTGGTTTAAATAAATCCAATGATTCTCTTAGACCTTTTTCTACTTTTATGTATTCCCTGAATTCATTCTTTATCCGAATGTAGTCTGTTTGTTCTCAGTATTCTTCAGATGATCATGGCTCTCCACAACATCCATCGTAGCTCTTGGCAACGTTTATCATTTAAGCCCTCTCACTCTCTGTTCTATCGTCCATATTAATCAAGCACGTGACGTAGGATACTCACTGCTTTCCTCTATCGAATGTTTTGTGAGTGTCAAATTCTACAACGCGCCCCCTCTTTATTAGGAGTCCAAGAAATTCTAGTTCCCTCTTTATGATTCTAATTGTCCTTTTTGTTTCCACTTTCCTTTAAAACTATTTCATTGTTTACGTGCTCTGATATTTCTATTGCGTCCATTTTTATCTTCATTTGCAAGGAGATTGTCCAGTATTCCTAAAAGAGGATCGATATTGAGATTTATTGTAAATTAATACAATTATGGCACAAGGCCAAAAAAGAGGAATGGTTTGAAGCTGGTCTTCACTATCTTATCCCTAGCTAATCGGATTCATGACCCATTCACTCGTTACAATTTCCTCATTCACCATAAAAACTATTCCGTCATCAATCAATCATCCATACACCATAATACCACATCCTCTCGGGGGACAGGGAGGGGCTAAAAAAAGAGGATCGATATTACGTAACAGTTCAGAACTCTTTTCTTTGTTGCTAATGAATTTTTTCCAGTTTCTTAATACTTTGCTTAGCTTTTGGAAAGTATCTTCTGCCATTCCAATGCGCCTTCGGATTTCGGTGTTACATCCCCTGTTAATGAACATCCCAGATGTTTGAACTTCCGTACTTGTTTGATCTTGACATTTCGAATTCGTAGTTTGAATCTTGAAATTTTTCTCTTGCAGACAACCATATATACTGTCTTAAAATTGATAGTTGGTCCTTTCTTCTCGCTTTCCTTTACTACCCGGTCTAGTGTTTCCTTTAGTTTTCCTTCTGTAACTGTCATCGGCACATCTTGTGAGTGTCTTCGTGTGTTGTAGGCGTGTGCGTATTCACTTATAGACAATGTAGAAGAAAAAAACATGGGTTTCTTCTAAGGACCATTTATTATATATATATATATAAAATATGTGTGTGTGGAAACAGAGTTCTCAATGTGACTTAGCTATATACGTTTCCGTTTTCTGATCCAGAAGTTAGGGTAAATAATGATAAACATGGGTATAATGGTCGATCTCAAGTCAGCCTTGCGCTGAGTTGGAATGACCAAAGTAAAGTTCGGGCTTACTTCATCGGTGGAGTTTAGCCAAAACACCTACGAACGCTAAGCGCTGGAACGGGGAAAGATTTCATTCATCAATCGAGCGACGTTCCCCTGCGGGTATGTCTTTATTCACGTCTGCTTCATCTTGGATTAAAGAGGAGAAAGTTGAAGCGGAAGGAAATGTTTATCTTTTTATAGACTTAAACAGCGCCACCTAAAGGGCGTTTAGCGAAACGAAGTGGGGTAATAATATTTCCGGTTACTTTATTACAAGAATCATAGGAAATGTATTTTTCTTTTTCTTTTTTATTCATTATTATTTTTATTATTATTATTATATTTATTGATTTTTTTTATTTTCCGCAGTCCTAAAAGCTTAATTCTAAATATTCATAGACTCGGGGCCTAATTTAAAAAATAAAAATAATCAAAAATACTAAAATGTCCTCAAATAAACAAACGTACACTAAATTAAACTACTTTTGCTATCGTCCTGGTTTTTGGTGTTGGTTCCTGAGCATTTTCAGCTTAATGATTATTCTGCCGCTACTGACAACAATAAGGATTGAGAGAAACGAAAACTGTGGGAATGAACGAATGAAGGAATTTGAAGAAGAGAAATGAAGATCATGAAATGTAAGAAAAATATGTTAATGGAGTGGAAGAATAGAAAAAATAAATACAAGAACGAACACCAGAAAAATGGATGAAATAGAAAAAGAAAAATATATTTTTCTGTATCGTAACTTTAAAGAAGACATTAACGAATGGGGGCTTATTACGTAACGGAAATGATAGTCGATTTCCTACCGGTATTGAAGAATAGGTAAAAAGCTAGGATTTCGTTCGGATGCTGATCTGCAAAATAGGAAGTACCTCCTCACTTAAAGAATTGGCAAAGCTTAGTTTTCCTATGTTTTGGTAAATATCGCAGAAATCACTAAAACAAACGAAAACAAATATTCCAGACAAAATGAAAGAAGATGAAGACGAAAGGAATAAAGTAGATGAAGAAAAATATAGGATAGAATTAAGAATCATAGAATGAAGCAATGAATGAAGGAGGTAGAGAGACCGAAAGAAAGACAGAGACCTAGAGAGAGACTGAAAGAAAGACACACAGAGAGAGAGAGAGAGACTGAAAGAAAGACACACAGACACAGAGAGAGAGAGAGAGAGGAAGTAAGCGTTCTCAAAGCAAATTTGTGGCTTTCACAACACAAAGAAAGAGAATCACTTGTAACACGTCAGGAAAATAACTCACGAACGCCGTAGCCAAAACTGCCCGAATTTTTCCTCTCGAGTCGACAACACCAACTGCTTTTATCGGCAGAACCTATTTTTTCCATTCGTCGACAGCCGGGATAGGATGCTCCGTAATTTGCATATTAATACACTCTTATAGCGACTCCTGCGACGAACTTGTTTTTTTTCGCTTGGGTTGACGAGGTAAGTCGCTATAAGAGTTTTGCTGACTACTTTTCTTTTTAATCCCTCCCCGGCAGATCGCACACAAAACACGAACTTTTTTCCGGGGTACTTGATTATCTCGTTCACTACAGAGAGACTGAAAGAAAGACACACAGACACAGAGAGAGAGAGAGACTGAAAGAAAGACACACAGAGAGAGAGAGACTGACACAGAGAGAGAGAGAGACTGAAAGAAAGACACACGGAGAGAGAGAGAGAGAGACTGAAAGAAAGACACACGGAGAGAGAGAGAGACTGAAAGAAAGACACACGGAGAGAGAGAGAGACTGAAAGAAAGACACACGGAGAGAGAGAGAGAGAGAGAGACACACGGAGAGAGAGAGAGACTGAAAGAAAGACACACGGAGAGAGAGAGAGAGAGAGAGAGAAAGAAAGAGAGAGAGAGAGAGAGAGAGAGACTGAAAGAAAGACACACGGAGAGAGAGAGAGAGAGAGAGACTGAAAGAAAGACACACGGAGAGAGAGAGAGAGAGAGAGACTGAAAGAAAGACACACAGAGAGAGAGAGAGAGAAGACTGAAAGAAAAAGACACACGGAGAGAGAGAGAGAGAAAGAAAGACACACGGAGAGAGAGAGAGAGACTGAAAGAAAGACACACGGAGAGAGAGAGAGAGAGAGACTGAAAGAAAGACACACGGAGAGAGAGAGAGAGACTGAAAGAAAGACACACAGAGAGAGAGAGAGACTGAAAAAGAAAGACACGGAAAGACTGAAAGAAAGACACACGGAGAGAGACTGAAAGAAAGACACACGGAGAGAGACTGAAAGAAAGACACACGGAGAGAGACTGAAAGAAAGACACACGGAGAGAGACTGAAAGAAAGACACACGGAGAGAGAGAGAGAAAGACACACGGAAGAAAGACACTGAAAAGAGAGAGAGAGAGAGAGAGACTGAAAGAAAGACACACGGAGAGAGAGAGAGAGACTGAAAGAAAGACACACGGAGAGAGAGAGAGAGAGACTGAAAGGAAGGAAGACACAGACAGACAGAGAGAGAGACTGAAAGGAAGGAAGACACAGACAGACAGAGAGAGAGACTGAAAGGAAGACAGAGAGAGAGACTGAAAGGAAGACAGAGAGAGAGACTGAAAGAAAGGAAGACTGACTGAAAGAAGGAAAAAGAGAGAGACTTAAACAAAGGAAGACAAAATAAAAAAGGAAAAATAAAGACAAAAAACGGTGAAAAAAAAAAAAAGAAAAAAATGAAAGAGAATAAATAAAGTGAAGAAAGAATATAGAAACATAGTAAAAGAAAGAAAAAACAAGAAACCAAAATGAAAAAGTAGGGAAGAAGGAAGTTTGGAAGGAGGAAGAAGCCAAAAAGGCAAAGAATGAAATAAGGAAGGAAAGAATAAGTGGGGTGAAGGGAGAGTAGAGCGGGCGAAAAAAATAAAATGTCAGGAGGGGATAGAGAAGGAGAGAAAAAAAAACAATTACACTTAAAAAAAAAAAAAAAAAAAAAAAGGCAAAGAACGAAATAGAAGGAAAGAATAATGTGAATGAAGTTCGAATATTGCGAGCGAAAAAAAAAAAGAATGAACAAAAACAAGGAACGAGAGAAGTGTGAAGCATAAAAAGAAAAAACATTTAAAAAAAAGCAACAAACGGAACAAGAAAAGAAAAAATAAACGAAAAACAAGGAACAGTAAAGCGGACGAAAAAAAAAAAAGGGAAGAATAAAAGAAAAAAAAACACCAAGAAAACTATCCAAGATAAATGAATTAAGAGATGAAAAAAAAAGAAACCAAGCAGGCAACAAAAAAAGGCAACTATCTTAAATGATTCTATTTGTGCCGTCTTAGATCAACCAAAGTTACAAATTCGGAGTCCAATCAAATTTGTCCATTTACAAAGAAGGAAGTACAGATGACAGGAGAAGCTTTATTATGAAATCTTCTTTTGAGATTTTCAAGGTAATAAACAAGATCAAAGAAGCAAACAAAAATGTCGGCGAAAGAACAGAAGAAATTGCTTCAGGAAAACTGGTAGGAGACATTTTTGCGGGTTTTACGGCGAAAACTCCTTTTTATAGTCGTAAAACGGTAACTACTGAAATTTAGAATAATTAATCGAAAAAATAAGATTAATCAAGCACTGAATAAAACGAGGACACTGAATGGCTAAAAAAAAAAACAAAAAAAAAAAAACAATTACTACCACTGTAAAGATCACTTGACACTGGCCATATAAGCACCAAATTCAAAATTTCTTTCTTGCGAGAGATTGTAAGGTTACTTTATTATTAATATCCGGAGAAGAATATTTGCATGCTTTGAAAAAGCAATTTTATGGGCGAATTTTTCCTAAAAATGGTATTTGTTGGTTGGAAATTTATCGGGAAAAAAAAAAAAAATTGAGATTTTTATTGTATGCTACCTATCCAGAATCCGCCATAAAAATTCAGGATCTGAAATTAGTAAATACTAAACACTTCAAATACATCGCTATATGGATCAGTTATATTCATTTTAGTGTAGGAGAAAAGGAAATTGAACGTAGAATAAACTGCGCTCGGATTAGTTTCAGTTGCTGAAAAATCAAAACCTTATTCCAAAAACTCTAGTCATGTTCTTAAACAGCCTAGTCAAATCGAGACTTTTATGTGAATGTTGTGCATGGCGCCAAATTCGTTGAGAAACATCTAGACTGTCAGTTGTATCTAATCGCATTCAAAGATCAATTATCGTCGAACAGATGGTGCATATAGATTTTAGAGACGACTATCATTCTTAGAAACTCGTGGACAAGTGATACAGAATCATAAACCAACTAACCTTTAGCACTCTCAATAATTAATATTACTGTTATGAATAATTAAGAGTGGTTTTCCATTGTTTTGTTACTCTCCTCTTTGAGAGAGCTATTTATATTTACTGGGACTATAAAAGGACACTATAGGCGAAACTTGTATTCTCAGTTAAATAAAGCTTTCTTTCTTTCTGCGTACTTTTGTCATTACAATTACTTCCCCTTCCACTGCATTATTTGTCAAGGCTTCTCAATTACAGTATCTTTATTTACATTATTCGAACTATTGTCCTCATCTTTGTCGCCAAATTTATTACAACGTTTCCTTGTACACTCCGGCCTTCTTCAGGTGGTTGGAATGTCAAACTGAACCCTTTATTTCGCTCATTGGGGTAGACTGTTCTAGTTCCACTGTTTTCGTTTCTTGTTTAGGCCTTGTAAACGTAGTATTAGACGTAATAAGCTTAGCCGCACGAATATCTTTGATAGAAAACTTTCATTATGACAGGCAGCCCCGCCCAAAATAGGATAGTCCAGGTTTGTTTTATTCTTGCTTTTTTCCATCAAGTTAATTTAGCTGGCCGATGTATGCTCATTGGCCTCTTTTATTTCTGTCTTTACTTTCTTTAGTTTAATCCCCACTCTCCTCCCCCGTTAGGTGACAGAGATGTCAGTTCTCTGGTAGATGCGGGGCGCTTTTCGTTTTTCGAATGTTTTTTCGTATTTGTTTTTGTGTCTGGATGCGCGTGTGTTTGAGTGACTTTTTGGTCGAATGGTTGTTATTAAATACCTAGGCCCTCATTAATTTCGTCCATTTCTGCCATATTTAAGGATTTTTTTTTTATTACTAACAGCATTTTGTTTAGTTTCTTGTATATAAATTGTATTCACTGTTAATATTCATTGAGGTTTCATTTTCAAATGTTATTTTTATTCCCCACCCCCACGGACAAATTGTACATGTGGGAACTAGTTAGGGCTTCATAGAGACTCTGAGGTATTATGGTGGCTGCAGTAAGAACGTGTTTTGGTTTAAGGAATACTGTGATATATTTGGGTCAGTAATCATGGCTAGCTAAGTTTAAGATAAAACAGATTGAAGATCAGCCTTCCTATATCACCCACCCCTTTTGGCCATGGGCCACATTTTTGTATTTTCAAAATAAATATTTTTTTTCCTCTATGGTACAAATTTTACATGTGGGAACTAGTTAGGACTTCATAGAGACTCTGAGGTATTATGGTGGCTGCAGTAAGAACGGTAAGTAAGAATGCGTTGTTTTGGTGTAAGGAATACTGTGGTATATTTGGGTCAGTAATCGTGGCTAGCTAAGTTGAAGATAAAACAGACTGAAGACCAGCCTCCCCCATTTCCCCGTTTATCCTTGTATTTTTTGTATTATAACAAATATTATTTTCATTATGATTGATTTTCTTCTTCATATTTTTGTGGTGTGTTTTAAATCTGATAATCGTCTTCAGCTGAGATTTTTTTCGCTGGGATATTATCGTGGTTGAATTTTTTTTTTTTTTTTTATTAATCTTTCTTTACGTCATATTTCTCTGGTTAGTTTAAAACGAGACTATTATGTAAAGAAAAGTGTGTAAAATCGTTCTTGATTCTCTGGGTTAGCAATTATTAGGTTGGTGCAAAAATAATGCCGTATTAATGTCGTTTTTTGACGTTAAAAATATGTCAAAAAACGACATTATTACGTCATTATTTTTGCACCAACCTAATACTTCAATTCTTTTCGTCACTTCCTCCGCGTCACATGTGTCCTCCTACACGATACAGCAGTCACCGTCTGTGTGTCGCCTCCTTACGCCTTTTTTATCACCTCGTTGACAGCCAAAATTTACATATGCGAAAAGATACTCTCACAAGAGAGATTATCCAACTCTGGGATCTGTTTTAAATGGGTAATCCGCGAAGCCGCCATTTTTCCTTTTTGGGCTGTTTGCATTCGAGACACATTGGAATCTGTGTTCGCCCGGTGGTGAGCCATTTTCTTCTTCCCTGGGCCTCTTTTGCTTTCTTCGATAGTTCACTACAATTACAACAGCTATTAGTCATAATTGTCTTCTGTTGTTGAAATATATTACATGAAATATTGTCATTATGATTACCTTTTTTTACACTTATTTTTTTTTATCTGTCTATATTTTTGAGATGAGGTATTATGTACACTATTTACATTGTTCGGACTATCGTGCTCATCTTTGTTGCCATATTTATCACAACGTTTCGGCCATTGTACGCTCCGGCCTTCTTCAGGTGGTTGGAATGTAGAACTTAACCCTTTAATTCGCTCGCTGGGGTAGACTGTTCTAGTTCCATGTGCTATGTCTAAAAGATGTCATTTATCAGTTCTCTTGTTAATTCACCTCTCCAAGTTCTCCACTGCCTTAAACAGGTATTGAACTCACAACTTTTTCGGTCCTGTCACTGGATCTAACAAACGCCTTTATCCACTGTTGAGTCCTGTTCTTTTTTTTTTTTTCTTTTTTTTTTTAATTCTTTCCTTTTTTGGAACTTATTAGACGTAATAGTCTTAACCTAATTTAAGAGATTCTTATTGGTTATGTCCACTTTTTCACTAAAAAAAAGTAGCATACCCCAATGAAAAAGTCCCCAAACTTTATATAGAAGTTTTATCGCGAAAAAGTGTTATTAAATAGAGGAGACCAAAATACTTTTTAATTATTTTTTTTTCTTTTTTGCACGTTTGAAATTTTGGTTGAAAATCCTTTTTTTTTTTTTTTTTTTTCATTTTTTTTTTTAGGTCAGAGGTCACCTAATAGTTAGCATTAGATTTTTAGCGCCTTTTTCAATTGAAAACACATTAATGTTGAAATTATTGCAAAAATCAAATAATTGTTGGAATTTAATGAAACTTAGCAGAACTTATTCAAAAATGAATTAATTTATTTTAGAAATGTTTTTAGAAAGTCATGATAAAATGTTTTTTTACATCAGTTACCTCCCCTACTTTAGGAAAACTTTAAAACTAGAAAATGTTTAACTGAAATTTTTTTTTAATTAAATGAAGAAGGCTTTGAGGAAAAAAAATCATAATTTTTTGTAAAATTTTAATCGCAACAACCCAAATTTTAGCTCTGAATTTAAAATATAAAACTCAATAAAACTAAAACATTAATTAAAAAAGCTTTTAATAGATTTTATGAATAATATATATTAAGGACGTCTCTGTCTGAAGCCAAATTTTTTTCGGTTGAAAAATGAATTTTTACAAGAATTGTTTTTTCTTTTTTTTTTTTCTTTTTTTTTTCAATTATAAATAAAAAAGTGATAAAATTGATAATTGTTTTAAAATTAAATTTGAAACTGTAAAACTCTGGAAATTCTATTATTAAAAAGGTCTATTTTTACAGATCATAAATTAGAAAGCTTATTAAAATCTATTAGTATCATTTTTTTTTTTTTTTTTTAAATAAATTTTTATTATGCCAAAAAATGTATTAAAATCGTCTCCAACAAAACTATGGATGCACATTTCTACAAAAAATATCACGTGTGCTAGTTATTTCCCCTGATTGCATTACACTTAAAATTAACACAAATTTGGTCATGTCTGTCCCACCATCCGTTAAATTCCCCTGATGTACGTCAATTCAAACTTCACAAAACCAATCACCACGGTTGGATATGTCTCTCTTAAAAAATTTTCTGTTAAAAAATTAAGTAATGTTTCTTTCAAATTAAGTATACTTCAAATTTTCTAATTTTCCTAAAATAACTTTTGAAAAAAAGTATAATTGAATTTTACAAGATTTTTAAATGGGGAATTTGACTTCTGTTTATAAAACTGTCAATGATGGAAGATATGATTGATTTTACGTCAATTTTGATGATTTGAAAAAAAAAAAATTTTAGCGAAATTTTTGAACGTGCTAGAAAGGATTAAAAAATGTTTAAAATACTCCAAAAATACTTTGGTCTTTCCTCTTTATAATGACATAAACATTTAGACAATACAAAAAACAATTTAACCACGTTTGGGGTTTGTTTTTTTTGTTTTTTCATCAGCGTATATTTTTTTTTTTTTTTTTTTTTTTTTAGCGAATTTTTGGATATTCCTATCTTAAATAAAACAGTGAAATATTCATGACAATCTATATTTTCCTCCTTGTTTTTCATTTCCACCTATTCGTAGTGTCAATACGACACTAAGAAATACTAGAATAGCTTGATTTACACGATAAAGATATTCGATAATGCGTTGGACACAAAAATCGTGTTGGTTTCAATTCAAAGTCTGTATAATGGCATTTTAGTCGCCCTACAAGTTTGTCATTGTTTTTGCTGGCAATAAAATAACCTTCTCTCTGCTGGACATATAGACTTCGCAGTCAATCGGCGCTTTTAAGTACGCGGTTTTAACATCCATTTGGTGGACAAATAAATTATGTTGAATGGGTAATTGTTTTAAAGTCCTTACAGGCGATAAACGTGTTGTGTGTGTGTGGGGGGGAGTTTCATTATAATCTATTCCCGTTTTTTTTTACGAGTAACCTTTTACAATAAATTTAGCTTTGTACTATTCATTACCAATCTTATTTGTTTTAAACGTGAAAACCAACCGACTTCACTCCCAACAAAAGTTTTACTGGTTAGGAGTTTGTTTAATTCATATGGATCATTCATTTTCAGAGCATTTAACTCTTTGTAGCCATTTTGTAGAGTCATTTGAATTAAGTTTCAATGGAAGTGCTGGGAATTTACACTATTTACATTGTTTGAACTGTTGTCCTTATCTTTGTTGCCATATTCACGACGTTTCTGCCGTTGTACGCTTCTGCCTTCTTCAGGTGACTGGAATTTCGAACCGAACCTTTTATTTTGTCCACCTGGGTAGAGTGTTTTAGTTCCGGATACCACAATATCAGTTATCTCTCTTTAACTCCTCTCCAAGTTATTGTTCACCTCTGCTGTAACCAGGTATTGAACTGACAACTCTTTGGGTCAATTCATTGGATTACTTCAACCAATGCTTTTATCCACTGGACCATGTTTCTCTACAGAGATATCTGGAAGAGGCATGACACGCGGAATTAGCCTCGTCTGGGATAGATTGTTCTATGTCGAAGGGCAGTCTCTCGTCTCGGGAAACAGCTACAGGGAATTTTTGGCCGAGCCTACGGACACGAATACTCCACATTAAATTCGATCTTGTGCCACATCTGACCGCATGGGGCGGCTGGTACATATCCTGTAGTTGGAGATTCATTGTAGAATTCACTTGACTCACTTCTAGCAGTTGACTACAACTTCTACGCGCCGCTGGCGAATCTTATACGCGTTGTACATGTCCTAAATATTATCGTTCATTACCAACCTTCGTTTGGTTATTCTATTCAGTAACCTTCCTAGGTTACAACAGTGGGTCTACACGTTTAACAGTCCGAACTATGTAAATAGTGTAAATAATTGCAATACCTAATCTCAGAAATAGACAGATGTTGAAGGGGAATATGGCAATAAAGATGAGGACAACAGTCCGAATAGTGTAAATAGTGTAAATAATTACAATACCTCATCTCAGAAATATAGGCAAGTGTTGGTTATGTATTTTACCGAGCTGCAATAGCCTATAGTCGGATTTACCACATCGTCCAAATTATTAACAAGGTAATCGTTTAAGGATTCGGGAATTTTTTGGTAACCTGTTGGGATATTTTCTGTCGATAATCTCCACACTAGGATTATCTCCCGTATTATCGGTTGGATTTTTCGATTCTTCAATTTGACTTTCTTGTTTTTCACCGCATCCTTGGTTTAATCCACTTTAGACTTTTACGCATGCCCGGAACCTTTTCTCTATCAGCTTACACGCTGTGTAAGAGTAATTCTATACGGATAGAGGCTGGGTGGGGGAGGAAGTTCAGTGAATGCACAAGAATCAAAAGTGGATAACGACAAGGACGCGTTTCCTCATCGGATTTAAACCTATATAGTGAAATGATCTTAAGAGAAGCACAGCTACCAGAGGCTATTATTAGCGGACATAACTATAAGATAGACGGTTGATACTGTCTTTATAACACTTAGAAAGAAATCTGAAATATCTAAGCAAGGTTGTGGAGAAAAACAAAGAAAAAAGGAATGTACAGGGTGTTTCAAAAAATTTGATATCCTTTGAGATGTAAATATCACAGAAAGTACATGATTAAGCCAAATGAAATTAAAAAGTATTAATGTTGAAGATCATAAGATTTATTCTTCCAAATCTGAATGAGAAATTCAAAAGCATGTGGATTATGTGAACGATTTCACAAATGTGAAGTTTGTGGTCGTCCGGATCCTTTTGCTCTGCACAGACAGCCTTCTTCTTTGAAGTTTTTATGCCATCTCCAAATCTGAATTCCTGTTGGTGACTTTCTAGAGAACTCTCTCATAAATGCACGCTGCACAGTCTTGTTTGACTGTGTTCTAGCAAACTCCAACACACAAAATGCCTTTTCTCTTCTAGTAAATAGCATTTTTATACCTGTAAAGAAAAAGATTAAAGATTAAAGAACATAAAAATACAAATAAGAAAAACACAAAAACATAAAGACATAAAAACATAAAACAAACATTAAACATAAAGATGCTATTAAAATTTGAAGTCATTTGAAGGAGATCTAACAAAGTTATTAGATTGCGAAATGATATCAAATTTTTTGAAACACCCTGTATATTAACTGTAAGAAGACAGATTCATGGTTGTCCGCAAAAGACACAGTCCAAATTGTCCAAGCTATACTGGGGATGTCAAAATCAAGCAGTAATTGGCCTTGAACTGACGTCTCGTCTTCAGTGGCTCTCTCAGAGACGTGCCGTAGCCTCCCCCTGTCTTTTTTTACAAATACTTTCACGGTAACTGATCCGTTGAGCTGCCTTCGCTGTTTCCCAAACTTCATGAATTTAAGCGTTTAACTAGGCTATCATCTCGCTCACACTTTTTCACTGTCGAAACTTTTAAAATGTAGCCGTCTCTTCTACTCCAATAGCTTCATGTCTAGCACTTCTCACCTGTGGAACTCCCTTCCCTTTTCCTGTTTCCCTGAATCTCCAACTATTCAAATGTAATGTCAATCGACGTCTCCAGATGCCTTCATCTATCCCCTATCCTACTCTTCATCCTTTCTTCTATCACTCCTATTTGCTTTCGCTCCAACTCTCTGTAACCCCTTGCGTGCTAATGGCTTCCGGCCTTGCTTGGGGTTGAATGCTCAAAAAAAGTTACAGAAATTTAACTATCTTGGTAGTACATTAGAAAATCATGAAAAGTGTGACACAAAAAAAAAACGTCAAGACACATAGAAATAGAGAAAAGTTATCTTCCAGAAACTAAGCAAAGTATTAAGAGACAGGAAAAATATCGCAATGTTTAACCTTCGTGCTCGCAAAAAACGTGGTGTCAAAATTATTTGTTATTCCCTGACACCACCATTACTGTATACACATTTGACTCCCTCGGCAATGTTTCGTTTCAAAAGCGATGATTTTAATTTTAATAAAACACAAACATAAGAAAGCATAGATACTTATAAAATGGTAAATAATGGTAAAATAGGCACGGTGGAGTAATGGATAGCGGCTCGGATTGAGGATTCAGAGAACCGAGTTCGAATTCCATTTGAATCCATTTACATTCACTTACGTGCTAATACTCTTGGGAAAGGCATGAATCCTCTTCTTCTCCCCCAGATATGGGTTCTATAGCATTGGATGGCAACTGGTCTACCGCAGAAAGAAATGACAACCTACTACGGGAAAAAAATCTGCCTCGTCAGTCATGTATCGAAAAATACGTGATCGCCTAAGCGTGTATCACGTATGGCACATAACTGACTGAAATAATAAATGTCGCATTGGACTTTGTTCACATATTTTTATAATCTTGTAAATTAACATTGCAGAGGGAGTCAAAAGTGTATACAGTAATAGCGGTGTAAAGGGAATAAAAGTGCTTTTGACACACCATTTTTTTCCTTTTATTTCTTTTTGCAGGCACGGGCGTTAAACATTGATAAAATTTCTTAGAAACAAAGTCCTGGATTGCTATTAGTCTCGATATCAATGTTCTCCGGGTAAAAAAGTTATCAAGCTAAATATGGTATTTTTAGAAATGTCATGGACTTCTCTTTTAAAAATTGGAAAGTCCTCATTGAGACCACCTGGGGAAATTTAGTTACAGACGATAATTTTCAAATCAGATCCGGAATTATGAACCTGAAGTAAAACGTAGCCGTATTTCATCATTATCAGCTGGTATATGTCAGTAGTCCATGCATCCAGTAGTAAAATTTTCAAATCAGATCCGAAATGATAAACCTGAATTAAAACGTAGCCGTATTTCACCATTATCAGCTGGCATATATGTCATGTATATAGCAGTGAAACAATAGATAACAAAAAGAAATAACAAAAAACTACCAACACTATATGTCTCTTAGTGAATGAAATAGTGACCACACAGCCACAATTTACCAACCAATAAAAATGAATTTAACAAATAAAACAGTCTGCGGGGAGATACAGAAAGACAGAGATGACAGTTGGATAAATATTTTAGAATACTTCCCATCAACCCATATGTTTCTCTCAGGCCTTACTCTCACTCTGTGAATCTTTCAAGATTAAGGAAGTTTTCTATCTCAGGAACCATTGATGCTGAGAACATAAAATGTTGCCAGTTTATAAAGGTTGTTGATACAGACAAATTGGCAGCATAATTTTATCTTCACTTTGACCTCTTCCTCTTTGGCAGACTGGCCAGGAAAACAAATGACCTATTCGAAGACCATCCTTGGTATGACGATAAACTGCATCCAACAACAAAACCTCTGACCAGGAGGCTTTGAGGAGCGTGGGACCACCACTCAATTGCTGGTGTTCCAAGGTCCACCCTGACCTGGTTGGTAGCACCTGTTACGATCCCAGCTATGGGCAAATAGTTAACACCGAAACTGACGTAAAAAGCATTATAAAAGTGTAAAAATAGATTTTAATACCAGAAATACTTTGTAAAAAAGTATTACCAGAAATAAATTTTTGAAGAAGAAAAGGTATTACCAGCAATACGTTTTTGAGAAAAAATCTATTACCACTAGTGCGTTTTTGAAAAAATATTACCAGCTATACATTTTTGAAAAAAA
Organism: Acanthosepion pharaonis; assembly: GCA_903632075.3. NCBI lineage: Eukaryota > Metazoa > Mollusca > Cephalopoda > Sepiida > Sepiidae > Acanthosepion > Acanthosepion pharaonis. Next base: position 574,281 of record CAHIKZ030003464.1, on the reverse strand, counting down.
ATATTACCAGCTATACATTTTTGAGGAAAAAATATTAGCAGCTATACATTTTTGAGGAAAAAATATTAACAGAAATAGATTTTTGACAAAACAAAAATTTTACCAGGAAAAAAAAGTTGTCGGCATTAAATGACCTATTGAGGTTGATATGCCGTAAAATTAAACAAACTAACAAACCAATTCGAAGAATTTACAATCTTGTGTGCTACAATCAAGGTATGACTAGAGAACGAAGAAAACCAATACATAGGAATAACTCATTACATCAAGTAACTTGAGAAAGTCCTGTTTTGCTAAGCAATGGTGGTGCTTTTTTTCTTCTTCTGTAACCAGGGAGATGAACGCAGTTTAACTTGATATTTCCTAGCTGGAATGAAGACATCAATGCCGGCTTTCATCCAGGAGGAGTCCCCAGCCTCGCATTTCTGAATGGGGTGATTAAAAACCACATTCCAAGGGACGTCTCGAAGGAAATGAGTCCCAATCACTTGCTTGTAGCAAAAAGATATTCTGTTGGTAGGAGGGACATGGCAAGGGTAGGAGTGGAAGGAGATGTTTACAGATACTATAGCGTGATCAGAATTTCCAAGGGGGCAGAACTGTGTAGTACGAAAATAGTCAGGGATAGTTAAGAGATCGAGAAGAGAGGCGTTTCTGTCAGTATGACTGGGGAAATTCGTGGGGAAGTCAATCACTTGCGCGAGAGATTGTGTGATTGATAATTTAAAGACTTTGGCTGCAAGCGAAGGTCAGTGACAGTGTTTACTCCATCTGGTATAGTGGGCGTTAAATTCTCCGAACACGAATATGCTTGCAAACGGGTGTAGGTAGATGGCCTTGTTTATATGATCGGAAATACTATCTAGCAAGAAACAGTCCTGAGAGGAAGGCGAACGGTAGAGAAAGAAGCGATATCTGATTGAGTTAAGTATAGAGAGATGAAGACACAAGTATGAATGATCTGGAGATTCAAGAGAGGCTTCCCTAGCCAGCGGGTGATGTTCGCAGACAGAAGATCCCAGGCCATGCATGTGGACTTTAGAGTCCTTTCTAAATAGAGGAAGGTAACCAGGAATCGAGAAATCAGGAAGGGATTGAAGAGTTCGTCTCGCAGAGAACTAGAATATCCGGAAACTTTTCGAAAAGGAATGATTCCACACTTCAGAAGTTGGTACGAATACTACGAATGTTGGAGAAGGAATGGTTAAGGAGTTTAGGTGGTTTTTGTAGACCTGGTTTAGGTTTATATATTTGGTTGTTTATAGTTATGTGTAAGGAGAAGGCCTATGATAGTAGTAGCAGTCGGTCATTTGATGTGACATATGCAGAAGGGAATCCCGATATTATGCAAATGTTGATCAGGGCAGCCTCTCAAGACGCCACGCAAGAGTTCGGGCTTTTAACTACCAGTCGGAAACATCAACCAGAAAGCTACTAAACGGGTACCGTCAGTATGACGAGACGTTGCCACCAACTACACACCTCACAAGAAACTCATGACAGCACCACTATTAAGGCCTGAGAAGTGTAAAGAAACCGGAAATCCCTTCCTGCAGAGGAAACAATGGGTGAACCTCTACTCCTGTCCAAGAGAATAGGGAGGAGTATGGACCGGGCAATAGGAGTCTATCTCCTATTAAAAAAAAAAATCCGTGATTGATTTCCACATACATCATTACAGAGAACGATGAATTAAAGCATACTTGCGCGGTTTGGATAATAATAATAATGATAATAATAAGTAGTAGTAGTAGTAGTGGTGGAAGAAGTAGTGGAAAAAGTGGCTGAAGAAGTTGTAGAAGTAGTGGTGGAAGAAGTAGTAGCAGAAGTGGTGGTAGTAGAAGTACTGGAAGAAGTAGTGGTTGTTTGTGAAGTAGTCGAAATAGTAGTAGTAGTAGTGGCTGAAGAAGTAGTGGGAGAAGTAGTAATAAAAGAAGTAGTCGTAGTAGAAGATGTAGTAGTAGTAGAAGTGTTAGTAGAAGATGTAGTAGTAGTAGTAGAAGTGTTAGTAGAAGATGTAGTAGTGGTAGTAGTAGTAGAAGTGTTAGTAGAAGTGGTAGTAGTAGTAGAAGTGGTAGTAGAAGTGTAGTAGTAGTAGTAGAAGTGGTAGTAGAAGATGTGGTAGTAGTAGAAGTGGTAGTAGAAGTGGTAGTAGAAGATGTGGTAGTAGAAGATGTGGTAGTAGTAGAAGTGGTAGTAATAGTTGTAATTTGATATAATTGAGTTTTAACTTAGTTAAATTCCGAATACTAACTTTTTCGAAGCATGTTAATTCTGTCCGGCAAGTGGACCGAAAACAACAAAAAATTAATCAAGATGGTACGATACCAGAGAAAAAAAATGAACAATGTCTTTGTACAAGATTAGTAATAACAAGTTAAATTTTAACAGTTAAATTCCGAATACTAACTTTTTCGAAACAAAACAACAAAAATTAACGCTGCATAATTAAAAAATGAACAATGTCTTTGTACAAGATTATATAACATATATATATATATATATATATATATATATATATATATATATATATATATATGAGAGAGAGAGAAAAATAAGAGATATCAAGTTAACATGAAAACATACATTCGAAAAAAAAGTATGGAGCCATTACAATCGGCAAGATTCCTTTCATTGTCATCAACAATTTAGCCAAACTAAGTCTGGGAGAGTTAAATTTCACGTTGTAGTTGGGATTCGTGGGTGGGGATTGGGTCGTCAGGTATCACTACCACTTTTACTTTTTAGTGGGTGGGGTGGCAGTTGATCTTCTTTCTTCCTTAGAAAATAAGAAAAACCGAACTACCAACATTTTCGAAGCATGTTAACTCTACCCGACTAGTGGACCGAAAACGAAAAAAAAAAAAATAAATAAATAATCAGAGTAGATAGTACGACACCGGAGATAAAATTGGTGTATCTTTTTCCCATCTTATGGATGTCTGTAAAAAATGTGACCCTGGTACAAAAAAAAAAAAAAAAAAAATTATAGAATTTGAAATCTTTAATCCAAACACCATCGCAAAATACTAGGCCCAATAAAAACGTTATATATATATATATATATATATATATATATATATATATATATATATATATATATGTCGTTTTTTGACGTTAACGTCAAAAAACGACATTGTTACGTCATTATTTTTGCACCAACCTAATAGCATTGTTTTTCCATTCGTCCTCTTCTTGTAGAGTCAGAATAATGCTATTGCAATCGGTGCCCTTGCAATTATTTCATGCTGTTACGCACGTGAGATCTTGTTTCCGGCAATAGCAGATGATTGTGCTGCAAGAGCTCTTGGACAAAATCTTGCACAAACTTCAGTAGTTCCTCGGGTGCAGCATCTAAATAGGTAAGAAATGAGGCTAAAGTACCGTTTCTCATTTCCCCACCTCAGTTGCAAGGATCAAGTTGGCAATGACCTAAAGACTTCCAAATCATAACTTGAAGATGGACACGGAGACTGTGGAACAAAGCTGACCGTTCAGTTGGAGGCAGTCTTTCAAGGCTGTAACTTCATCGTCGATGTTGCGGCATACGCTATGTACTTGATATACCTGAGGTAGTCCAATGTATCGTCTGTTTTTCATATATTTTGAAAAAAATCTACGCCCCCGCAGATGCAACATGGGAAGGAAAAGCAGTTGCATCAGCTAAATTAGTGCATCAAGACTGGATCTCCTTTGATTTATATGGATAATCCTGATTATCTCCCATTTACCATGCCCCAAATACAGCTGACGGTGAGTCACATCCACCACCCCCCATGCGTGGATGACTGGCAAGTTTTACAGAACGTAAGAGTTTGTCTTCTCTGCGATTTCACTGATGCTGAACAACTTCTCCATCTTTCCCCGAGTCTTCTTTCCCTCAGAACGCATATAGATGTCTGTGGAAAAGTAAAAGAACAAGGAGCTCTGTGTCATCAGCAATTACAATTATTAAATTTCTTTCAGTAGCTAGTTTGAGCGTTTTAAAAAACATTGTTGATTTATTTAAGACGAAATTATCTATTATGACATGTCTCTAATTTGTATTTAGATAAATTGGATTTATTTTCTAGTTGAATTGTTCCCCTATATTGCATATGATCCATTATTGTACATAATTAGGTAACAATAAAATTTGTATTTTATATGAATACTACCTTATGACAATTGAGATGTAGTAGAGTCGGGGGGCGTATTATAGATTTGGGGTGGGGACACGAGACACTTGTCTCGGCCCTGTTTACAATCATAAACAAGCAGATATTTCTGGAACACATGAGAAACGAAGGTTTGGAGAATGGAAAACTTGGAGAATTGTTAAAGGGAGACATCCGGAAGGGGCATGATATGTGGAAGTAGAATAATCTACCCTGGTGGACGCAATAAAGGTTTTGGTTCACAATTCCAATCACTTAAAAAGGCTGGAATGACGACAAATGACAACAGTTCGAACAATTCAAATGGTGTAAATTAATCGTAATTGATTTAATTTATTTGATGAAACGCTGTTATTAATAATAATTTATCAATGTTTTACTTTTAACTCCTGTTACTTGTTTAAAACTTGTACAGCTGTGTGCATCAAGGAAGACTCAAGAACAGTGATCCGAATCGGGAGACAACATGCGCCCTCATCGATGATAACTCGCCGCGTCGCCATTACTATCTCTGGGGATTGCTGAATCTTCTTGTCAGTGGTTGGAAGTTGACAGTTCTTCTTCTTCGTCGTCTTCTTCTTCTTCGTCGTGCACTGTCACCGTATTGTGTTGAAAGCCTCCGATGAATTTCTCTTCCGGTAAGATCACTGCTCTTTTTCCTCCTTGGTGCACACTGATCGCGGAACAGCTATGTTTACATTGTAACAGCAGCAAGAAAACTGGTGTGATCAAGCTCAAACTTCAATCACTTGACTACAATAGTATAAACTATGAGCAGAAGGCAGTGTGACTAAAGATATATTATGGCGAAAGTGCGAATAATTTTTTTACTTACCTTCGTAGATATAGCACAACGCACTATTTATATACGAAGCTAAGTAAACATTACCATTGCAGGTCATCAGTGGAGGTAGGGGAAGAGGAAACCCCATCCTTCCCTGTTTGTTTTTCATTGCTTCGGGCTAAGGCTGAGGGTTATTTATCGCCATAACCTAGACTGGTTATTTATGCCTGTTGGAGGAAATGTCTATATATATATATATATATATATATATATATATATATATAAGGTTGGCCAGAAATTCCCGACTCACTTAGGAAGCAGAAAGAAACAACAAAATTTTATGGAGCAACACCAACATTTATTCTTCAAAATAAAGTCCATCATTCACGACTATCTTCTGCCATCGATTAGCCAGCATCCGAATATATATACACGCACATACGTTCGAGAGATAAGAACATAATGATGTTGATTAAAATGTATTGTATATTATTAGGCCTTTAGACGAAATAGAAGCATGGTGAGAAAAGATGTTAAAAATCTAAATTTTCGGACATACTTTCCTTTGTCCTTTCTAAGCAAGAAATATTTTATAACGAAAAATATTTTACATTTTGCTGAGAAAAAAAAATAATCTTTCTTTATAATATATATATATATATATCAATTATGTGGTGCTGTTTAATTTATATCGCAATGAATCATTCATACAAAAAGTAAATTAGTAAAGTTAATGAGATAAAATGGCGAATTCATTAAGTTTTTAAGATGCATTAACCTACTAAGCACTCGATTAATGTTATGATCTTTTTGTTTTTGTTTTTAAATTATAAACTTTATTAGATCTTCCTTAAATATACAAGTATACGAAAGTATTTGTATGTTTAAGGAAGATCTAATACAGTTTATAATTTAAATAAAAGAATCGTAACATCCATCGAGTGGTTTGTGGGTTAATGCATTTTTAAAATTTAGTTAGCGAAGTGAATTCGCCATTTTATATCATTAACTTTACTAATTTACTTTTTGTATTAATGATTCATTGTAAGATATTTTAGTGAGAGAGAGAAAGACAAGAGGAAAAAACTATTCTTAGCCAAGTTTTGTTTTGCTCTCTCATGGACTTTATCGAGGTACATGAAAACTACCCAATATTCGTCAGGTGGTTGATGAATATTCATGAACGTTCTGAAATTTAAAAGCCTTGATAAACCAGTGACATCCTTGCTATTGTATATAAACATGTGCAACAAAATAAATTCTACCTTTGCCTTGATAAAGTCCTTCAGGGGACGAAACGCGTGACTAAGTTTTTTTTTTCTTGTCTTTTATTCATTTTGTTCATTTTTAGAGTCATTTTGTCTGAAAATAATTTACATAAAAATGAACATTGAAGTCAACACTCAGAGGCGATAGTCTGTTTCATGCTAAACGCAATCGTTAGGCCACGTGAGTTGAGTTTTTATTTGATTATTTATATATACAGGTCAGTGGTGCATTGTAGGTAGTCTATTGTATTATTCTAACGGTTATTTTGGTGAGCAGTAACGGTTATGTTTCGAGTTATTCTCGGGGATATCGAGTGGTAATAATTGTGGATCCTAAGGCAGGTTTTTGGTTATTTATAGTGTTGTTTATTAACGTTTTTTATTCTTTATTTTATTATTGGTTATTATTACGTTTTCTTGTATTTATCTGTGCGTATGTGGTTAGTTAATTTGTTTATTATTTACTTAGTTTATTTATTTGTTTGGATTTATTTATTATACTTATTTTTGTTTATTTTTTATCGTTATCATTTTTTCGATTTTTAAGTAACGTAGCAAAAATTTTTATTTGTCTACATTTTGAAATGAGTTCTGCTCGTTTATTTAGTAGTTTTTGTTGAGAAGGTGGTTATAGCTGTCTTCTCCTCCAGACAGATTTTACAGCTTTTGAATATATTATTGTGGTCTGGAAGATGATATATTTATACATGATATTTTTGGTGTGATTTGTTTTTTTGTTTTTAATCTCCCAGATATGTTTAGAAAGTGTTGTGCAGTTCGCGTATTTAGTATTTGTAAAAGATGTTTTGTGTGCGTAGTTTTTGTTTCCCTGATTGTTCAGTTACTCCTATATATATATTTTCTTCGTTATCTGCTGATTTTACAGTGGCTTAGTATGTTACATTTATATTTACATACATTCTATCACTGATATTGAGCACTTTAACCTATAAATGTAGCATACCTTAAAACTATATTTTAACACATATATATTTGTGGTCTCTTGTGTAATTCTCGAGCCGGACTCAAAAGTCATGCCCGTCATAGGCATGCAGATAATTAGTTCGTGGTCGTCGAAACCTCATACGTTGAACTTGATGTGAGAGTCCATCATCATATATATGCGTGCGTGCCAGGGCCTTTTTTTTTTTTTTTTTTTCAACGTGATAGCGAATTGTTCGATTTACACTACTTCTATATGGACTATTGTCCTCCGTACGGTGAATTCCGACCTGAACCCTTTATTTAATCTACGGGGGCAGTGTGTTCTCGTTCCACTGCCCATATCTAGGAATATCTCATCAAAAACTACGAACCAACTATTTAATCCACTAGGCTATCGTCTCATGTGACAATTCTCTGTGGATAACTTGGAGCCTTAAACCTAACCTGGCTGATGAGTGCTGCCACCTCTTGCCATGCTTGATTGCACTCTCTGAAGATTTTCTCTTTTGTTAAACCTTTTGTTGCTATTGAAAATTTGATATCATTTGTCTGTCTTTATTAGCGGCTTCCATATCGTATTTATTTCTATGATAGACCAACTAAAGAGGTCCCCATAGCTTATCATATGCGCTGATTCATTCAGACGTCTTACTTGTCCAGTATTTACACTTCATTCGACACGGGCTGATGACTAAACTTTTACCTCCATACGTGATCAGCCGTGCTTGATTTAATTCTCTCACCCCTTACTACGGCTTTTCGATTAAACTCCAGCCTACTTTTACATGGTAGCTTGTTTCACCTTTATATCCCTATGAAAAACTCTGGTCTGCTCCATAAGCATCTCCGTGGAAAAGCTTACACTATCGCTACATTAGAACTCTAAAAGCGACCTCTGATTCCGAATGGTTGGAACCTTTCCGACACTTCAAACATTTCTGACTTTCTTTTTCAGCAAAAAATTAAAATTCTGCTTCTTTTGTTTCGGTGGATGATCCGGTGTCATAGTATTCCCACAAATTCTTTACAGACGTTCCTAATTTCTTCAGTACCTCCACTTTTTTTTTGATTACGCTTCTTACTTCTAGCCCCCATCGTCTGCACCATCTGCTCTCTTCAGTGGCGTCCTGAATGGGTAAATATTCAGCTATATATAAGAAATGAGCATGACTGTATATGCTACTGTCGGCTGCTGTGGAAAGGTGTAAACGACGTGTGGCGGTGCCCTCGTAACCTCTCAACGAATTAACGGCTCCTGATTCGCAAACGTACCTGGCCATGAGAGTTTCCAGATGACGGAGAACCGAAGGAAAGCGATGGGACTGTAATAAACGGACCCTCACCCACATAGAATTACAACATATTAACATAAATGAACAAACGTCTTTTAAAGCTCACATGTGAAAAATTTCTTATAATATTGGAGACTAAGCAAAATTGTCCATTTTGGTGAGCGAGTTATACATTTTACAGCCGGCAACAAGGCTTCTGATCAGGAGATAGATTTTGAGGAGCGGGGAAACAACCTCTTCATCATCCTGCGGCCTCAGCCGAGATTGAACTCACTACACCTCTCCAGTATTCCCTATCCATCATAGCTCCTAAAAGATCTTCCTTAGGGATCAGTGTGTCTCGTTTTATCCTATCTGGAAAGGTTAACTTGCGTGATCGATTGTCAGATGATGGGTGCCTCCAGAGTACAAATGATGACACAAGTTCATCTGTGGCACGTGCACAATGCCCGGCGAGCTGGACACGTCTTTTGCGACCTAAGGTTGATACTCTCGGCAAGTCACCATATATCATTTCTAGAGTTGGGCTGTTTCGCCATGAAAGATTAAGCCCTCTTCTTAAAAGTGTATAACATCCATCTAAACGACGCTGTTGTTTTGCTGAGAGAGTCCAAGTTTCAGAGCCATAGAGTAAGATTGGCTCAATAAGTACGCGGAAAAGTTGGATTTTGAATTGACGAGCAAGATTGGATTTCCAGATCTTATCCATTTTGTTACAAGCAGTTCATGCCATGCCTTTTCTAATGTGACAAGATTATGAACTACAATCTCTTAATTGCTGTTGCTCACCCTGACTCGGGGTGGTAGCCCCTGTTAGGGCCCTAGCTATGGGTAA